>JASVER010000001.1:3050568-3368918 GCA_030449065.1 Oceanodroma leucorhoa
CCCATTGGCCAGCTGGCCTAGCTGTCCCGGCTATGCTCCCTCCCAGCTTCTTGTGCACCTCACAGAGCATGCGAGCTGAAAAGTCCTTGAGAAAGTAGACTACCTAGCAACAACTAAAAACATCAGTRTGTCATCAACATTCTTCTTACACTAAATCCAAAACATAGCACTATACCAACTACTAGAAAGAAAATTAATTCCACCCCAGCCAAAACCAGGACAGAGGTCACAGCTGTAACTGAGACAAGCAATACAATTTTTGTAGTATGTTTTTAATGGTGTGTATTAATTAATTTACTTGTGAAGTGGGTTTAGAAAAAAAACTTGCAAGGGGAAAATATTTCAAATTACTGTTTGTAAATGTGCCAGTGTGAATTTTTAGACAAGAACAAAGACTTCTCCACTAGTAATTTTGGTTTCTTCCTTGGACTCCAAAGGCATTCTCAGAGAAGTACCTTGGTGACTGGAACCTGGCTGTGTGCTGTCTTAGCGATATTGTTTCATAGGAGAACTTTATAGTTGCCTGAATGTGTCACTTCCAACACTCAGTTTGCTGCAGGATTATTCTAGAGAATGTTTCATTTTTGTGGAAGTTGTTGGGAGTTTTCGGAAAGATTGGCAGCTGTAGCTGAGAAATTTTGGCGGAAGGGCATGTGAAGAAACTCGGTTGTTTTTTGTTTTATTTTTATCTTAAGAAGACTAGTAACAATGTTTCTAGCAGCAGTGTCAACAAAACTGGCATAAAAACCCCTTTTGATGTTAACTCCTTGACTAATTGCCCCACTGCTCCTTTTCTGCATTTTTCTATTGGCAGTTTTTAATTGTGGGTTTAGAAACTTAGACCAGGAATAAGATTAGGATCAATGTGTGAACTGTGTGTTCAGTTGCCTAAAAGTAGGCATCTGATGCCATTTTTGATGCCCTACAGTACATAAGACATATACATATGGCTGGCAGATGTGTCGTAACTCCTGTGGCAGGCTTATGCCCTCTTAAGTAGCATGTGGCAGCCAGGTGGGATATGCTGGCTTATCTGGAATGGCACTAGCCTATCATTAGGGACAGGATTTAATTTTATTTTGCTGTGTCTACTTGAGAGTGAATGGATTCTCTTTGGATGGAAGCTTAAATACCTGCCAGGCCTACCTGTGTAGACAGAAAAACCTTAAGCATCTTACTCTTATTCTTATTCGTACACATAGAATCTGATTTGGAAAGTTAACATCTCAGTTAACTATGAAAGGCAAGCAGGAAGAGTTTCAAGTGCGCTCTCTAGTGCAAGTGGAAAATTCTGATAAGGTGGGCCTTTAAACATCCCACCTGGATGCTCTCAGTCAAACATGTAAATGGCACCGCAGACTTTAAGGTGACATGTAGTTCTGTGAGCAGTGGGGCCTTGTTCCCTATGAACATGTCTTGTGGTTGAATTGCTTGTAGATTCTGTGATGCCAATAAAAGATTGCACTAATGAAGTATTTATAGGGATTTTATAGAACTGCCTATTTCATAAAACTTTTGAGAATATAATCCCTTGAAAACTTCCATGCCTGTGCAAAATTTTATTGCATTTGCCCAGTGGGTTAAAACATTGTTGGAGAGTGTGGGGAGAAAAGGGGGAAGAAACGAATCAGCTGTCAGCATAAACCTCATTTTCTTGCCAAACCGGGATAAAAATATCAAGCTGAAAACCTAAGTTATGAAGAAAATCTGCTCTGAACAGGAACGGAAGAACACACAGTGCTAAAATGGCTTTATCTCATGGTCCTGAAATGGCTGAGCCCTGTATGTCTGATGAACATCAGCATGGGCAAAGCGGTCCTCTCCCTGCTTGGAGGGAGAACAGTAGAGAATTGTACAGTTGTTTTGAACCCTTCAATCTAGAGGAGAGGCTTCAGCAAAAGCAGAACCTAGGCTCCTAGGCTACTTCTTTACTAACAAATTAAACCTAATCTGGGACTGTTCCTAGATGTTAGAGTATCTAAGTAGTAAAACAACAGAAGGCTGCTTGGCATGCTCTTGATCTTCTGCCGACCAGCACTTTCTCATCAATTTTTCCTGGTGGTTTGGGAGTTGGGGTGCTGTGAGGCTTATCTCCAGGAGGCAGTTTGTATGCAGCCACCTTGCTTTGAAGTCGAGCAGAGATCCTAGTAGAGATATCTGCAAGTTATTTCATGTCATTCAGCATGAGTGCTCAAAAATGTTTCTGTGCAACTTTAATGTACTAGTATGGGTGTCATTTCAAGATGTAGTTTAACAGGAGACGGCGAGCCACTGCCGTGGAGAAAACATCCTCTTTCCTCCATTTGCCTCTGTTCCTGACCACATGATTTCACTACTCATCGTACATACCCCTCCATGAGAAAAATAGATGTGAGAAAAAACGAAACCAATTTAAAAATACAGATAAATTTCTACTGTTTTTAAATGCAAGTGGCTTCTGGGAGGACCTGACAGTCAAAGGAGGGGATACAAGGGAGCATGCAGTATAGTGAAGCTGGGAACAAAGAAAGGAGAAGACAAACCCGGACAGGGAGAAAGAAGAGCAAGAGAGGAGGGAGGTGGGGACAAGACCTTCCCTTTTGGTGACCAGGAGCTGGTCACTGGATGAACTCAGCTGTCTGTAAAATTTTGAAAAATATGTTTAACGAAAGCTTGGATTCACAAGCGCATTTTCATTAGAAAGGTAGACTTGTTTACTTATTTAGATTTTTGACTAATGTAAGGATTCAAGTAGATTTTCAGCTTCATTTATTTATATTTTAATGGAGTGAAGCTGTTATGACACTTAAGCTACGGTTTTATTACAGAATTCATTTTGATATAGCAAAAGAGAGAAATGCAATGCTATATACTAATTTCATGGTTTGCTGCATGTTTTATGTTATTCCAGAAACATTAAGTGATACATAGTCTAACTTAATTCTGTGAATGAATAGTTTCATAAGAGCAAATTGGTAACATTTCTTCCCTCTGACTTCCAAGAGATGGCTTGTAGGATGGTGGCAGATCTCTGCTGAAGTTAATGGTGCCTSAGGCAGAGAAGAGGGTCTGCCTAATTAGATCTGTCTGAAATAACTAGTGTATTCTAGAAGTGCGTAGAAGAAGGTGGCTAAAGGAACATTAACAAAAGCAATAAACTGAAAAGATGTGTATACACCCTTCAGAAGGGAAATAGTTAGGATAGCATGAAGATCCAGTAAGGAGTAGCTTGTAGCCTGCTATATTAGCACACTTGTTACCTAATTTGTGGTACAGAGATGAAGCAGGATGCATGGGAGTCAGTGTAACTGTGGGTTTGCCATTTCTAAACTCATGAAGCATGAAGGAGTGTGCTCCTTATGGAGTCTCCTCAGAATCCGGGCTTGGGTGAAGGATTTGGGGAACTTGCTCTGACCTTAGCCTGAGTTTTGCCTGGCATGTGTCACAGAAATTTGGTATAAAGTTTGCGTGCCCCCTAATGTGACTTTAGCCTCCCAGTGCATGTTTGGAAGTCTCCAAAGTTGAATTTGAAAAAAGCCTTTTTCTGCATTCTAAAATGCAATTTTGAAATATGTAATCATGAAGAAGTGTTCTTATTTTTGTAACTGAAAATGCTGTTTTACTCTGTGTGTATAGTTGTATATATTGTTTACTCTGGGCTCTTTCAAGTTGGAATTTCATGTTGTGTTAGTACAGGAATACTGTTCCTACTCATTGTGGATCGCATTCAACAGTACCTGTAAGAGTAAGTTTGAGGAATATTTTTTCTGTGAATGAAATACCCCGTATTCCACGTGAAGGCAAGCACGGTATCCTTCTAGCATGTTTTCACGCAGCCTGTAAAGTTTCCACGTGAATCTGTGTGGAAACTGTTGGCGCACCTCCGCTGAGTCCTGTTATGTGCCACTTTTTGTTTTTGTTACGTAGCAGTAAAGCCCAGAACCCTTTGCTATGCTGTGAAAATGCACATTTTTCCAGAGCCATGCATATGAACCCTTTGAATGAGGAGCACCCCTTTACTTGTTCTCTTTAAGAGCTTCATGCGTGGATATGCATTGACCTATGCAAGGATGCAATAAACCACAAACAAACGCAACAACAAAAACCAGACTCTGGATGTCTTGAGTGACTTACTGTAGCACTGCATCAGAGCTCACCATCCAGAAAAGAGTAAACAGAAACTATTTTTGAAGTGACAGGCCAGAGTAAAATTGTCTAACACTCTTCATCTTACTGATGCATCGCATGGAGGTCCAGAAGCCACATTAGAGAACTGTAATCCTTCATCAGAGCATTTGTTTGGTTGCCTAACATCTGTGGATTGTTAAGATAAGTTATTACACAGACCTGCTTTAGTTTAGATCAGTTTGGACCACATCCCAGTATATTCAATCAGGATGTAATTCCTGCATGCTGCTGAATTGCTTGCTCCACATACTTCTCTAAAAATGTTTTTCAATATACAGTTTTATCACTGAAACTGTTCTGTCACCTCAAGTTTTGGGTTTTTTTCCCTCTTAAAAAAAGCTTTTATTATTTTTCCCTTTGGACTGAATATATCTCCAGGCAAACGTAGCATTTATTAAGTCCTGAAGAGATTCCTAAACAGGGATGGTAGTGTAGCTTCCATGTGAGTATAATGCAGTTTTCCTATATGTGTAATCTGTGGTGATTGGTATGTGTTGTGTCCAAACTGCAGTGTTTAAAGACAGCTGTAAGAAAATGGTTTTGTATTTACATGTATAGTATCTCTTCTTTCTGTATTCTGTATTTTTCTGTGTCTATTTGTACATTAGCTGTTCCTATTTGGTTCTCATAATGTTTTGCATAAAATGAATTACAATATCAAAGGTGATTATGTAAATTAATGGTAATTTCTTGACGTTTATTGCATACTTTATACATTTTTTAAATGATCGAATACATTAAATTGTAAATGAAGTCTGTTACATCTTTACACATTTAAATGTGCTTTCATTCATACACACATATGTAATTTAATATTTAAATTTTACTTTAGTGTTCCTTATCCTTCCTTTAAACAAACTCTAGTTGATTTATTTTTTATTAACACTTTTTTCAATTTTCCCTGTAAACTGATAAAGTACAGACAATGACATATTTTTCATTAATGACTTTCATTTATAGCATTGACATAGATTTTATACACAGACACATGTGTGTGCACACTCTTGATGTTTAATGAGCTAACAATTGTGTCAGAGTCTGTAAGGACATTTAAAAATGTGGGTTTTTTTCATTTGGTCTTGCTGTTTTTTTAAATACCTGTAATAATACTGGGTAGACTAAAAATCTATTACGTTAGAACAGATAGTCTGATAAACTGACTCTCTGTTTTGTGAGGTATACTAGATGAAGGAAATAATAAGACATTTTGGAATCAAGGGATTTTTTTGTTAAAGGATTAGCATTTATTTTGTCAGTCACTGTTCCTGTTATCCTACTGAAGGTTATTTGTTTTTATCATAATACATGTTTGTGCCACTGTTGCAATAACTGAAGCTTTTGATTAGGTTTTTTTTTTAATTAATTAACATTTTAATAGGTGTTTTATTATCCTTCTTAAATAGAAGAAATATAACAGTCATCTTTTGATAAAGGCAGAATCCAGATACAGGGAAAAGAGTTGGATGTCTTCTCAGTATGGTTTGGTCAAACAGTGCAGAAATGGTATTGGAAGTTCTGATATAGTCTTCAGACCTAAACAGATAGTCTGTTCTAGGGTGTTTTAAACAAATCTTATTTATGTTAAATATGTAAAATGCCTAAAATTTTCATCATGCTGTGTAAGCCATGCACTTCCTCCCTAGGCCAGACAATAAGAGAGCTCAGTACCAGAGCTTTCTCCTGTCACAATTTCTTCCCTGAAGTGATTGTTTTTTCTGTTCCTTTTAATTTTGTGTTGTATAATTTTGCAACTGTTGCATCATTCCTGTGTTTACATATAATAATTTAAGCGTATTTTTCATTCCAACTTTTGTCATCCTTCTTACCCTTTTTATAATTTTACCCATTCTTTTACTTCTTTCCACATTAAACTAGAAGATTTTCTTTACCATTTTCCTTATTAGCTGTCAGCTTTGTTTCTTCTCATATCTATTTTTATTTCTGACAAAATTCCTACCTCTTGTATATTCTTCATACATTTTGCCTTTTTTGTTCTTCTGCCCCCAAACTCCTTTTGTCTTTGTCTCAATTTTTTCTTAAATATTCACACACTTTACGGTCCTGATTAACTTTTTGTTTGGTGATTTACTCCTGTACATAAGACTGTCCTGCACTGTATATAGGATTGAAACATAGAGTCTCACTTTACTGTGTGTGCTCCTGTTTATCTGTGTATCTGGAATTAAAAAAAAATAAAAAATCCTAAGAAGCACAGTTTATGTACACAGCTTAGTTATGATTGCAAGGGACACGTTTAATTTATTTATTTATTATTTACAGCTATAACTCAAAGAGATGGTAAATGATAATTTCCAAGTAGTACAAAATATGGTACTTTTGCATTCTTTTCATTGGTGCATTTAGTTCTCTATTAGTAGGTTTCTTTAGGTCTTACCTTACATCCCTGGTAAGTAGTTGTTGTGGATGTAGCTAAAACCATGCACAGTAAGTGCTTAATTTAATTGCAGGATAATGTTGAGTTATGTTACGTGCGAAAAATTAATTAAAGGGAAATACCGTGTCAGTTTTCTATGGCGCGGAGGTTGGGAGTTAGCTGGGCAGGACTCCACCACCTGAGGTACAAGTCCCGTTTACAGTCTGGCAGCTATCCACACCAACGAAAACAACCCAACCCACCCCCACAACTGCATCAACACCAGCAACAAGCGTTGGTCGTGTTGTTGGTGTTTTTTCAGAAGAGAGCCTAGGGCCGGACTGAGGGGGGATTGCTACAGGTAGGACTGACGTATATTGACAGCACATTTTGGAGAAGCGCGCATAGCATGTGCCTGTAGGATGCTTGGCTCTAGCCAGTGCAGTCACTGCTTGGAGAAGCATGTTCTGGGTCCTGTCATAAGCACCAACCTCACCAGTTTAGAGGAGAGCGAGAGATCGTACCTGCTCTGTGATAGTGAGCATGCATTTCAGGGTCTGAGGGGTAGCTGCACTGACTCTTCTTGTTGTCTTCAACTAGGTTATGTGGGTATGCAATTTATGTCGAAAGCAACAAGAAATCCTAACGAAATCCGGAGCGTGGTTTTTTGGAAGTGGACCACAGCCCTCACCCAGCCAGGATGGAACACTGAGTGATACGGCGACTGGTGGAAGCTCTGATGCACCAAGAGAAAAGAAAGCAAGACTTCAAGAGCGATCGAGATCACAGACTCCCTTAAGTACAGCAACTGCCTCATCACAGGAAATCTCTTCTTCCAGTGTGCAGTCCAACCGTAGGAAAGGAGCAGAAGTATCACAGCCGGCTATGGGCGTGGACCAAAAGCAAGTTTCATCAAGATCTAGAAGTGAACCTC
Source organism: Oceanodroma leucorhoa (assembly GCA_030449065.1). Lineage (NCBI taxonomy): Eukaryota > Metazoa > Chordata > Aves > Procellariiformes > Oceanodroma > Oceanodroma leucorhoa. Next base: position 3,058,044 of record JASVER010000001.1, read on the forward strand.
CTAGAGAGAGGTAATGCTTTCTGTCTTGATCGAGCCTCACAATTATAAATGCTAGTTCAGTAATATTACACAAGGCTGTCAGCTGGGCCTTGCGTGTGTCTAGAACTGTGTAAAAACAAATAATAAGTTGATTTACTGACTGGGGAAGGATAAATGTTCACTAGCATGTACAATGTCTGATTTGATCTGTGCAACAGAAATAAAGAAAAAAAATTGTATTTTAGGGATATTTCCGTGTACTTCAATGCATTTTGGTGTGCGCTTTTGATGTAGCATTGTAGGTTACTTTTAAATTTTAAATTTGGCAGGTATTTTAAAGTTATTAAACAGAGAGCAAGCCTTTAGCTTGATGAAATAATTTATTAGTATTTAAAAAAACAACACCCCCGAGACCTCTCTCCCCAAACGAACAAAACCCCCACCCTGTGGAGTTCTGTCAGATATCCTTATGTGTTATCTTTTTATCAATTATTGTATTATTTTTAATAATAAACCAGGAACTATTAAAAGAGCTCATTTACACCTGCAAAGTAAACATTCATGAAGAACAGCAGTAGTACCATCTTGAATTCAGAGCAAGTTGTATGCAAGAATAAAGCCAACTGGAAGCAAACTATTATATATTAAGCGAGTAAATGAGTAAATTCCCGAGCTGCATTCACTGTGATGAATGGGTTGAGGAGTAGCAAATCAAGAGAGACTAATGTGATGAAGCACTTGCTATTCTTTTGGTTGCTGCCTAGCAGATGACAGAGCAGTTGAGGTGGGAGCCTGTGGCAACAAAACAAGAGTCTGCCATAGAAGATTCTCCCTTGGCCAGAATGATTGATGATTTTTTTTTTCATAGCTGTTGAAGTTGAAAATGGATGATGAACAGTGGTCAGTAACTTACTGTGCGGGTGAGGTCTGTCTGGGTTTAACTGTACCAAAACTCAGGTTAGTGTTATGTATATGTATGATGTAAACGAACACATGGTGACCTCCCATGATTCTGTTGACTTTTTTGCCCCAGCACTGGGAAGGCCCCCAGAGCAGTCGTCACTCAGGACGATTGTCACTGAAGAACAATTTTAGGGCAGCAAAATGCTTTCTATTTCTGCTTTCCTGTCCAAAAGTGAGATGGTTAGATTAATTATACAATAATAATGTTCTCTACTTGTCACTGAGACTTTCAAATGAAGTCCAAGGGATCTGAATGGAGAGCATCTATGGTAAGCTCACGTCCCATTTATTGCCAAAAAACTCAGGAGGAACAGGAGATGGAGGAAAAGGAGACAGGAGCTTAAGATGGATTATATCCAACTTTGCCCGTCCTGTTGGATGCATCTGTGATACGTAATCTGAAGACGTATCAGTTGTGGAAGGGAATATTCAGTGCCACAAAACAAAGTCCTAGTGACTTTGTCCTGGTGCAGGTTCATCTAAAATACAGTGCATAGCTGTGCTCAGCCTTCTTCAAAATTAATGGATTCATATGTGAACTGGTAAATGAAAGGGCGATTGGAATGATGAGAGAAATAAAAATATCCAGTATAGGGGGATTTTATGATTCTTCAGCTTGCTTATTCTCCCAAAGCGGAAGGTGAAAGAGGAGACACCATAATTTTCAGGCAACTTTGTTATTCATTGTTTTGTACTTTGGCTGTATAGAAAAATAAATTACATTTTTCATCCTCTTTTATTACCAGAGAAAAGAATGCCATTAATTTATCTCAAGGAGTCAATTTGCTTTTCTTTATCTGCTTATGAAATGGGCACTTCTTTTTAGAATTTTAATAAGATAAAGCAAAGTAGGTCAAATATTGTTTCTGGATATATTCTCTGTTGCATTTTTTTATATCCATATTAATTCTTTCTGTAATGTCTTCGTGGGAGATACTCCATTTGGTGGTGTTTATATTTATATGGTCAGGGTGCTTGAAGTGAATTGTGTATATGTGGTTAGTCTGTAGCCCTCATGACTGCTGCAGAAAAATGGAGAACATACTCCAATACTCTGTCATAGTGCTGCAGTTACTACCAAGATGACTTTGAGTCTTCCTGCTTACGTGGGTAAATTATTTTTATCTGCATTTATTCATGTTAATATTCTTTGTGATTTTACTCATTAACTGGACCAGCCATAATTTATGTTTTTGTGGACTCTGGAAGTTGTTTGCTGTTGGAAAATAAAAGTACTGCTGGAAGGATTAATATATGATTTAATTCATGTTAATGGATCCAGTACCTTTCTATATGTTTTGCCATAGCTTATCCTGGTTTATAATCTATTTACCGTAACAGTGTAAACAAGTATTTTTATTCTGCATTCAATTCCTCAAATTATTGTACTCCTTTTCATTGTAGGAAGAAGACAATATTGGCTTCAGACCAGAATGGCAAAGGTTTAAAGAGTGAGCGTAAGCGCGTGCCAAAATCCTCACTTCAGAAAGAAGGACCAGCAGATGACAGGGAACGTAAAGAACGGCATGAAGGTAGAAGGCTGGAGAAAGGCAAGTCACAGGACTACCCAGACTTGCCAGAGAAACTTGAGGAAGGCAAAGTGCCTGATGACGAAAAACAAAGGAAAGAAGATGAATATCATACCCGTTACAGAAGTGACCCCAATCTGGCAAGATATCCTGTAAAACCACATCCTGAGGAACAGCAGATGCGCATGCATGCGAAAGTTTCTAAAGCACGGCATGAGAGAAGACACAGTGATGTATCTTTGCCACATACAGAAATGGAGGAAGCGGAGGTACCTGAGAATAAATTAGGAAAACGCTCACAATTACAGGGAACTCAGGACAGAAAATCTCTTGTGGAAACTCAGAGGTCGTACTCTATAGACAGAACAGGTGATGTAAGAATTTCTGTTTCTAAACAATTAACTAATCATAGCCCACCAACTCCCAGGCATAGTCCAGTTCCTATAGAACACGTAGAATACAAGAACCACGATTCCTTTAAAAAACAGAGCCGCCTTGATCCTAGCTCTGCTATTCTCATGCGAAAAGCAAAGCGGGAGAAAATGGAGACCATGCTAAGGAATGATTCCCTTAGCTCTGACCAGTCGGAATCAGTGCGGCCATCCCCTCCAAAGCCTCATAGAGCAAAAAGAGGCGGAAAGAAAAGGCAGATGTCAGTTAGTAGCTCAGAGGAAGAAGGGGCATCAACACCAGAATATACTAGCTGTGAAGATGTGGAGATAGAAAGTGAAAGTGTCAGTGAAAAAGGTAAGGACCTTTAYGTATATTATGCACATGGCCATGGTTTGGGGAAAAAAATAATCTGTATTTTTCTCTCTCTTTTGCCTCTTTTTTAAACATACACCTTTGTTTTTCCCCTTATCTTTTTTTTTTTTTTACAACTGAGAAGTGTCTTATACCTGTTTACATTTGGTTTGCAATGTTTCCTTTTGCATTCTTAGATGAGGTGGTTACAGGTAGCATCAGCTGATGAGTTTTTTTCTCATTCTCTTCCCTCTTTCATCTAGAACTGGCAGAATTTAAGGGTTCTAGTTTATTCTCTCGATGATATCTGTACTTCTTTGGTCATTGCTTCATTCTTTTGTCTGTAGGCAGAATAATTTTCTGTGAATGAATTGAAATGGAAAGTGAGTTCTGTAACAATCTGAGAAGACCATTATAAAGCATCATAATCTTACTGACACCTCAGTCGTAAGAGCAAAATTGTACTACGTTTAATAAAATATCAAGGATCTGCCAGAGGTCATTGTTAACGAGGACAGGATATGGGGCAAGGGGAGTGTTATATAGGAAAGAAATGAGAATTGCCTAACTTGTTGTCTAGATGAATTTGCTCCCAAGCTTACAAGCATGTTTAAAATCTGTTATTTCAGTTTGCCTTCATCTTGATTGTAACACTCAGCAGTAAGGAATAAGTGTAGTACACTGTGTGCTTTTAAACAAAGCCTTTCTTCTGGCTGAAGAAGTTAATCAAATTCATGAATGGTGAACAGATAAAATAAGCATCATCAGAAAAGACTGTGGTAGAACCTACCAACTGTCTTATAACCCTAATTTGTCTTTAAGTGACACTACAGTGAGCTTGAAGGCTTTTTGTGTCTTTGGAAGTAGCTTTTAGCTCTTTAGTTTAATAATCTGTGTTTGTAACTTGAAAGTTTTCTGCTGGTGTTCATACTCAAAATGCCAACAGCTTGTCTGCATTGCCTTCTAGTTCCTGTCACTGTTTCCTGACATTTCTTTGATTCATATATGCTAACCTGTCTGTCTGTCTGTATCTGATGTTGTGGTCTCCTGACATCCCCGAAAGCTCCAGGTATACATACAAAAAGAGACATTTCTCTCCTATCCCCTCTGAATAGCTGCTTGTTTTAACTTTCTAAGCATGAACTTTTCCATTCAAAATATGGAAGCTTGCTTTTCTGCTCATTTTTAAGGAGGGATGATGATCATGCCCCTGAAATCTTAATCCAGATTCCACTTAGACATAAAAAACCCTCACTTTTTTGACTGTGGGAGTTGTCAAACACTGGAACATATTGCACAGAGGCATTGTACAGTCCCTGTCCTTGGTCATGCTAAAAACCCGAATGGAGAAGGCCCTGAGCAATCTGCTCTAGCTGACCCTGCTTTTGAGCAAGGAGGTTTGAACTAGGGACCTACAGAGGTCCCTTCCAGTCAACTATTTTGTCTTTTTAAGAGAACACATCTCTTTCCCTTATTTTGTGGTAATGTTTTATGCTGACATGTGAATTTGTGTAATTTTCCTTGACTTCCTCTGTTGGTAGTAGCGGTCTGTAATATAGCATTTCCTTTCCATCTTTGTTATTTGCTTTCATTTATGTGCATCAGTTTGAGGTTGCTTATGAAGTAGAAAGGATTTGCCATATTCAGTGAGGGTTATCATTATAAACTGGAAGGTCATTGATGTGAAAGTCAAGTCGAGGCTGAAAGTCATTGATACGGATATCAATCTCTTGATATAGTTTGCTCTATAATGGTCCTTTGTAAATAAAACCTTTCGATGGTTGCTTTCAGGCTCATGACACTGAGCTTTTGACCAATTTCTCGTTGTATTGTTAAATCATTAAGGGTTGGATTTTTTTCCTTCAGTGTTACGAGTCCCAGAGGATTTCAAATGTCACTAGATGCTTATGTTCTCGATAACTGAATCAAGTTCTTGGTTACCTCCAAGACAGATATTTGGGCTTCCCCTTTAGACAGTGGAGGCCTTGGTGTGTATCGTATCACAGTGCTAACTCACTGTATTTGAATAAAAATTATAAATAGGAGTATGTTAGGGACCTATCTGACCACTGGTTAACATTGTTGAGCATTCCTTGAGACCTTATCTCTACTTGTCAGTAAGCTAGCACCATGTTATTGATCAGAATACATATACACAAGCATATATATGTGTATATATGTAAATATGTGTGTGGGTATGCAATACATTAATTACAGAAATATATTTATTAATTTAATAGCTGTGAGATGTAGCTGTTAATGTTTTTTTTTGCCTGATCTTGTTATGACTTTTACAATCCTTGTTATGGGAAGAGAAGTGGAAAGCCTTTGAAGCTGGGAGTATAGTACAGAAAAAGAGCTAGGAAATGTGAATACAATTGAGAAAGCAGAAGCATTTTTGGTAGTAAAGTATCCAATTATTTTTAGAATTAAATTTTCATCAATACTTGAAAAAAATCTGTGGTATTTCGTAAGAATAGATAGAAAGGCAGGAAATTTTATTACCTAAAATACCTTTTAGAAATACTTCAATATTTGAAAAGACAAAATGCCACAGTAAAAGGGTGTAGTGTTAAAAAATTGATACAAATAATTAAAAAATGCCCCTATTGTAGCCGAGGTCAGAATCCCATTCTTTGCAATTTAGCAGCATCATTGCAAACAGAATTTCAGCCACCATTCCTTCAGTGCTTTTCTTGTAATTTGGGAGAGATACTGCACAAGTCCCTAGTTATAGCACTTTTGTTTATAAGCCCAGGAGGGTCTGGAATCCATCCTCTCTTATCTAAATATCAGCTCAGTCAGAAGTCTGGTGCCAAAGTAATAGAAATGGAGCTAGAAAGATGGAATTATTGCAAATAAAATTTTTAACTTTGAACAGCCTTACCAAGAAAAACCAAGATCTTAAAATTATTGTTCACATTTAGTGAGTGCCATTATAAAGCAATCAGCAGCTGAGTAATAAAGGTGTACTATTTTCAATTCCATATTGAACAACTAAAATAGAAGTTTTCTATGGAAAACAGTTTACAGAGATGTTTAAAAGACAATGATGCCCCACAGAAATGTAAGGTATGGGTAGAGTGGATAAGACTGTATCGAAAATCAATAGCCAAAAATGACATATAAAGTAGATACTGTGCAAAAGTTACTTTTTAACATTTGCATTTCCTAGAAACACTGTTTAGGATTGCATTACCCTGTCTTCTGAGCACAAAAACCCTTCTAAAAGTGATATTCTTAAATACAAAGCAAACTAATTTAGCTAGTACATCCCTTGCTATTTACTGTAACCATTTAATATGTATTTCTTCAAAATTATTAACAAAATAATTCACAAGCACTGGAGATACTTTCTTTCCAGAAAATAAATGTCTTTTGCAATCCACTGGGATTTTGCCTCTTCAGCAGAGTACCCAAAGATTTATGTCGAGTTGTTTCCGTGTTGGAGTAAATTTAGAGAAAGAACTGTTTAGCGGTGTCCAAAAAGGTAATCTCAAATTTCTTTTTAAAAAAAAATCTGCACCCTTTACAGGACACTATTACTGATTCCTGATAATTGTTTTCATCCTATTATTAATACAGGCTGTAAGACTCCTTATTCTGAAATCCGTAATAGTTCAACATTAGGTGGACTGAGTTTCCAGTGACAACACTGTCCTGACAAGGCAAAAGGAGTCCTCTTAGAAGGCATAAATTGCATTCATAGTCGCTTCAAAGACTTGCTAGGATAACATAAACCAGACTACTACAAATGAAATCCAGACCTCATTTTAAAACTGAGAACAGCTTCTGCTTACTGCCATCCAATGAAGAATGCAAATTAGATTTGGAGTAAGTAAGTTTGAGAAAAAATATTTTCTTTAAAGTTTAAAATCAATAATTTGTGTAGAAGTAGTAGATTTGTGTCCAGACGAGGTTGTATGTAATTTCTTTTATCCCATGATAGATACAAGAGATATTCTAGACTTCTGTGATGCTGTCTTTGAAACTGGAAGATAAAATAGTGTTGGAAATTGGAACAATGTGAGGAGGTACTGAAAGCTGCTCATGTACTTTTATGTAAATAGATGTGCTAGTGGTTTTACATTTTGCATACTCATTGTTCGTATTTGCCTAAATGTGTATTTTGTTCACGCCATTTAGGCTTGAAAATATGCCTAATACTCGCATATTGTCAGCAAAATGGTAAAAAGCTAAGTAAAACTCACTTTTTATACTTGCTAATGGATTTAATTGGGAGTGAGGAGAACATGATAGAGTTGAAGTCTTGTTTGAAAAAAAACTCCTGAAATGACATTCCGGTTACATTCAGTGAAGATGTGATTGTTTCATTCATAATGCCTTTCTTATGGTACCGGGAGGAGCAAAGCGACCCAATTTCATTTCATTCTTACGACATTACCCTTCTGGTTAGAAAGTGTTAGGGGCAGGGTTCTTGCTGGGATCTTGGTGTATGTGCAGGTGTGAGGCAGGGGGGTTGTGACCAGGAGGAGAGGACCTGGAGGTCAGAAGGGGAAAGGGACACTGTGGTTTGCAGACAAATGTGTGGGTGCTGGCTTGGCTCCAGGAGGAGAGGATTTGACCCCTTCCTCCATCGTCTTCCTCGGGTGTTTCGAGTGCCGCTTTGGGTGCTTGTGCTTAGGGGTGGTCCCGGGGGAAGGAGAGCGTAAATTAAATCCCTGCCCCAGTGATTTCTTCCAAGTGCTGTAGCTTTGTTGGCAAGGAAGGTAGCTTGTGGGCTAAAAGAGAAACCACACGCATGCGGCAGGGTGTATAAATGGACCGAAAGAAAACAGCAGGAAAAGGCTATAGAGAAGAGGAGGCTGATTTTAAATGTTTTTAGCTAAGCTTTTTCACTGAGGTATTTTAAATCTGGAGTGTAGGCAAGTCAAATGGTACTGTAACATCTGCTAGCATATTTTAACATCTGTTTGCGTGCAGAGTTGGGCATGGAGTTTTAAAAAGAGCTAAATTTGCTTAGAAATGTGACTGAGATTTAACAGTGTAAAATAAAATACCTTTGCTAGGAAGATTGTTAGTTCTTAGAAATTAGTTCCAATTTATCTTCTAGTCCTTGAGCAATAATTTAGATCTACATCTGATTCAGATTTTAATGAAAATATAGTCTAAAATGGCTCTAGTTTCAGAATTTTGGTCAGTGCTAACATTATTCAATGCTTTTAATATTCAATGCTTTTGAGTAGCTGAAATTATTTACGGTGTTTATGGAGTTGTAAATAAGTGCTTGTTAAATTAGTGTTGGGCAGTAAGAAGTCTGTTTTGTGTATATGGAATTATGTAAAGTGCATACATGCATATGCAAATGAAATAAGCTGAGCATGAGTAGGAAGAAAGTCATACTGTTGCCATGAAATCCAGCACTTCACTGAGATACATAACCAGATAAATGGGGATGTTACAGACGATATGTGGCTGAATTCTCCTTTAAAATCCTAATAAAGCCCTTTCTCTAGTTTACCTTAGGAAAGTTGTGAAGGTGCTGGAGGGAGTTTGCAGAAGAGCAGTGAGATTTACTGGGGTCTATAAAACATGATATGTAAGGAAGGGTGGGATGGATGGGAGTTGAATAGTCTAGAAAAGAAAGTAAGAAAGAAAAAAAAAAAGAAAAAAAGAAAAAAAAAGAGGGGGGGCAGGGAGGAGGGACTGGGCTTTAAACAGGAAAGAAGAAGCTGGAGGGGGAAAGAGATTGAGTGTTTCTCTCTTCCCCTGGAGGGTTGAGTTCCTGCTAGGCATGTTGAAGCTCAGTGCCAGAAACCGTGTCAACTCTGAGGACAGATAAGCAAAATTAAGGATCATTGTAATCATAATTTCTTACTCAGTTGAAATAGAGGATTCCTGGAAATAAAAATCGATTTCTTCATAGCCTGCACTGAAATTGCTCTATGTTAGAAGTACTGCTGTTGTTCCTCTGGCAGGCTCTGGGTCAAGGTAGGGAAATCTGAGGCTAAATCCACAGTACTACTGACTGTAGCTTATCCTTTTTTATCACCCTTTAAGTAATATTTGATAGCCATTTCCAGTACAAATTGATGTAATAACAATCTGGTTTTTGAAAAGGAAGAAAGAAATGTACATTTTGACTTATCAAGAGACGTGGAAGAAAAGGATGTCACAAACTGTTAAATCTTGAGTTCTTTCTTACATCTCTGGCAGTTGGCAAGGCATTGTATTTCATTACTATTAACGTGCTCTGTCTTCTGTGTTGCTTGATTTTTCACATGCTCATAATTTTATTAATGGTTTGTTCTTTGTCACTTACCTTTCTCCTGCACATCTAATTCACAAAATAGCAATGAATTTGTCCTAGTAGTGATTTGTCCAGTAGTAAGATGAGCATTATCATTACAAAAAGGGGGATACTAAAGCATAAAGGAATTAGGATCATATGTTCAAAGAGACTTAACACCTGACGAGCTGGGTAGCTTTAATTTCAGGAGCTGTGAGAGTGTTTGAACCTGTAGAGAAAGCCAGGACTTCTCTAGGTTTTTCCATGAAAGACCAATTCTCAAGAACATTCAATTGTCAGGTTTTTTCCATACAGAAGCCACTGGAGGTAGCAGGTGTGGGAAGAGCCATAAATGGCTACCTACAGCAATATTTTTAGAGCCTCAGTATTAAATATTTTATTACACTTTCTTTCCAGCCACAAAGCAACTTCTAATAATACTTTTTATTTAGAATAATTTCTTTTCACATTTGCTTCCTGTCTGTAAACACAACCTTTTCTATTTTAGAAAAGCAAATATCAGCATTGTTTACTTTGTGACCTGTGGCTTTGCTGTACCTTATATCCAAATTAGACCAAGTCTAACTCGGTCCATTGAGGAAGTCGAGAAATGTGCAGGGGCAGTGTGGCTCATCTAAACTTCCCAAATCCAAATATGGCCTTTGAAGGGAAGGTGGGCTGGTATTGGAACATTAGACTGAAAAGGGTGTTTAACTTAATGTGTATTGTATGCTTCACTTGGGCCACAGCTAGCTTGGGATTATTTTGCAACTCTAAACGCAGGTCTGTAAAGAATTTAAGCATATGTTTAACTCCCGTTATGTAGAGGCTTTGATTGCACATTGTGTCCTAACTTAATATATCTTTGATGTTATTTGTGGGAGCTATGTGTGGTGGAGGAAGAAGTAAAATGGTTATATTCCTTCACTACCTCTCAGTCATATGTGTAATTTAAGACAAAATGTTTTCAGACATGTAGCAAGGAGAAATGAAGCACATCACATGTTTACCTGATTTTGACTCACAAGCAATTTATGATTTAATTGTATACTTTAATGTCTAGAATTTAAAGTTCCAGTTTTTGAAACCTAGTCTTCAGTTTAGTAATTCTTTCCTCTGCAATATGAGCTTCAATTCTAATTAGTTATTCTCAAAATGATGGCTGGAAAAATGTTCTATTTAAAGCAACTCGGCTATGTTATTATACCAGTTTTCTAAAGGATCTAAGTTCTCAGTATTTTTTAGAATTGCCATGGAACAGTCTTGGGCAGACTTGAGGGCACACACTTCTTTTTCCCTCTAAAAATCACTGGTGCTCTAGATTTGTTTGGGAGTTGTCCTTCACAGAGTAGAAGTGGCTTTCTGAATCAGACCTGAGCTTCTTACTTAATTCTTATAGGTAAGAGTCAGTGTATATGTTTTAATGGTTGGCTTTTTATTAATTTGGTACTTTTACTAAAAATGTAAGATATCTTTTCACTGGAAATGTAAACTCAAATATGAATGTAACTTCAACTGTAAATTCAAATGAACGATTTGTAAAACTTTGCCATTTGTATTGAAGTTTATTAACTAAATAGAATAAATAAGTTAATAATTAAAGATGTAAAAATACTTACTTACTTTTATGGACCTAACTATATTAAACTTACATGAAATTTTATTTCATTTTTGGAGATTATTTGTATGTTATGCTATTAAAAGAGCTTGGTACTATGAATTTATTTTGCTGTGTTGCTCAGAGAAGAAGCAAGGACCACACGTGGCTCTTTTTAACCCATTAGGCCACGTGTTCTTAACCATTAAAGTCGTGCTTAATGAGCCGCTAGATGGAGCAGTCAAATCTAATTTTTATCTATCACACTCTGTTTATGCAATACAATTTCTCTCTTAGCAAAGAAAGAGTCTGGAAATGCAGGCACACCTTCCTACTCGAACTGGTAATTTAAAAACCTTTTTCAGATCTTATCTCCATGTGCATTTTTCCGTAGGCAGTCCTGTAGGTTCAGTGTCGCAGACGGTCTATTCTGAATGTATTCTGGATATGGAAATTACACTGACAAGTATAGCTCTATAGAAGCAGTTATTCATTGCATGAGTTGAGTTCTTGTCCCGATCCAATGTCGGGGGCGGTTTCGATGTGATCCCCAGAGCGAGATTAAGACACAAACGAGGTCAAATGCCGTATGCCCAGAACGGCTTTCATTATTAAAAGTAAAAAATGAAACTGAGGCAGTAGCGTATCAATAGTAAAAATTGAGGTAGTAGCGATAGGATAGAATAGAATAAAAAGACAGAAATCAAGCAAGCATTCGGGATGGAGTTGCAAGAATAGTCACCACCATGAATCCGCGGCGTTCCGGGGGTCCAAGTCTCAGAGTCTTCGGCGGTGGGCGATAGTGCAGACTGGAGCGCTTCTCGGTGTCTTCGGCAGTGGGCGACAGTGCACGAGGGCTTCTCGGTGTTGAGGGAGAGCTTCTTGGTGTCTTCGTTGGTGGATGGTAGCAGCACCTCTGGAGGGCTTTTTGATGTCTTCTGTGGTAGGTGGTAGCACCTCTCCAGAGGGCTTCTCGGTGTCTTCCATGATGGGTGGTAGCGCCTCTGCCCGGTCTTGTCTTTGCAGCCCCTTTTATTCCCATCCAGGGGCTGCAGTTTCCATGATGACGGCACGTACTTGCCCATCTCTGCATTCCTGCATATGGGCACACCTTGCAGGGGACTTCAGCCCCGCCTGTCACGAGGCAAGGGCATGGCTTGGCAGGATGACTCAACASAAAGCCCCTCACAAACCAGAGGTCTCTGTGACCTTGTAGTCRCCCTTATCACATTCTCCACCCAGATAARKAATATCCAGTTTCTCACAGTTTGGTTCATCACATTCTCCACCCAGATAAGGAATCTTTGAGACAAATGTCCTGCAATCCAGTTTCTCACAGTTTGGTTCCTTACAGTTCTATCCTCAGAAAAAAATAAACATAGCAAGAAAAAGGTACTCTTTTTTGCGGATCATGAGCCAGGTTCTCAAGAATTTTGGGAAGCTTAGAGATACACATTTACAGATGACTCTGTATGTTTGTGCTTAAGAAATCTTGCTGATACTTCTGGTGAAGTCGCATATTTTCTTCCTACTTACCCAAAGCACATTTCCTTCCAACCTAGTTTTTTCTGTGACCTAATGCATAAGAAACACCTGTTTACTTTGAGCACACTGTGTTATGTGCTTCAGGAATGCTGCAGTAAAGTAGGTTCAGGAGCAGAAAGAAAAGATAGAAAAATGTATGTGAATGCTTTCATATTCTTTGTTTTATTGTAGTTTCATAACATTAGTAAGACGAGATTTTTTTGGGGGGTGTACATGCTTGTGAATATATACATAGATGTTTATATGAATTAGAATGTGCTATTAGAAGTCATATGTGCATTCCAGTACATCTGTTGCATTTAAATACTTCAGGTATCACGATGTGTACTTGTAGAGCACCACCCTAGAGTGGTGTTAGCAGTAGTGAATAGAGCCATGTGTGAATATAAAATTCTGCAGATTTTTGTTTTATTCTTTGCCTTTGTAAAGGATTTGAAAGTCAGATTGTTCTGCATTAAAGTTTATCAGCAGGTGTCACAAGAGAAGAAATGCCATTCTGAAGCAGCTGGATACAGTCCGTGGAGTGCCTCAGCCCTGCTCCCACACCTCAGGTGGGAATTGCAAATCCTGGCACCGGGCTCCTGTGAGTGTTGGGTAGGAGTGGCAAAGCCGTGCTCCCCAGCTGACTTGCTTTAACCCATGTGCAGTTTATTCATACAGTTCTCACCTGAATTGTGAGATGAGCAAAAACCTCTGCTTACACAGTGAATACTAATCAGTGCCATGAGCTGAGGTCTAGTCAACAGCCAGTTTTTTCCAACTTCCCAAAGTCCTGGGTCACTCAGAAGTACAAAGCCGGGTCTTGCCTGTCATGTTCCAGAGCTCTACCACAGCAAATTGGTGTAAGTTTACATCAAAGCATATGGGATGCCAGGTAATTTGGTATTCTATACAGGCTCAGATTTTACTTAAAATATAGTATAAAAGTGACTTGCACTTACAGATAAAAGTGAACCTCACAAAAGCAACTCACAAATACAAATTTAAATAGATGTAGATTCTCAAAACTTTCTGGTGTTTGCTGTTTCTGCCAATTTTCGTTTAACGCACTGAACCTTGTCAGCATACCTAAATAGGTTCAGCTATCTTCCATGGGGCAGATGTTATGGATTTACCAGTAGTGGACTCGTCATCATCTTTAAGCAGAGACTGCCTGTGTGAGGACAAAACAGCTCCCTGGGAATGGGGATTGAACTGAATGCTTAGGAATAAATCCAGTTATGCTGCTACAGGCTCTTTTCCACAGACAAGTTGCTCTGAAATCAGCTATACAAAAAGTTGATTAATCTGTTCCTGTTACCCAGTTTTAAATCGCACTACCAAGGAGGTCTTAGGGAATGGCTATTCTTACAAGCCACTGAAAGGAGACACTTAGGAAGATGTTAATTTTTGCCAGTGAGCAGATTTCTTTTTTTTTTTAAACAAACAAATGTACCATTTACATTTTGACTTCTTTTCAAATGTTTCCTTTAAAATTCTAATCTATAAGCATCCTTTTCCTTTAAAAAAAAAAGCTACGACAACAAATAATGATATTAACTTAAGACGTGTTGTCAGGCATCAGTTATCTGTTGTATGGTGGACCTAATCTTACTTTGACCTAGAAAATTATTGTAAGGATTAGGAACGAATTTTCTGGCAATGCTTAAACAAACAACATGGTCACCATTAAACCCTGCATTTAGATATGTGGGGGTTTTTTTTGTTTGTTTGGATGGTATATAACATTTTTGAAGTAATAGAAAATGCTATTTAATAGAGGTTGACCTTTTGAAATGGTCAGTACATATGGTACTGCTGCTCTAATTTCTAGGTTTAAATCTGAAATTTTTAGAATTAAAAGATCCAGGAGAAATCTGACTTGTAGGAGAAACTGGGAATTAAACCATGGCTATGCAGACTTAGGCAGTAAGGAAAAGAAAAGGAGGGAATGTGAATTAAGTTGTCAAAGGTGTCCTGAACTAGAGAAACAGAATAAACTAGTGACATGTAGATGTCTATCACCCTTGACTGTATAACCTTTCAACCACAGCCTGTACATGCATCAGTTCAGGACATGCATTGTCTTTTGTTTTGTAATGGTGTGGGGGGGAAGTTTTGGAAGGAAAAAAAAGAATTGTTTTAAGGAATTTTGTTAAGGTGATGTGGCTGACAAATAAGAAGCTGTAATGACACTGTCACTGTAGGTTGAATCTCCTGTTTTTGCCGTAGCCCAGGTTTGCAGATGATACTTTTTGCTTAGCTTCTCTTCTGGCAGGAAAACTCAGGTGCAGGTTAGATGGCTGTGGTCTCTTCCTACAGGCAGTAACGTTGAATAGATTTGAGCAATTTAGTTCTGTGAGTTCAAGCCTGTACCTGAGCATGCCTATCAAAGGTAGTGCTGTCATACCATCACTTCATCTCAGCTTACCCTGTGTCAGGCAGGGAAGAGACTCTGAATATAGGTCTTCCACACACACCATGCTGTAGGGCATGAGAGTTGGGAGAAATCTGTCTCTATGGAGATATTAACACAACTAGAAATAATAGTTAAGGTTGGGAACAAAAAGAATATTTTGATACTATTGGTCAGTAGGTTGAAAAGTCAGTGCCTGCATATCAGTTACCATTTCACTGAAAGCATCTGGCTTTGGTTAGCAATTGAATGGCTGAGCGAATTGTTTGAATTAGGGTTTGGTTAAGACCACCTTTAGCTCTAAAAAAGGCTATCCAGCAGATCTTTTATAGATATTGTAAGTTAATTTGTTAAGTACTGCCTTTGTCGCGAAGAAAAATACTCCACAAAATCTCTTCTCATAGAGAGGTCAATTCATCCTCCTGTGATGTCAGAGGAAGTCCAGAAGTCATCTGTAAATCTGACAGTGCAGCACTGATGTTCTCTGTCTTGATGTCAGTAGATCCTCCTCAGTCAAGGCCAATTATCAAAATGATCAAGCTGAGGAGATGCTGGCTTTTTTAATAGGTGAAGTGACTAAGATAAATGCATTGCAAAATTACTGGGTTATGAAGGTTGGATAGCAAAGATCTCAGCCACTAAATCTATGGGATTGAAGGCCCAGTGTAGGTTTTCTAGTGTGAGCATTCTTCTTGTCTCTTTCTAATTTTGCTGTCATTATCATCTTCCTCAGATGAGTCAAGAACAATCAAGTCAATCAGGGCTGGAGGATGGGGAAACAGAATATTGGTGGCAGCACAGTACTAAACAATTGGCAATGGAACTTGGAAACGATGAATACAGGAGCAATAGATAGCAGGGTGTTTTTTTACTGGCTCTTGCATACTTGTGTGCTTGAAGGGGTTCCTATCATTTGGTCATGCAGCAATGGTCTTCTGTCTTCCAGCAGTCTTCCAGTCTGCTGCAAAATGGAGGGTGAGGTTCTGTAAAACTCCCCTAAAGGACCTTTAGAAACAACATGATAAAGCCACTTGTCTGGGATGCCAGTGGGAGGCACACCATACCTAGACATTGGGTTTTTGAGACAGATGCCAAGTTACTTCACTTCCACTTTGAACTGATTGGCTCAGATCGAGGTTTGAACTAAAAGCTGTGGAGTAACGACAGCATGACATTGGTTTAGCCCAAGCTAAATAAAAGGCCAAACTTATTAGCTCCAGCATGTCCCTCTGTTGATGTGACTACATCACTTCTGCTTTGGTGCTTTTGTTTTTTGCCAGCTGGCCGAGAGTATAAACAGAATATGCTCATCCCTGAATGGAAAGGAACATTGATGAGCTCTAACAAGTTTGATGGGTGTTTGAGGGCAGACATTCCTTTTAGGAGCTATGTGTCTTTTTCACCACAGTTATCTCAGTTCTTAACCTCTGATTTTTCTCAGTAGTTACGAGAAATGACGGGCCGAGCTATGTCAATCTGTTGAAAAGAAAACTACTTCTGTATGTGTTGATAATATATTTGTATATTTATATATAGAAGTCTTTCTCTTATAAATGGTAAATGGTCAACAATTGTCTTTGCAAAGTGTAACTATTTTGCCAAATAATCTGAAAAATACTCAGTCCTCTTTACAGGGCAATACTTTACTAGAGAGAAGACACAATTATGTTGCACAAGTGCACAGAGAACAGAAGTGTTTTAATTAGTCCAGTGTCAGCCAAACTCTGCACTTAAGCCTATCATCAGAAGCAAGTATGTTTTCTCTACTGAGTTTAATCCTGGATGCATAGCCAAAGGCTACATCCAACTTTTTTATGATCCCAGGAGAGCATTTTGTGGTCTGGAGTGCTGCTAGCTGAGCAAAGGAAAGCCTTGATTCCTTCCCGTAAATCTTTGTTCAGATACTTTTTTTACATATCTGATGTTTCACCACCAGTTGAACTTCAGTCCTTTGACAATCACTTGAGTTCAAGTGGTTATGTCAGTTTTCCACCCACCTCATAGTTCCCCAGTCAACCCATATCTTTCCAATTTGGCTACAAGGATATTGTGGGAGACTTGGTTGAAAGCCTTGCTAGAGTTACATTAAACAACATCTGCTGCTCTGCCCTTGTCTGCAGATCCAGAAATCATATTGGTTAGGCATGATTTGCCTTTGGTAAAGCTCTGCTGGTGGTTACTAGTCACCTTGGCCTTCATGAGCTCAGGACTGCCTTCCAGAAGGATTTGATCCATAACCTTCTCAGGGACTCAGGTTAGCCTTCCCAGTCTGTAGTTTCCCAGGTCCTTTTTCTTGCCCTCCTTGAAGAGAGGTGTGACGTTTGCCTTGTCCAGTCACTGTGAATCTCCTACAATAGCCAGGACCTTTCGAAGTGGATCAGACAGGGCTACAGTACAATATGTCACATACAATACCTAATATTGTAAGACTCCTGCAACTGTATTAGAATCTCTTCTCCATTGTAACTTGGCTTTGAGGTCTGGAGACCATAACATGGATCTTTTCTGTTGTTTCTCTCATTTCCTGAATTAAATTCCAACTTAAAGCATAGATTTTTTTCCTTGAATTGCTCTTTCTGTGCTACTGAGTTAAGCTTGGGACCATTCTCTGGCTTTCTTCTTTCAAAACAAGTGTGTAAAACTTTTGGTTTAGAGGAAAGCTGCATTTTCACCCAGGCATAAAACTCAATAGTACGTCTAATGCTTGGAATTTGACCTCTTAAAACTTGACAACTGGTAGGGTTGGATATCTGTGTGAGATTGTTCAACCTCAGTCTTCTCTAATGATCTTAGAAAGTTTTATAAATGCAGGAGTATTATACATGGATTAAGATCTAGAACAATTATTAGCAGGAAGATTATGAAGGAGCTAAAAAATAATGGTCAAAATCTAAATATCACATGCACCGTGTAGTGTGCCTCAGAGGACAGTGTCAGTAAAATAATTTGCAAGGGTAAAAACCTCCTGAGATTACATAGGCAATGTTATCCAAAGCAAAGGTTGAAAGTGTGCTATAACTTAATTATAGAATCATAGAGTCATAGAATCATTAAGGTTGGAAAAGACCTTTAAGATCATCGAGTCCAACCGTCAACCCAGCACCCATGCCCACTAAACCATGTCCTGAAGTACCACATCCACACGTTTTCYGGATGTCTCCAGTGTTGGTGACTCCACCACTTCCCTGGGCAGCCTGTTCCAATGCTTGACTACCCTTTTGGTGAAGACATTTTTCCTAATATCCAATCTAAACCTCCGCTGGCGCAACTTGAGGCCATTTCCTCTCGTCCTATTGCTTGTTACTTGGGAGAAGGGACCGACACCCACCTCTCTACAGCCTCCTTTCAGGTAGTTGTAGAGAGTGATAAGGGCTCCCCTCATTCTCCTCTTCTCCAGGCTAAACAGCCCCAGTTCCCTCAGCCGCTCCTCATAAGACTTGTTCTCCAGACCCTTCACCAGCTTTGTCGCCCTTCTCTGGACACGCTCCAGCACCTCAATGTCCTTCCTGTAGTGAGGGGCCCAAAAGTGAACACAGTATTCGAGGTGTGGCCTCACCAGTGCTGAGTACAGGGGCACGATCACCTCCCTACTCCTGCTGGCCACACTGTTTCTGACACAGGCCAGGATGCCGTTGGCCTTCTTGGCCACCTGGGCACACTGCCAGCTCATGTTCAGCCGGCCGTCGACCAGCACCCCCRGGTCCTTTTCCGCCGGGCAGCTTTCCAGCCACTCTTCCCCAAGCCTGTAGCATTGCCTGAGGTTGTTGTGACCCAAGTGCAGAACCCGGCACTTGGCCTTGTTGAACCTCATGCAGTTGGCCTCGACCCATTGATGCAGCCTGTCCAGATCCCTCTGCAGAGCCTTTCTACCCTCAGGCAGCTCAACACTGCTGCCCAACTTGGTGTCATCTGCAAACTTACTGAGGGTCCACTTTGTCCCCTCATCCAGATCATTGATAAAGATGTTAAACAAGACCGGCCCCAAAACTGAGCCCTGGGGAACACCGCTTGTGACCGGCCGCCAACCGGATTTGACTCCATTCAYCACAACTCTCTGGGCTCGGCCGTCCAGCCAGTTTTTTACCCAGCGAAGAGTACACCCGTCTAAGCCATGAGCCACCAGCTTCTCCAGGAGAATGCTGTGGGAGACAGTGTCAAAGGCTTTACTAAAGTCCAGGTAGATGATGGTAGATTATGTATTTTTACTAGGATAACGGAATGGTAACCAGATTTCCGGTTAGTTTCCAGTAGCCTTGCGACTATTAATGGATATAAAGGTAAATAAACCGACTATCAGTGTTTGATCCTCAAACAATCAGATGGGCCTTTGGGGCAGCCGGACGGGCTCTGATTTGGGCTGGGAGGAATGAAAACTACCCTTCGAGGTGTGCAGTGCACACTGGAATTGCTAGTACTGTCCTTTCTGCAAAATGCCCTTTCTGACCTCAGAATGCTCTTCTGTTGCTTCTCTCTTCCCTTACTTTTCGTCAAATAGTTGCGTACACTTCTACCATCTAAAGCTGAAGCTGTTAGACAGGGCTGCTTAGGCAGGGCTTGGGTAGATCTCATGGTTAGGGAGAGCAGTGGCTAAAATTGGTGTTGAGGACTGCCTGGTGCGGGGATGGAGGAGCAAAGAGAGGTTCCGCATATCTGGCACGTAGGAGAATGGGTGACAGTGAGAGCTTCAACAACACTGTGGGCACAAACAAGCTTTCTAAATAAATTTGTGAGAACAGGTTATTAGTTTTTTCGGAAACACATGCATGCTATGGGAATGACAGGAACATTTTAAAAAAGTCTGAAAACAAGGCCCGTACAGGCAGTCTCATTTAAAAGTTCTGAGGCTGTAGAGAGTAAATTTTTTTCATATGTTGAGTAGGGTTGTGGCAAAATCCCGTGCCTTGTTTAGTATGTGCTGCAAGGGGAGGAGAGCATTTAGGATCCAGGTGAGATATGTTCTGAAAACAAAGCAAAGCCCTCGATGCCAGCCCTGGCAGAACAGGAGGAGGTCCTTCAAGAAGTGCAGAAGTGTCAGTGAGAGAGTGGATGCGCTGTAGAAGCACTGGGCACTGGCACAGTATGTCTTTTGTCCCTTTTGCAAGAAGTGTTCTCCAGCTTTAGGAGAAAGCTGGGTGTATGTTCCCTGGTCAGTAGATGTCCAGATGATCGCTTTCTCTTGGAGTATATGAAGCCTGGACATTGTCCTCCTCTAAAGAATCATCTCCTAACGAGGACATCTCGGTGAAAAAAGCAGATGTAGACAGCTGTGTCATCTTTCTGCTAATACTGTGCTACTGGGGACACTGAAAGTCAGCAGTGACCTGGGACGTCAGCCGTTGCTTTTGCTGTTGACTGACAGGTGAGATAGTGTGTGAAAGGCAGCGTACAGTACCTTGGTTTTAATCATGTGCTCCAGAATTACAGGAAACAACTTGATTAAAATTGTATTTTCATTATTACTAATAGGTCTATGTATTATTAAAGATGAAAGAACTGTAAGCTCTCATTAGCTTAATTATTTATATTTTATCTCTTATAAGCTTCTCTTTGAATGAAAATTTAAATAGGTTAGTTCATAGTGCTTTGTTTACTCACATTTTAGTTTCTAAACAGGCAGGGTTTTTGTAGTTCTGAAGTCCTGCAGTATCTAGATATGCTGCAGAGAAACATATATTTTTATATAAGAGGAAGACTTTCTCTGCCAGAGAAATAGTTTTATTGTCGTACAGTTCGGATATGATTAAATTAGATTAAAATCTTTAGCAAATTTTATTAGCTGTAATTCTCTATTTCCCAAATATGCTCATATACAGGTTCTGCTTTTCTCTTTTATCGTGAATATGTAATTCAGAAAATAAATGTTACTTCCAGTTTTTTATTTAGAATATATTTTTCCGATATAAAATTACGTTTCCATGCACACATCTGTTATGTAAGAAAATTATTAAATCATCCCATTAATTTGTAAAAAATGGTAAATTTTTCAAGGGCCATTGTGTTTTCAGTGTGCTAGAAGTAAATCTACAGCTTGGGAAGTTTTACGTAACTTAAACCAGCCACATTTGCTTTACACAATTGCTTCATTTATGCAGTTCATTAAAACTTGTTTAGCGCAGCACTGCTGAATATAAATAATAACTGCAGCAGTGGTATTGATTACTTAGGTACCTGAGCTTGTGTGTACTGTTAGCTTTAAAGCACTAAGAAACTTCTTTCCTGTTCTATCCAGAGAGGAAGGAGCTTTTTTTTCCCCATCTTGTTTCCTGAGGATTGTTAATTCTGGATTCCTAAAATCATTAACTCCTTCTGGAGACTGAAACTCCTTGTCATTGCAGCAAGCGTATATGAACTAATGCAGTAATCGATGATTGCACTACACTGCAGAGATTTGTTTTGATGACAAGAGCTCTTGTAGCCCTGTTTGGTGTCACCGGTGTTGAATGTTTGACGCTGCAGAATAATTTGGCTTAGAATCAGGACACAAGGACCTTAGGGACTTCTTTTATATCAACTCCTTCACACTGAAGTGGATTTTTGCTTGCATTACGGTTTTGCTACAGTTGCAGGCTGGAATTCAGCAACCTACTAGATGCCAGTTGTGCTTTTTTAACCATTCTTTTGCTGATGCTGCTATGTTTGCTGGGTTTCTTCAGTTTCTGCTCCATACATTGCATTCAGGGACAGGTAAACAAGTGGCTATACAGTGCTGAGGTTTTAGATATATTTTTATATTTTATATTTTTTAAAAATATATATTTTTATAAACAGATTTCTTTAACTGTACAATTTGAGTGGAGACGTGTGCTCTGAATGTAAAGAATTAATTGTAGCAAATATTCAGCTTAAGCAGGGAATAAGGAACCATTTTGCTTGTAACTCTGTGTTTCTGTTATGTTTATACTTTGAAAGTTCATGTGTCAAATATAATTTGACATTAGTGATGCTATGTGGAATGAGTTTTTAAACAAAAATCTGTATTTTGAAAGCACACATCAAAATGTAAATGCGTTTCTGAAAAGTAATAATAGTATTTCGATTGCATTATGATTATTTTGCATTTTGGAGATGTCATGGATAAAGAATTTAGAAATTTACTTCAGGAAACAAATAATCATTCTTGTGTATTATTTCTATTTGGCAGAAGACAATTGATGTGTCCTTGGTCCCCTGAATTGTGCTATTGTTAGTGGCTTTAACAAGTTCAGAATGGAATATGATTCTGTAACTTTTATTTTTGCATATTATTTGGGGAAAAAATCATCAAACCCATGTACATGGAACAAGAATATGTTTGTTTAGCATAATATATGGTTATGTTTATAATAATAATATATGGGTTTTAATAAATGTACAGTTGTGGTTATTTTGTATGTTATCTCTGCATCATCATACTGATGCATTGCACTTTCTGAATCAGGGAAGGACATCAGCCCTCTCCTTGGTGGGGGGTGGGGCGGAATCTGTATTTGGAATAAGGTCCTCAGCTAAATCACTAAAGGATGACAGGGGAAAGTGAGAGGAAGGAATGACAATTTCAAGTTCCTTGGGGATTACGCAGTGTGTTGAGAATAACAAAGATCTTTAAAATCTTATATCTAAATAGTTGATAACAATGTCTGTAAAAGTAGTTTTTGAAAAGGAGTTTTTTTCACTAGAAGAATTAATCCTAAAGATTGTATGATGGAATAAGTCATGAAAGAGGTTTTATCCTCTCAAATATTACAGCTGTTAACATATATTAAGAAATCCATGTGTGAAATTCGTTTGTTTTAGCAGAGTTTAGAGGAGAATAAGTGTACTGAGGGCAGAATCTGGAGAGATGCGTTGGAGGAAATGGGGTTGAGCAGTAATCAGAACAGAGATGGAACTGAAACAGCAGCAGGAATATCAGGGAAACAAGATGCTGCTAAGGTTGGGAAAAGACAACGGTCAGCCTTAGCTCTGCATGGAGTTTAAAGAATAAGACTAGAGAAAACCTTTGGTTGAGATCAAGCCTCGCACTCTCTTTCACACTTAGTAAGTTGTTTATAGCTACATAAAGAAGGTAAACCCACTTCTTCTTCAGGGTACTCATTGTGGTAGACAGCTGTAAACTGCCTTCCAGAGACCTCTTGCATAAATAGATGGAGAAGGTGAAGTAGGGCTGGGACCAAGAAGTACAGAGCTGTTTTGYGGAGGTTCAAGGCTGTGCTGTGGGCATACAGCAGCACGTCTCCGGCCTTTGTAATAGCATGGAATTGGGACAAATAAAAGATATTTTGAAACGATGCTAGCCCCACATTCCCCAGTAGAATTTTGGTCTCTCTTGAGATCGTTTGACTTTTTTGTGGAATAGACTGTGGAGTTATAAAGGACTATTAAACCAGACCATCTRTATCTCTCTGGCCATTAAATTTAACTCATTTCTCTCCTGTAACTACACTTCAGTTAAGCTAAATATTCCACTCTGAAAATGTAACTGTGTGCTTCAAGGAGACAACCTGAGGTACTGAGTGGTCATCAAGGTCACTGTCATGTCAGGGTGTTGGTTATCTGCAAAGGTGCCCAGGAGACAAACCATGATGCAGAGTAAAGCAAAATCAAAAAACAACAACAAAACCTTAAGTTCTCCACCAGTTTGACCTGTGGAGGTATTTGGTATTTGGTGGTGAGTAGTAGGCAAGGCACCTGAGCCTGGCCTCTGGCCAACCCTGCTAACTCCTCAAGTGCAAGGGTAACAGTTTTCAGACAGCAGCCAGGCTTGCATGCTATCTTCTCCTATTACTACTGTGATAGAGTATATCTACCTCATCACCTTCTGCACAGCTAGTCCTTAACTGGTTGACTTCCTTTCCCTGTTTCTACACTTGTTTGTCCTTGTCTGTGTGGAGCCATTTCCTTGTCCACTCTGAACTGGGTCCTCTTTTTTCCAGTTCATTTTCCCAGTTTGTCAGGATAGCTTTGAAGTCCCATCCTAGTCTTCTATAAGTGGCCATTCCTTTCTCCATGGAGTCAAGTCACCTACAAATCTAATAAGTTTCTGTTTTATTATCTAGAATGGTAATGTGAGTGTTGACTATTACCATATCCCAGACAAACATGACAGACCCTGTTTAATGAATACTTTGGGGTTTTTTGTTACCAATTTTAGCTGTTTAGAATATGCTTTTCTAAATAGCTTTTCACCTTACACTAGTTTTATTTAGACACTTTTTCTGGTATGACTCTAACGTGGCATGCTCATAAACAAAACTCCTGCTCAACTGAAGGTATTTGACATCTGCTGTTTGTTACCTATCATACTGCAGTGGTAGGCAATGAAATTGGATTAATTTATTATGGCAACTTTGATTTTTAGGTCTCATCTCTTCTCTACTTACTATCTTGAAGGTGATTTGTTTTGGTTTAGCATTTTTTCAGGAATTGATACTAAGCTGACTGGTCTATAATTTCTAGCCTCTCTTCCCTCCCCTCTCCTTTAAAAACATGTGTTGTGTTTGCCCTTTCCCAAGTTTGTGAAACTTCATTCATACTCCACTAATTCTCAAGAAATAATTGTTCCTGGCAATGAGATAGCTTCAGACAGATCTATAARTACTCCAGGATGAAGTGAATTAGCCTCATGTATAATATACAGACTAGACAATCTGACCTCTTCCTGCTTTGGCATAACATCTAATTTTTATGCTACAGACATTGTTAACTTGTTGCTATGAGTTTTACTTGAGTTTATTTTTAGCATAACTTATTTAAAAAAACCCAAAAACTTAGCTGCCTTGGTATCATTTGCTGATAGAGCCAAATGGCAGCAGACTCTTTCCATAGTATTCTAGAATGGCAAGTATTTGATACTAGATGCTAAGTACTAGGGACTAAATATTTGCAGAATTATCTCAATTGTTTTTGCATACTTTGCTGTTTGCATTAAATTTTGTGTGTTTCTGATTTTGTCTTCTATGCTTCCTGGTACTCTATCACTGTAAGTTACTCACTCGTAGGCAACTTTCCATTGATTGTTCACCTTCTTCTAGAAAATAAAACATTTAGGACTTAGCTGGTCAGTCTTTGACTGTATTTCTCCTTCCTCTGTATTGGGCTGGTTGTGCTTCCAATGTTGGTATTATCTCTTCAAATGCTTCCATGATTGCTGGACTCCTTTTGCTGTCATGGCTGCTTCCTTATTTTCTCTAAGGTTGGGGTGTTTTGGTTTTGGGTTTTTTGTTCATTTCTTTTTTGTATAAAGGTTGTGGGTTTTTCTTCTGCTCGGTTTCCTTCCCTTTTYAAAGATCACAAAGTTTATTCACTTTCACATTCTTAACTATTTCCGCTCTACTAGTAGGAAGCAAAGCTCCAAAGGTCCTTTGCTGGTTGCTTTCCTAGTGTCAGTGATCTCTCACTGTGCGCTCCAAGGATTCTTCCTGCCATGTTCCCCTCTGAACTGGAGAAACGAAAGCCTTTAAAACCTCTTATTATCTTCAAATGCAGCATAATGGAGCATTCTGATGAATGCTTACAAAAAAACCCCAAACTCAACAGGCTTATCTTCCTAATTTGGTGCTCTGGAGTAGGTCCCCATCATGGTACTGCTGAAGTGTTTTTCTCTTTAATCACAATCCAGAGAATTTCATCTGCTGTATTTTCTTCTACAGTCCTGAAGCTCAGGACAACCAAGAGTTTTTTTTTTTTCCCTCCTCAGACTTTCCTTTTTATTCTAGTATTTGAGATTAGTTACCTCCTCCAGTTTTCATGAAAATGAAATCATAACTTTGATTATGAAATATAGTCGTCTTGTTACTTCTCAAGTGACTTGTGCAGGTCTGCATGATTGACTCTATGTGTGTATGTTGGCCAATCAACAGAAAGGCTCACTGTCTTTCTCGCTTCCCATTCCTGTGGTTCTGTGGATAACGAGAAACCTTGCTCCCAGTTGCTATTGTTTCTATCAGCATGTTTATAAACACTGTGTATTACCTTTCATATCTGAGCAGAAATGCCTTTCTTCTTTCCCCACAGTAGGAGAAAATGTATGTTCAAATAAGCCGCTCTGGGCATAGCCCATTTTGGTCATCTTATTTGCAGCAGGTGCTACCAGGACACTGATACCTCACTGGGCATTGTATCTGTGGGACTTCTAAAGCATGGGCTGCTGTTTCACAGCCTTACATTTTTTTCTCGTATGCTTGTTAAAATTCCTATCTAGTGGCACTGTAGAAACACCCTGAGGTTTGAGGAGATTTTGTTCTGAGCTTTGATTTTGAATTATAATTTGTTCATAAATCAGTCTATAACAAATATTCAATGGCATCTTTTTTACAATTGTCAGGGGAAAAATACCAAAAGAGACCAAAATGAAAATATTACCTTCTTTTGCAATTAACAGCTACTCAATTGGTTTAAATGTCCTCAGGAAAAAAAACGAAAAAACCCCAAAAAAACAACACACACAGCAGCTGAAAGCTATTTTGTCTGCGTGGGCTTTTTAAAATACCTTCTCCCACCTCTCCGTAAAAGGCAATCAAACCAAACCAAAAAAACCGCAGGAAAAGAAAAATTGTGTTAGGCTGGAGAACAGCATGGCATACTTGAAGTGCTGGGAATTCCTTCAGAACAGCAGAAAACTTAATAAGAGCTGGTCAGGCTTTTAGTGTACAGGATAGCTATGTATCCATGTCTCCAAAATTACGAGCCCATGTGACTTTTTGAAATTTTGCAAATAATACATTTTCATCATATCTGAACAAAAATATTGCCAAGACATCATGCCAAAGCTAAAATAGTGTTACTTATACAAAGCAGGAACTCAAATAAAACTGTTAAATCAAGTTAGTGTCAATATTGAATTGGAATTAAATAACAGTAATAAATTTATTCAAAGAAGCTCTAAATTTCAAAAAGGAGATCTCCATCCATCCATCTACAGAATTAGCTTCCACTCAAGAGAGAGAGTAATCAAAGTCAGCAAAATCAGGACTCAGAGCGAGCCCTGAAACAACAAAATTTTTCTTAAATCTTTAGATACCACAGTATCAAAAATCAATTA
Source organism: Oceanodroma leucorhoa (assembly GCA_030449065.1). NCBI lineage: Eukaryota > Metazoa > Chordata > Aves > Procellariiformes > Oceanodroma > Oceanodroma leucorhoa. The sequence goes on from JASVER010000001.1 coordinate 3,085,065, forward strand.
AAATGTTTGCCTGGTGATTTGAAGTTCTTGGTAGTGCTAACTACTTTTGCTGGTATCCTCAACAAAATATTTTTAATAAAGCTTTTAAAGGAACTTTTCAAGTTAATGGAAGTTCATGCATCTTACTTAGTATTGTACATCTCTAAGTCTCTCCAGGTTCTTTAGCACTCAAAACACACCTTCTGAAGACCTTCCAGAACATGCTTCTGAGGGCCATCCCTTTGTGAGCTTTGTGAATCAGATATATTCTTGGACTCACATGCTTACAATAAGACTTACACATCCTCAGAATAACGTTTTAGTCTCTGAGATAAAAATAAGCATCTAGCTGGAAAGGGTTGATGAACCCTTCAACACTCTCAGTGTTTGAGTGAAGGAACAAAATAATGTTGGCTCAGGGAGTCTCATGAGCAGAATCCCTAGAGATTCAGGAAACTTAGAACAGCTTCCTTGTTACGTTCCTTCTGTCCATATTAAAATTTTTAGAAACATTCACAAATTCTCAGTTTGTTACTTGAATGGATAGGTTGTGATTTTTGTCTTCAAGCTTCCATTGGCAAGATTAGTAATCTTTGCTTTCAGTAATTTATAAAGCCTTCTAGCAACACTGAGATAATTCATGTAGGAAGTCCACCTTGTGAACATACAAATGGGCCCTGTTGTTTTTGTATTGGAAGGTCTTTTGCAAGTATACCTTTTGAGAAACCTTCCTGAACACAAGTGCAATACTTTCTTATAAAAGAGTATATGTGTAAACTGTACTCCTCATTAAAAAAAAACCACAATCCCTAAAATAAAATTAAAAAGTCTTTGCTAAATAAATATCTGGATAAGAAACTCAAGTTATGTTTTAAACAGTCCACAGAAAATTCACCTTGCACCCAGATAAAAAGAATATATTGAAAGAATTTTTAGTAATCAGGCACTGACAAATCATTCCTTTGCAAAATCAAAAATAATTGTGAATTTGCAAACTCTTGTAAAGAAACAATAGTAATTAAGGGAGAACTCAAACGGATTTTCCTTTTCACTGTATTTAGTTTAATATTAGTGTCCTTAACAATATTTAATGAGTTCCCTACTTCCGTGCCTAATTATTTCTGGATTTCTGGTTTGCAAATATTAATTAACATTGCAACCTGTGCTGTGCTCACAATGTAACTGCTGATTTTAAAAAGATTTTTAAACTAAGGGGTTTGTTTCAAAATAAAATGCTGAAGTGTTCATTATGTGTGAGAAAGAGTATGAAATGTCCTTATCTTCTAAACACAAAAGTAAGGAATAAACATTTCTTTTCAGTGTGTGCTGGATAAGCCCAGGTTGTCAGTTATCTAGACCTGAAAGCCTAGTGCTTAGTAAAGCTCCATAGACCCTTTTTCAATAATTTTCTGTTACTCAGAAATTTAATTAAGATTTGGAAAAGCAATTATCTCATCATTTAATTAAAATGCTTAAATAAATATTGAATTGAGGGAATGATCTGAGAGACTGGGTCTAGCTTTGGGAGCTGTAGGGGTCACAGGCATGTGTACCAGGTCTGTAGTCCAAATGTGAGTATTATATATATGTAAATTGTCACTTGTATGCAGTACTAGTCTTTATTTTAACTTTGTTGTCTTACAGTATGTTAGCATTCAGTGTTTAGGACATGTGCCAGCAGGGAACTGAAATCCAATGCGATTATATATTTTCTGTACAAAAKAAAACCTAAACTTCACAGTCATGTGGTGCATTCTTCCCACATACCGCATRAGACAGCCTGTCCTTGAGCTGCATAAATAGTAAAACACAGACCTCATTCTGCAAGGATTTAAGTTCTTAACTGCAGGCATGTGAAGTGGGTTGATTTGAAAGCGAGGAGATAATGAGCATTTTTGTGAAGCTTTCTGTATAAATAGGCAATAGGTAGCTTTTGAATTCTCTGCTTGCCACTTAGATGCGAGGGCTGTCTGTCAAGCCAGGGTACTTGTGTTTTCTCTTTATGTGGTTAGTTAGCAGCTTGACTATAATGATTTAAACATACATTGTTTATCTGACTTGATAAAATGATTAGCATCTTTCTTTTTTCTTGGGCATAGAAGTACCTTCTTGCTTAACAATGTGACCTATCACATCTGTAACAGCAGCCAGATGTTTTTGATGGCAATTACAGTGTGCTGAAGACATTTACCAATAGCATGTAGAGAGGTCTTCTAACTCATGAAAACTCAGGATATGAAGGAGAAAGGCAATCAAGTTTGATACATGGAGTTTCTTTACATTTGTTGTAACTTTCTGTAGGTTGATATGTGGCTTCTATTAATTTTTACCTTGGGAAACAATTGATCATTTCCATGATACTGATCCAGTTCTATGGGAACTGTGGAAGACGTAACAGAGGATGTTCCAGGTCTTTGATAAACTTTATTGTCTGTTTAACACAGGCTATATTTGACCCTAAAAATTAACAAAGGTAAATACATAAATGGCTGTTGCATGTGTTAATTAGAGAGATCTAGTCCGACTATATAGGAAGCAGGTTTGCACCTTAATTTTAGATGCAGCCTCTGAAAATAATTGTCTAAGTTCCCTAGTTATGTGATAGAACTGCTTTATTAATTAGCAGCTACATGTTAGGCTCAATTAAGTGCCTAACATGGTCTGACTGACTCTGATCGTTAGACTGTCTGCTTCTTGTCTTAAGCAACTGCTGCAAATCTAGTGCATCGGCATTTGAGCAAAACACCAGAGCCGCATTCTTTGCTGAATTTCAGTAGTCTTCAAATACAGTCTGGATGGATTTGAGGAGACATCTTGGTGTATTTTATCTCCGGTATTCAAGACTCTTTGGAAATCAGCTCAACCGGTCATACATGATAACGGACTTTCTATATTTTGTGCTTGTTTTGACTTTGCAAGAAAGACAAGGCTGTCATTTCCAGCACTTCTCAGCTTTGCAGGATTTCACTCGAAATCGCAGTATTTCAGCATTAGCTTTTGGTATGGGTAGTGCTGCTGAAGAAGTATTTTAGAGAAAATGCTTTTTTGGTGGTGTGAATTTTGCTTTCCCTTTATTTTGAAGTCACTCATGTTGCGGATATAAAAACAACAGCAATTTATTAGAGTTTTACTCTCTGTCTTGAAATTTGATCAAAGACTGCAAAAGACTTCTCACAGAAAAAAACTCAACACATTTGTGTCTTKTAAAGTAGATTTATGATTGTATCCATCTGTGTCCAAGAGTAAAGTAATCGAGCAGCAGCATGTTAATAGGAAAAATATTTCATTGCTGGCAGGATACAACTTTTGAATTATTCCCTCAGGAAAAAAGGTTTTATACATATATACTTGTTTCGCTCCATTGGTCTTAAGTAAAGCATGCATTATAACTGCAAATGCATTTATAATAATATGCTTTAAGTTGAAATACGTTTTTTATGTTTTAGAAATATATCAGTAATGTACAAAAATAATGGTACAGTATATGCATATTTTCATAGGGTCTTATTTTTAAATTTAAAGCATTCTTTAAAAGTGTTTAAAAGCAGTTTAAGCCTGTAAATCAATTATTTACTCCTTAGAAAAGTTGTTTTTTCCTCTCCATAATTTCTTAAATTTGTCTCATTTTACTAGTTATTTTTAGTGACTTTTAACAGTGGAGAGAGTACTCTGTGTATAAGGTTTTTTTGTTTTGAGTTTTGGTGGTTTTTTTCTGAGAAAATCTGAAATTCTGAAACTATGCTCTTAGACTGTAAATTTTTGTACATTATTTACCTATTCGTGGATCTCTATAATACTAGTTCAGTGAAATTGTTTTGTGTAATTAAAAAAATAGTCAGTTCTGGGGTACGACAGTGCAAGAATGGGATAAATAGGTATTAAGTAAAGAAGCAGCAATGAYGTAGGATGATCAAGGAGAAATTATTTTTAAAACTATCGCTGTAACAGAGTACTTAACTGCAGATGTCAAGACCCTAGTGTCAGTGTTCCTGGCATAAAATATTTTTTAAGCTCATTTGGGGATTTTGTTCCTTTATGTTTTAATTTGTATGTATGTTCTATTCTATGAGTGTTTATGAATGTGGATTAACTGACACTTTCCATTATAAAACCCTTTTTACAGTTGTAGATTCAACCAAAAATTTGCATTCCAGTGGTCTATTTCATATTGAATTTTAATGGGAATTTAAAAATTCAGTCATTTTTCAAGAACATGGACTTTTTTCTTTTTTCTCCCCAATTCATGCATTTTTTGCAGCTTTTAAAATATTCACCAAATTTTTGACCTTCAGTCAAGAAGAATCGTTGACTTTCAGTCAAGAATTTTTATTTGAAAGCTACCTTCATGCATTCCCAGTGTATCATCTGTGCTCCAGCTCAGTACAGCTSTGTCTGCAGTGCAGTTCCTGCTCCCAGCTTCTGAGAGCAGAGGGCAAAAGGACCAAGGCTGTGGCTGGCCGCGGTGAACGTAGCTGGTGGCTTGGAATTTACCAAAATGCAGAACAGACAGGAGGGGTGAAAGGGACAGAAAGCTAAAGGTTTATGTGTGGGGAGGAGGGGATTGTGAGGATGTAGCTTAGTATCGAGAGGCGTGAGGGGAAGGAGGGATTAAAATACACAACCTGAAGTGAGGACACCAAAACCAGAAGCAGAAGGAGACAGAAGATGGACGATGACAACAAAATGGACAAGGAAGAAAGGCAGCAAAGGGTAGGTAGTTGGTGAGGAGGGAAGGTTAGCAGGTAAGAGCCAAGGCAGAAGACATATGAAAGGATCTTGCTACAGCAGGAACTTAGTGGGGTAGGATGCTAGATGCATGAATCAGGTGGTCACAGGTATGCAATAACCAGGAGGAAGAGCCGCAAGGGAACTTGGACCCAGAAGCTGAAGCTGGGGAAGGAAGAAAGGAGAGCAGGGAGCAGTGTGGACAAGAGCAGAAATGTCTTCAAGCACTTGGACATGCACCTCTGCATGCTGGAGCTGACAGTTATTCCTGCCTGAACCTTTCTCTATTGCTGAGCAAATAGCTATGGAACGTGGAGGCAAAATGTGTTGTGTTTTGCCTGTGGCAGGCCAGCTCACACAGGAGAGAGTTGCTTTTTGGTATTACTGTTGATTCCATTACTGAAAAGAGCACTGTGCCACAGGTCCCAGCTTACTGCCAGCACTTGGGGTGGTAGTCTAGTCATGAATTTGTTGTTCTTGTTGCAATTTTGAAGTCTATAAAGGTGCAAGGAATGATCCTAAAAATAAAACTGAAAGATCTTTAATGTGAAGTTAAGCTCTCCAAAACTGCAGAAGTGCAGTAGCTAATGCAACCGCAAACTGCCTTGTGTGGTTATGCATATGATAATAATAACCTGTTTAAAAATAGGCTTGTGCATATGATCACATAGATGGTAGGCTATTAAAGATTTTACGGATTATAAAGAGTGGTACAACTTGTATTTCATAATCAGCATCTAAATATTCATAGAAAAAGAGTAAAAAATAATAAACTTTTAATGTAAATGTATATTTTTTTTTCTAGCTAGAAGCATGCTTTGTTTGGGCTTCTGTTGGAGGACCGTGTGCTAGTAAGGGTAGTCATCTAAAAGTAGTATTAGAGAGATGTGTTTTCTAAAATAAGATAGTGAAGATGTATTGCCTAAAGTGTACATAATAAATAAAATATGTTTTCTGAAGACATAGAGCATATCAAGAGTGCAGAGGGTATTGGCATTAAGTATCTGACTTTAATGATAAAGTAGGTTTTTTACCTGGTGGCTTTTAAATGATCCGTAAAGAGTTTGTAGGAATGTTGTTAGGAAAGTGCGTGAAGAGTTGTTCCATAGCGAAAACTAACTCTGGGACATAGTAATTTAAAGACTTGAAAAAAAAAAAAAAATCACTTGTAAATTCAAAAAGCAGTATTATTAAACTGTTCCACTGACATATTTCAAATGACCAAAGTACTCTGTCTAAGTGAGGGTGAAAAATGCCTGGAGTGCAGGTATGGATATAAACCTCAGTGAGAGGTGACTGTATTTCCTTCAGGGTCTAAAACTAGCCTCTGAAGTGATAACTTAGATTTTGGTTTGGTGGGGGTTTTGTTTGTTCACGTGTTTAAAAGCATTGTAAGCTAAATGGCAGAATCATGTACTTTTTTCAGATAAAATTAAAAAATACCTCTTGGTTATTTCAGATCAAGCTTTTATATACTACTGTTATTGCAAGAGAGCGTTAGAAGGAGTTGTCATTGTCATTTCTAACGACACTATTGCATTTTTRATACATTGTGGCAAAGCCCAAAGGGATGAGATAACAACAAGGTTCAGAGCTCACAGGTATATTCTGTTTAAAACTAGCGCTAGCACAGAAATACTTCAGACTTATTCCTGCTGGATCAGTCTCACATTTATCCTTCTGTTGGATCTATTCTAGCCTGCATCATTCTCCTGTGTCCTTCCCGATATCACCTGCACCCTTCCTCTTTGTAAAGAAAATCGTGTTCTGAATTGCACTGCCTGATATTCTTCCTCTTGCAATTCCTGCCTCGTCCTTTTCCTTCTTGGAGTGCACAGTTACATCAGTCCTCTATCGCAGACAACTGCCAGTGAAGTTGGTAGTTTTTTGCTACCAACTCAGCCTTCTACAGCTGTAATATATTAAGTCAAACTGTGGTTTCCTTAGCTTTCCATAAATTCCYATGTACTCTCTGTGGTGTTACACTCTGCTGCCTTTTCTGCCAAACCCTACCCATGGTTCCCCTCCTTGGCCTGACAGGCTCATGGCTTCCAGACCACTGTAATTCATGGGTTTATTCTTGATGTACATAGTATATAAATTTGTCCCAAGCAAAATGAAAGATTGCAACCTCATACCTGCTGTTGGCACTGTTTGCTCTATTTGTGTGGCTGTTTTGCCTGGTGCTCTATTACCCTTTACCAGCTCYTGTGCTTCTCTTGTCTGTACGATACCCATTGTCACAGTGTTGATCAACTACTTGGTAGATTCTTGAGTGTGGTTGACTGTTCTGTCCTTAACTATAGCTAAGTGCCTATTTTGTGGAGTATTCTCTCTTGTGTCATCATTAGCTGCAGTCCTGTGTGTTTGTTGTGCAGATGGGGGGAGGAGGAGGGCTGTGAATGCGATGCATTGGGGTTCATTCTTGGAAGATGACTGGCAAAGTCAAAAACAGCTGGAGTGCACAACTGACTCTGAGGTGCAATTCATGAAAAAGCAGAGGTCCAAATAAATGCATTATTATGTGGTTTTGTTTTTATATATTATTAGGCTATATTGTTTTCAAATTGATATAAGTTAATTTGAATCATAATATAGGTTTTGTATTTGCTTCATYAAATTGCACATGAAAATTCATGCATGCAGAAGTAATCATTCAATACATCTTTCTCTGTTTGAAAGATTACACATTTCTTTCTATTCATATTCTTCCAGGTGACTTGGATTATTACTGGCTGGATCCTGCCACGTGGCACAGCAGGGAGACATCCCCTATTAGTTCGGTAAGAAATAGGGAAAAAGAGGTTCATAAGTATGAATTAAAATGTTTACTGATTATTTCAGTTCAGCGTAGATATTTTGTTGTAAAAAATTATTCTATACAAATTATATGAAAATTTGGTTTAGTGGATCATGGAAACTGAAATCAGAAAGAARTTTTCATCAAAATGTATACTAGTAAAATTGCCCGAATTTTAACTTGAATTTAATTCTTTTATAGACATGATACTAGATTTCACTACACACCACAAAAGCAGCTGTGAGTGTGATGCTGCTCTGGGAGAGATTAGTGACTTTTTCTATTGACTTGGAGTGGGAAAGCATCATTTGGATTTTTATTATATAGTGAACCCATATGCTAGAGCTCTATAACATGTATATTATTCTAAAGAACGGAGTTTATGAATGCACTTTTCAGGGTCATGGAATTTAAAAGTAAATGTTTGATTTTATTATCTAAGGTATGTTTTAAGTGTTTAATTGTATTGAACTTTGAATTGTATTATAATACTACCTGCAGACTGGGTGCTGAGATTTTTTTACAGTGGGCATAAATATTTAATGAAGCCAGAGTCCAACAGATATAATAATAGAAAGCTCGGGTCCAATATGTAACACATCTGAAGGATGTTTGTGTCTACCATGACATAATGATCCAGAAATTTTATTGGTTTATAAATGTACATCTAAATACAAGAAGATGGTTGCACTTCTTTAATTCCACTGCTTGTTTTTTTAACAGCATCCAGTAACGTGGCAGCCTTCTAAAGAGGGAGATCGYTTAATTGGGCGTGTTATTCTTAACAAGAGAACAACCATGCCAAAAGAATCGGGTGCATTATTGGGGCTAAAAGTAAGTATTACGTGGTTTATGCGGTAAATTAAAGAAACTTCCACCGACCTCAGACCTAGAGGTCTAACACATCATTAAATCAGAGGACTTGCCAGTTATACGGTCATTTGACAAAAATATATTCCTTATTTTTAGTAAGTTTTGAAAGTTATACAGATAAATTATCCTTCTGTGCAGTCTTCCACTCATCCATGGCAAAGGAGCTGAACCGTTTTGATTAAAAAATCTATGTTTATTCAGCTTCCTGTCTGAAAGGCATATACTGCACATTACAATGCAGTAATGGAGTCCTGGCTTTTCTAGCTCTACTGTTTTTCAGTCAAGTAATTCRTCTCATAATCCACATACATAAATCTCACCCGGATGTAAATGTTTACAAGGTCAGTGTTTAAAATCCACACAGCCATTTGGAAACAGAAATTTTGTAGAATGAAACTAAACATTTACACAAAAAAATTGCAAAAAAACCTTGTAAAGCATAATAGAAATTATATTAAATGTAATTCCAGTTAATCCGGTGCCCCAAAATGAAGACATTGGCAACACTGTAAAGTTGATTTAAATCCCTAAATTAGTCATTGGTAGCCGACTTTTAGGTTCGTGTCCCTAAATTGCTGGAACACTTAAAAGAGAGAGAGCGCTACTTCTGAAGCTGGTGGGGAGTAGAATGTGCCAGTTCAAGAATTTCTCTCTCCGTGTATATTTTTAACTATGTGGAGCTCCAAAGATGACTGAGAGAATTTAATTTGAGTGTCTTCCTCTCCCCACTSAGAGCAATGGAAGCAGTGCAAAATATGAAACATTCCCATCCACTTAGAACTGAGTCTACTTCCAAGGGCACTGACATTGAACCGGTCCTTGCATATAGTTGTCTGATAGTTCAATCCCTCACATGTGACGGAGGTGTGGGTTGTCAGTTCTTCTCGTCATGGTGGGAATTAAATTAGGAAAGAACCTTGTGAACTTGGTAATGGCATGTTCTGGGTAAGAGCCATTTATCCACCTTGAAGTGAGATAGTGTGATATGGGAATACAGAAGATGAGAACAGCTTCACTCTACTAAATGTCTAATAGTCTGTAGCAGAAGGCTGATTTTTGCTGGCAGCAAGCAATCTTTTTTTAGTATGTGAGAAAAAAGGTTGGTCCCAATAGGAAATGTAGATTGGACAGCTTCTCTTTGATTTCTCAAGTTTCATTTTTGTATGATGTGAACTAAGACCCCCACTGATAAATTTAACACATTATTTTGTGACAACCTTGTTGTCAGGTAGGCTTCTTCCAGCTCAGATCTTCTTGGATATATATCTGTATTAAAGCTCCTACTAGTTATTGTGATTGCAGCATGGGAAAGTATTACCTAATGAACCAGCGTTCCACTGTTTCGTTTTATTGTAAAATTCCGCCCAGGATATTCCTGACAAAAAAAACCTGACTGGAGAGAGTAAGATAGAGAATAACAGAAAGTCAACAAGACTGCATTTTCTTGTTTCATATTTTATTAAAAATCTAATCTCTTGAGGGCACCTTTTTTTTCTGATTTTCCTGATCTCTATGTCATGCAGTTGTCTTCAAAAATAGCTCTCTTCAGTTCTGTTTAACAAAAGCCAGAAGCTGTTTTGTCCTGTCATGTGCTTGGATGAGAGGGCCTGGGTTTTAGCAGTAGCAATGTTCTTGTGAACTGTTTGCCTGTGTTTCACAGTGTATTTGCTAAGTTTTTAATTGTTGTACCAATTGCATTTTGGGATTTTCATATGTTTGGTTTGATGTGCACTTGCGGTTTAAACTTAAGAACATGACAGACATCTATTTGCAAAAAGGACATTTTCTTGGTTATTAAGAAACATTCTTTCTGCAACAAATTTAGATACTTAGCAAACTGCATAAGATTGATTAGTCAAACACATTAAAAGGAATATCAATTTTATTCGTTCTATGTCAGCTTTACTTCTTTTCAAGCAGATCTGGCCTTTTTATATCTTTAACTTTGTCTTTAAGCCTCTGTAAAGCCCAAATTGACAATAGATTTGCTTATGCATATTTTAAGTTTAATTTTAAAAATAATGTGAAAACTGATCTGTTTGTATATTTATGCTTGATATGGTGTCTGGTTTGTGGYGTGGAAACTCACAAATTTACAATTAACCAGGTTGTTGGAGGAAAAATGACAGAATTAGGACGACTCGGTGCCTTCATTACCAAAGTGAAGAAAGGTAGCTTGGCTGATGTGGTGGGACATCTCAGAGCAGGTAAATCAATCAGTTGCATACAAAATATATTGTCTTTTAATTATGGCTTTTTGTAACGCAGCTGTTAATTTATATTAACATTGGAGATGTGATATGCTAATATTTTTTAAATACAGAACAATACTGTAAAGTTATTATGGAATGCCACGGTTGCCTACATTTCTAATTTATTATTAACTCCAATTGCTTGGCTGTATGAGCAAAATCCTGATCAGTGCTGGTGTCAGGACTGAGTGTCACTGGTAAATTTTTGCTTGCTAGCTCAGGAGCTGCTTGTTACACTCTGTAGAAGCAATGCAAACATTTTTTAAAATTGTTTTATTGTGGCAAACAAAACTCACTACAGTTACTTTACTTACACTATAGTGTCACCTGAAAGATGATGCACTGTGTACACAATGGGCTTTATTAGTGCTTCTTTCAATGTGAATTGTTACAAATAAAGATGGAAAACAACCCAAGAAAATGATCTTAAAATACTTCATTTATATAAAATGTATATTCTGCACTTACAAATAAGTGTCTGTGCTGTTGGCACTTTTCAAGCTTCTAAATGAAGTGAGAACTATACACAGCAGTTGGTTTTCAAAATTACTTTTTAGTGGTTTATATTTTCACCATGGCTCTAAGCAACTACTTTCCAAGTCTTGTCTTAGCAAACCAAAGTCTATGCAATGCCTTCTTAGAAATCCAGAAGCTCTGATGACAACTTGTATGAATTTAGGATAATTGCATGAAGCACATAGTAATAAAAAAGTAGAAAAGATGATGGAGCTCTAAAAATATCCTACTTTTTGTTAATTTTTCTTTTACCAAGTCAATATACCTGGGATCGATAGCACCAATTATTACAGTTGCTTATAGATCGTAACTGCATATTACAATTACAGAAAATAAGTCTCTCTTCACTAATCTTGAACTATTTGGGATGAAATATTACATTTCTAATGTCTGGTCTAGGTTGKTTTTTTTAAGTGAAAGCTATTTTTAATTTCTAAAAGTATTTTTAGAGCCAAAATAATTTCACAGAAAAAATACGGTTTTGCGCGCATTTTCAATGAATGAAAGTCTATTCATCCTATTGTATGGGACTAAAACACAAAAAAGGCATGGATGAGTCATAGAATCATAGAATCATAGAATCATTAAGGTTGGAAAAGACCTTTAAGATCATCGAGTCCAACCGTCAACCCAGCACCCATGCCCACTAAACCATGTCCTGAAGTACCACATCCACACGTTTTCYGGATGTCTCCAGTGTTGGTGACTCCACCACTTCCCTGGGCAGCCTKTTCCAATGCTTGACTACCCTTTTGGTGAAGACATTTTTCCTAATATCCAATCTAAACCTCCGCTGGCGCAACTTGAGGCCATTTCCTCTCGTCCTATTGCTTGTTACTTGGGAGAAGRGACCRACACYCRCCTCTCTACAGCCTCCTTTCAGGTAGTTGTAGAGAGTGATAAGRGCTCCCCTCATTCTCCTCTTCTCCAGGCTAAACAGCCCCAGTTCCCTCAGCCGCTCCTCATAAGACTTGTTCTCCAGACCSTTCACCAGYTTTGTCGCCCTTCTCTGGACAMGCTCCAGCACCTCAATGTCCTTCCTGTAGTGAGGGGTCCAAAASTGAACACAGTATTCGAGGTGTGGCCTCACCARTGCYGAGTACAGGGGCACGATCACCTCCCTACTCCTGCTGGCCACACTGTTYCTGAYACAGGCCAGGATGCTGTTGGCCTTCTTGGCCACCTGGGCACACTGCYGKCTYRTRTTCAGCYGGCYGTCRACCAGCACCCCCAGGTCCTTTTCCGCCRGGCAGCTTTCCAGCCACTCTTCCCCAAGCCTGTAGCATTGCCTGAGGTTGTTTTGACCCAAGTGCAGAACCCGGCACTTGGCCTTGTTGAACCTCATGCAGTTGGCCTCGACCCATTGATGCAGCCTGTCCAGATCCCCCTGCAGAGCCTTCCTACCCTCAGGCAGATCAACACTGCTGCCCAACTTGGTGTCATCTGCTTGGAGTCCTTGCTGTTAGGAAAACATGCTTTTTCATCTTTATGAAAAACCTCCAAAATTTGGCTAGTTGATAAATCTTTGAGTAATTGTACAAGCCTCATAAATTTTAACAAAGGCAAATATGAAGTCTTACATCAGGAACAGAATAACGCAATGCAAGAGTAAGCACTAGAAGCCAATCAACTAGAAAGCAGCTTGGCAGAAAAGTGTCTGGAGGTGCTGGAGGACAGTAAGCTGAACATGATTCAAAACGCCCTTGCAGCAAATGCCAATCATGTACAGGACTGTATTAGCAGGATTATTGCCAGCAGGTTGAGGGACATGGTTGTTGCTCTCTATTCAGTGCTTATGAGGCTGTATCTGGAGTACTGTGTCCAGTTTGGGTTCCTCTARTACAAGAGAGATATTGACAAACTGGACCACGTTGGGCAGAGGGACAGAAAGTTGATTAGGGGTCTAGAGCATGTAGCATACAAGAAGCTGAGAGAACTGAGTCTGTTCAGACTGGCAAAGAAAATACTATGGGAGGGTCTAATTCTTGTTTTTACCTGGCTAATGGGAGGCTGTAGAGAACCCAGAGACGGGCTGTTCCCAGAGGTGCACACTGATCACACAAGAAGCAACGTGCACAAGCTGGAATGAGGGAGATCCTGTTTGTGAAAATCTTTTTTCTTGTAATCTAGAGAGGATAGTTAAGGCTTGGAACAGATTGCCCAGAGGAGATGTTGCATATCGTTCCTTTGAGATAGCCAGATCTCATCTGGTCAAATCCTTGAGCAACCTCGTCTRTTCTTTGATGTTGGCCCTACTTTGAGCAGGGGTTGGAACTAGCTGACTCGCAGATGTATTTCCCAATCCAAATTACTATTTTAGAAATCAATATAAAAAATTCAGAGATTTACAGCATAAGTCTAAAAACTTTCTATCTCTGCTGATCATGCATCAGTACGTGGGGGTAGAATGCAAGATGCATTAATATTCCTTTCCAAAGGCATCTTAGGTATCCTGGGATATATGCTTCCCCAGCAGAAGTGGCTCCATAAGAGTGCAGGTGTCCTGTAGGTTCTGCCAGCCAGCTTTGTGCAGATACCTTGGTTGCCCTAAACATCTACAGTGTAAGGTGTCTAACAGCTCCGTGACTGACTGACTTGCAACTCTGGGCTGCTACAGTGGGACTTAAGATGAGGGAGTTCATCTCACCTCAATTTGTAGCAGTRTATCACAGGATCATAGAATGGTTGGGGTGGGTAGGGACTTCTTGAGATCTCTAGTCCAACCCCACTGCTTAAGCAGGGTCAGCTAGAGCAGGTTGCACAGGACTGTTCAGTTGGGCTTTGCATATGTCCAAGTTTTGAGTATCTGGATGGTGCTTTCCTGTTTCCATGCCTGTTACTAAGAGCAGAAATCAGCATGTMGGCCTTATAGACAGCATCTTAGATGAAAGAGGCAATGTAAAAGGGCTTGACTGGTCAAAAAGACCAAGAACTGGACAAGCTGAGCAAAAGATGGATGGTGGTGATCTGGTTAGAASTAGGAGAAGTGCCATTTCACTCAAATCTCCATTTGGATCTAGTTTTCAGTAAGAATAATTAGAGCCAATTCTGTTAATTTAGCATTCTGACTATGATWATCTTATGTTTAATCATCTTGGCAATTCTTTTTTCTTAAATGTTTGATCTCCTAGTGGCTCTCAAAAAGCTACTTAAGTCCTCTAAAATAGCGATACAGACACCTTGCATGTTCCTCTTCAGGATTCACAACCATGTTGCACCTATTTTGTCTTCTTCAAAATGTGATAGATTCATTGCTGTGTAAATTAGGTTTAAATTGTAATTTTTAATGTTACAAATTTAGCATATACCTGTTGGTTTTTGCTGTTAAGTTATAACTATTGTAAAGCTGGCCACATCTTGTTCCTTTTAATGCCTGGGATGCTTTTATAAGTTAAGCCAATTATCTCTAAAGAAATCAGATTTAATTTTAGGGAAAAACAACATGTTAGTTTATAAGAGTTGTTAGCTTTAAAATACAGTCAGAATTAGAGAACAAACTGAGTGTTATTTCATTGAGTTGTATAAATTTTAAATGAAGTTCCTAGGCAATAACTAATTCCTGTTCCCCCCCCCCCAACATAAGATTATGTAATAAGTATATGAAATATTTRAAACTGTTTCAGCTAAACAGTATGGTAGAAAACTGAATTTATGTCAGCAAGCATTTATTAAGTCTGTCACCTAGCAAGCTCATGTTTTAAAGAATGCCAAAATGCTTTGAAAGCCAGTGGAGTGCTCTGTGGAGTCCTTTCTTAAAATACCAAAATATAGGCTGTTTGGGAAAAAGGACTGACAATCGCTGAGCATAAAGAGAATTTGAAGCCATGTGTTTTGGTAGATAGGACTTCAGTTAGGATAGTTTTCCTTGGCTTATTAACAAGCACAAGTTTGATCATTCGGCTTAGAACTCCTCAGAAAGGAGCAAAGACAGCAGCTGAAGGGTTGTTCCTGACTGAATCTGATTAACAAGAAATCATTGTCAATAAAGAAAGACAAAATCATTGTCAATAAAGAAAGATAAATTCATTGTCAATAAAGTAAGTTATTTGTGGCATCAGGTAGTGGTTGTGAAGTTTTGACTGCTGCATATGATGGGGTAAGAGAGTGTAAATCTACCCTATGGTTCCTGCAGTTTAATTGTATAGACTGATCTTTCTTTAGAAACTGTACTTCAAGATTTTCACCTTTTTATAATAATGCCAAAGTGCAATGCAATGTACAYACTATTTAAATTCCAGAAATGGCAAGCTGAAAAAAGAAAGTTATCTAAATAACTTTCACATCAAGTTTTCCTTTCTGCCCCCCTAACATTCTCAGGAGATAGTGACTCACTCCTTGCTTTTATTTTTGGTTCGTTTGACACAGACAGTGAAGACTGCCCTTTTTGTAGAGAAATCGAAATGCAAAGTATATAAATTGTAATAAAATGTCATGATTTTTAAAGGCTTAACAGTAGATATTTATATTTTTCACTTCTGAAGATTAACCTGTTTTCAAACTTTATTGCTGCTAGTGAATAAAGGATCTTATAAAAAGACTCATTTCATAGCACAATAACAGGTTCTGCATTAGTTTGGAAATACTTAATATGTTTGCACAAGTGGTTTCTTTAATATGTTTTGTGTGTACAAATTGTACCYGTGTTCTGAGAAAGGAGCCTTGATAGTGTCTCAAAAGCCTTTTTTGGGTTTCAGCACAGCTTTTTAATTAATTTTGGGCAATGTTACTTGGTTATATAGATTTCATAAATGTTTTGCACTTCTCTCTAAAAGACTATGGAAATGAGATAAACTTCTCTTTAAATTCAAGGGGATGAAGTTCTAGAATGGAATGGTAAACCCTTGCCTGGAGCTACAAATGAAGAAGTTTACAACATTATTTTAGAATCAAAATCAGAACCTCAAGTTGAAATTATTGTTTCAAGGCCTATTGGGTAAGGCTAAAGACTTGCTTCTTAAGCACAGTTATTACTTCTACTAATGGGACTTTTAAAGGGACTATTTGTGAGTTCATTATTTTTTATCTCTTAATAATGGAATATGATTTACTTTCTATTATTGACACTCTGTATATTTCATTTTCTTCACTGCCATTTACAATCTTGGATCTTTGCAGTGATGTATATAAGCACAAATGTTGTTTACTATATGGTCAAAAGTACTAACAAGGTTTTTCCCAAGTAGCAAAGGAAAATCTGTGGATCAAGTGGACCTGTTCATGAGAAAAATCTGTTTTTCAGGCTTTTGGTGTCATTAAATCAGAATAACTTCATTAATCATAATAATTCGTTAATACRCATATTAACGAGCAGAAGGAAGCATCCGCAAACATTGAGCATTRCAGGATTTTAATAAGTCAATGCTAGTAAGATTTTAAACAGGCCTTCTTTAAAGAGCTAAAAAAAGGAAAACCAAAACTCTGAATTGAAAAGCCTGTATTTAGCCTTAAATGATATTGTCATCAAAATCAAAAGTGGAAGCAAAAATACCTTCACATTTATGAAGGTAATTTGTTTCATCAAAAAATAGCATTAACATGTTATGTTTATAATCTTAATTTTTATTTATTATAAATCCAGGTTTGGGGTTTTGTGGTAACACTTCTTATATTCTTGATTTCCCAAATAAGCCTTAGAAAGATCATAAAATCTGTTAGAATTGATAAGATTAGTGGGGTTGACCTTGCATTTGTCACAATTGTTTTAGTGACATTCTATGCTCCTTCCCCAAACACGACTCTATTGGGACCATTTTGAGCTAAGTATTACAGGATTGAATATGAATCATATATTGTAAATTCACATTTATGTTGCAGAACAGAGTCGCAGGATTAACAATAAAAAGTGACTTTTGGCTAGTTAAAAAAAAAATTAAAAGGATTTAAATCTCTCTGTAGTTTGTCACCTTCCCAGACAGAGTTCATGTGCACTCACTATAGGTTTCTAAATACCACTGTCCTGTAGGTAGATGGTAAACTGTTTCCCCCTTATGAATGCCTGATTATTTCATTTTGAATTTGCTAGATTTCGTCCTAATTATAATTTTTATCTGTCTCAAATATGATAAGTTTTCAGTTTTAGAAACAAAAAACAGTATTAATTTTCTTTCTGATGAAAACATTCTTTTTTTATATTTRTTTCAYATCAGCTTTTGATGTTTGGTTTTGTCTGTACTGTGCAAGTGTAGCTATATTTTGCAAATKAGTTCTGCCTTTTTAATGGCAATCACCGTTAAAAGTACTTAAATAAAATTAACATTCGTTGCTAATTCCAGTTATGAGTTTGACCTTCTAATGGAAAACGAAAGCTTGATGCAATAATAGTGGTTGTTAAAAGCTAAAATTACGATCCAGATGGAGACTGTGGGGGAGTGGAAACCTTATTTTACATTCTTTGGTCGGATAAATTAGGAGWTGTTCCTGACTGAAAATTGCAAATTCAGTCCTACGTCTTTGTAATTAAAAATAAAATGCCATAAGGAGATTTTTGGAAGACTAGTTTTTATGTTTAAATTGRCAGAAAAGAAATATGTTGATACTGGACCTGACTTGAACTTCGTGTCTCAATTGAAGAAAATCTGAAAATTGATTTGTACAACTGATGTAAAAGGAAAGTGCTAGATTAGTATTTTAAATAATGAGCTTTAGATATATTTATTGCTATCAGTATATTTGCAAATGCCATGTATCCTTAAGGTTTTAAGATAACTTCATTATTAAACCAGTTGAATTGTTTAAGTTTATGAATTTGATAAATCTAGTAGCTTCAAAAAATGAAGTACAAGGTGACCACATTCCAGTGACATATTCTTGAAGAAAAATCAAGAGAAAATACCACAACTGTTGAACTGAGGCATAGAATGTGAAGTGCATTCAAAATCAAAGAATGTTTCTGAATCTGAGCAGTGAATTTTACACTAAACAAGTGCACCCAGAAATAGTACCAATAAAATGTAAAGTTTTGCTTTGGATGACCCATACATATGTTTTTCCAGACATAGGCAAAAATAGAACACATCAGATTGTGCTTTTATTTTGAGATAAATGGAGTCCTGGCATTGAGGTTTTTACATGCTCTAACACCACTATTCTTGAAGAGTTTTGTCTTGRTTGATTTTTCTTTTTGAGAAGAGAAAATAAATATCCCAAAGCRACTAGAGTATATAACTTTAAAATTTAAAGATACTTTCTTTCTCCAGCAGTAATGAGTCAAAKTCCTGTTGTTTTGTATCAGAGTGCAATTTACCTGTCTGTCATCTTAAAAGAACAAAAAATATCAGATATTGTACAATGAAGGAAATCCTGATATTAGTTAACAAAAAAGAACATACCGCACAGGATTTTCTTTTTCTTTTCTTTTTTTTTTTTAATAATTATAATCTATGTAAATTGTGTTACATAATGGGAAATGGTTTGCTTTCATTAACAGATTACTTTTTCTCCCCCTAACTTCTCCTTGTCTTGTTATCCAAACTGTGTGATTGTTTCAAATTCATGACAGGGAATTTTATTTAATCCAACAAATCTAGTATAGCAAAGTTTTGTGTCTACTTTAGGTGCTGACTCAGCAAAATCGAAGCTGCTTGATACAGCAGTAAGTGGTAATCCATTACACCTAAAATTCCTGTGAGGAAATAGGTTCCCGAAAGACCTGAAAAATGATATTTTGTCTGCATAATTTAAGTGTTTTCATCTCTCAGTATTAATAATGCAAATAATGGACCGGCACTTTTAGTGGTCTCTATTTAAAAAGTCCTAGCATATTAGGTCTAAAAAGCCCAAATATGACACAGTTTGGCTTAAGTGAATAATGGGAGGACTGTAAGCCCACAAATTAGATGACTGCCAGTTACAAAATTGATGTCTAAACAATTTGCTCAGTCTTGKAAATTTGGATTTCTGTGTCTACCAGCAAATGTAATTTTGAATAATGGATAATTGTAGGATGTTTATTAGAGAAAAATGTGAAACATGTAACACTATTAGCAGATGAAGGCATAATGACAATAAACAGTATAACCACAATAGTACCTTAAAAACTCCATAGAAACTAATTGATGCTAATGATTGCAACACAAGGTAGATAAGTAACCTATAAAAAGTAGAATTAATGAGTTGGCTATCTAAATATGGGGGGAAGAATTACCTATGAATATGCATACAAYGCGAGAGGCAGTTAACATAGGACAGCATAGAAAATCCTCTGGCAGTATGCTTTTTGGAGAAGAAACCTGGCATGGTAACTAACTCATCGTCTCTTGTGTGCTTGGGTGAGCTCTGTGGGATAGTGGAGGTAAAACAAATGTTTTTTCATTTGTGTCTGTTTTCTTTGTCAGATGCTAGCTATCTTTGCTTGGATTTCCACAGATAATATTGCCAAAATTGTTGTTTCTCTGGTGTGATTCAGCTCCTCTGTGCAAGGGCTGCTACTGTTCACAAGGTCCTTGCAAGGAGGTCGAACCTCCATCATAAAACAGGCAGTACTGAATTCCAGAGAGTCGCTCAAGTAATGTAATTAGTGCAAAGTGCAGATTGATCTACAGGTTCTGATGGGAAGGAATGGTTTTGGAAATGTTTTAAATGTTTTTAAAAAAATACCACTCCTACATTTGATAAAGTCACTAGATGTATAACACCAGTTATTTTCTTGTGGGCATGTAATATTTAAGAAATGATTATGTAAAGTGGATTATTGAATTTGTAAGAAGTTTAAATATGGATAGAAGCATAGCTTTGAATTATTTCGTGTCCATTTTGAAATCAATAGCAGAAAGCAGAACTGTTACAGAGCTTGTTAGGATACTCTACCACGAGTTTGRTGATCGGTACTGTATTGCATACTTAATTTATTGGTTTCTTTGCTTTTTGTGTCTTGCAGTTCTGTGTGGAGCTGTGCTTAAATAAGATAAATATATTAGGGAAGAGAAGATTTCGTAGCATAATTTTATATATATATATAGATACACACACATACATACACTGTATATATAAATATAATCTGTCCATTGTACTATAAAATTTTAGAGATTTCCTGAGGGTGAACGAGCTCTAATATGGTGGGGATGAACAGGGTGGGTGGGAAAGCTGCCAAATAACATTTCTATTGCAAACCGTGATTTTGCCGGGAGTTGAAATTTATGCTCTGGCTTCCACCATTCCTGTCAGKTTTTTGTAAGAATTACAAGGGGTTTAGAAAAATACATTAAAAAATTATACTTTCAGTTCTTTCCTGTCTGATGATAAAATCTCAAAAAAGATCTGATTATTTTTGTCATTTACCTTTACCTGGCGAGGAC
The DNA here is from genome assembly GCA_030449065.1 of Oceanodroma leucorhoa. NCBI lineage: Eukaryota > Metazoa > Chordata > Aves > Procellariiformes > Oceanodroma > Oceanodroma leucorhoa. The sequence continues at coordinate 3,105,503 of JASVER010000001.1, forward strand.
TTTTGTATCGCCAGCTCTAAGTGAGGAAAATACTGTCACCTTAAACATTTTTTCGCCCACCCAGGAATTATGAAACTTGACACAGTAGGTTGCACTTTCCATGTTGAAACACTCCTTGCACATATGAGCCCTCGTTTAGATATCCTAAACGGGATATTATTGCAAACAATTCTATACTGCAGACGARATTGTTCATATTCTAGCACAGGAAAATATTGCAAACTTAATGTTGTATTGAACAGAAAAATAATTTTGAATATGCTAAGTAAATATTTCAGACTGATGAGAATTGCCTTGGAAATTGAAGGGAGAAAATATTAAGAGGAAGAAATCTGCACAGCAGCCCTGCTGTACAACATGTCATTAATCGCTTTATATTTTTGTGAAGTAGTACTATGCCATATCAAGAATAAGTAATGCAGTTATATTTCCATGAGTTTGAGGAAACCACATTACTCTTGAATTACAAAGTCAAAGCAAAGAGAAGCACATTCTTGTGGGGTGATATGAGATGTAAGCTCATGTGAGACATTAACTGGGAGCTGAAATAGGCTTTTATAGAACACATGCACCAGAAGTTTAAATTGCAGAACATGAAAAGCAAATTTAAGACTAATTGATTGGGCACTGTTACATTGCTTTTCTGACTTAAGTGTCTCTCTTTTATAGAAGTGACTTTTATGCACCCAGAGGTCTTAGTTTTATTGACTTCCAAGTCAGCAAGATAGTGTTTCACTGAACAGAGAAATGCCTGAATACGTTTAAAATGCTCAGCTTTAGACTTAAAATCTTGTAAATGTTCTTCAGAAATGTCATTGTAGTTCCAATTTTGGATTATTTTGTGTAGATGAAAATATTTTCAAGTAATTCAGTGTAGAGCTTTGTTTCCATTTTCCTGCTCTGCTGCTTTGCTAACGTTTGTACAATAACAGTCATTTCTTGCTCTCACAATGTATTTTCAATGATTGCTGAGAACAGAAGAGAGTCAGGAGCTAGCATCATTCAGATTTTGATGGAAGAGTAAATTTTTTGATGGCAAAATTTTGGCAGATGTGTGTGGACTTAACCAGTTTCATTTTGCTTATACCTGTATATGTGCTGGGTATGTCTATGTTGAAAAATGTCCATACCCAATCGTAATACAGTTTGATTCTTTTTTTTTAGCCTGTGAAGAAATGCATTATTCATTTTTTTGTTTAACGTTGCTAATGTTATTTGCTTTTTCTTTTTATTATTATAAGACATTTTCATCAGTTTCATTCCGTGAACTCCTTGAGACGTTTATATAAAAATTACTAGTGAGTTAATCTATGTCTTATTTTTTGGATTTTTTTTCCTCCAAAAAATAGTTGAACATCCGTAGCTATATTACCTTTTGCCACCTTTCTCTTCCTAAAAGCTCTCTAAYTTTATTGTTCTGGTTGTAAAGATATGGTGGAATCCATCCACAATATTAACATTGTAGTGCTCATACTGTTACGTCTGCTAGTTCCTTAACTTGAAAGAAGTAGTTTGCATTAGTAGGATTTTCATGAATGCTAGTGGACAATATATGTCTTTAAATATTTCCCCTTTCTTTACCTGTAATCCATTAGAACAGAAACAGAACCATATTTCTAAGTATCCCAGAAATGTATTTGTTACAGCAGAAGGTCATCTCCGTTGTTTCTGATTACTATGTGTATATTCACATTTTAGTGACATTCCACGGATTCCCGAGACTTCTCACCCCCCGTTAGAGTCTAGTGAGTACCCGCCTCGTTCCTTTCACTAAGCATGGTCTTGTACCCAGCACAATCGTTTTGGCTATGAATTTTCTGAAAGATGGGCACTGGGAGACTGCATTGGCTCTGAGGTTTTTGTGTGACAAGATTCAATAGGTTTTGGTCTTGTGTGTTAAATTCGAAACAATATAGATTTGATTAAAAGCTATACAGATTTCAAATGTTAGCAGGATTTTATTGTTTTCTTCTATATCTTGTGTTGTTAGTACCATACTGGTATACATGCTGCAGCCCAAACCAGCCATTTACTTGCCCTAACACAGGAGAGAAAACAGGTATAAGGGATTGCCAAAGGTACAAATGGTGTCAGGATTTCACCTCCTGCACCATCCAGCGTAAGTCCAGAGTTCTCGTTTCTCTTTCTCTTAACAGGAAAACATTGGTTAGGTGAACTTTTTGTGTATCATGCTTCAAAAGAATGGTTTTCTTTTTAACTATCCCATTTGAATGGTGTGAGGTAGAGTGTGTGAGGGCCATGGCTTCCAGTCCTTTCTCATCTGAGCCTTGTCTGAGATGCAACCAGAAACCTTCCCTGGGGCAGGGTTCTGTGTGGCCACCGAGTGCTATTACACCTGTCACAAGCTCATCTCATTAGTAAGGGCTCTGCTTCACTGGTGGAGAACTGCTGATGTCCAGCAGGCGCCAGAGCATCCTCCATGCCAGATGGACGTCCTGCGTACCTTCCTGTGTGCCAGTTCCTTGGGAGTTAAAATTTCAGAGGCTACCAGGAGTATAATCCATACAACAGATGTGGCTTTATTCATCAAAGATTCAAGATCGTAGAATCATAGAATCATAGAATAGYTTGGGTTGGAAGGGAGATGTGTAATTCTGTCAGAGGACAATATTTTATTTAAAACACTTGGTATGGTTTGTCACTGCTATATGAGGAGCACTTTTTTATATGTTATTTCAAATAAAACAAAACATGGCAGGTTTAATCTGGGGTAAGGGTATCCAGACCGTCTTTTTCACCAAGCTATCTACATAGGTTTAAAAACTTTCTGTATATTAATCCAGTTATACTGTGTATACAAGCTTTATACAATTCAAAGGAGAAGCAATTAATAAGTTACCCAAATTCACTTCAAAATTTTGGATGGAAAATTCATGTGTTTCTCATGTATTTTTAGGTTCAAGTTCTTTTGAATCTCAGAAGATGGAAAGGCCTTCTATTTCTGTTATATCTCCAACCAGCCCTGGAGCCCTGCGGGATGCACCACAAGTCCTACCAGGGCAGCTTTCTGTGAGTATATTTTGTTTTTCCTGAGTTGTTAATGAAAATCTATGAAGTGCTGGTCCCTCAGCCCTCCACATTCCCAAGGTCTATTGGGAGGTCAAGAGAAATGTCTGCTGTTGATAAAGACTAACATCTTTCAAATGTTTTTTAAGACGCCCTATGCACACTCACAAACCATCGCTGTAATCACAGCAGAGGTAAAGAATTGTTGTCTTGCCTTGAGTTTAGCTGCAGCCAGGGCTTCCTATCTGAATGTAGATTTTAAGGTGCAGAGCTAAGTCATATGCTGGTTTAAATACACTCACAGATACAAGATTATGCAGTGAGTACAATAAACAATGTAAGTATAATCAGGCACCACCATTTTATTCAGTTGTGGTAAATACAAAAGTCTTTGATATATACCGTCATATTTTCCATCTAACTTAATTAAATATTAAGGGATTTGAAATAAAATATATCCATTGTCTGTTGGAAAAAACAATGGTTACTTTTACATTGTGGTTAATGTGATGTAGTCTGAAAATTCTTTTTTTTCTCCATTTTCAGTAATATTTTCCGATAACTTGATTCTTTTAGGTTAAACTGTGGTATGACAAAGTGGGACATCAGTTAATAGTAAATGTTCTGCAAGCAACAGATTTGCCACCAAGAGTAGATGGACGCCCAAGGAATCCCTATGTAAAAATGTATTTTCTTCCAGACAGAAGGTAGTAGTTTCTCAGTTCAGAAAATTATGTTGTAATTTACCATGTATTGAATCAACTTTTAAATTAATGCTTGTGAAGTAAAGAATTCCTTTTAATACTTTGTTATAGTTAGATTAATTATAACAAAAAATTGCGCTTGAATCATGCAAGTCAATATCAAACTAACTTTGTGGACTTTTGGATAAATGTGTTCCACTGTACAGCAGATACTTTTCTCTTTTAGGCAGTATCAAATCAGAAAGAATGAAAACAGTGAATGCTGATGAGTAGATGGCATTTTGTGATTTATCTCTACAAACAATTTACAACAAATATTTATGTTTCAGTGATAAGAGTAAAAGGAGGACCAAAACAGTAAAGAAAAGTCTAGAGCCAAAATGGAACCAAACTTTTCTCTACTCACATGTACATCGTAGAGATTTTAGAGAACGAATGCTTGAAATAACCGTATGGGATCAGCCAAGAGTGCAAGAAGAAGAGAGTGAATTTCTTGGAGAGGTGATACATACAATCAYGTTTCTCCTGAGTTTGTTGTTTGGTTTTGAATACATATGCATATATATTTTATATATGTGTTTGTGTGTGTGTACGCCTTGAAAGTAAAATTAAAACATGATAATTTTTCTACTAGATTCTTATAGAGCTGGAGACAGCACTTTTAGATGATGAACCACATTGGTATAAGCTACAGACACATGATGAATCTTCACTACCTCTGCCTCAGCCATCACCTTTCATGCCAAGAAGACATGTTCATGGTGGAGAAAGCACTAGCAAAAAATTACAAAGTAGGTCCAAATTCCATTCATGTCTTTTAAATTTTAAATTAGAAATGCTGGATATGGTGTAATGGTATTTAACTTTCATATATAAGATAAAAATACTATCTAATAGTCTTTAAACATAATGAAAATGTGTGGCAGAAAAGAGATGCAAATTATGACATTATGACATGGCAGCCTTTCACCTGTGACGCATAACTTTTAAGTATGTGAAACCTGTTGGAGYTGGTTTGGTTTTCACTAGCAAAAGAAAATTGTTCAAACATTTGTTTGCATAAATTCCCTTTTAAATAGAARGATGATGTTCATCATTATTGGATACTTTTTTTAATAATTAAAAGCTTTTTATTTAAAAAAAGGAAGTCCTTAAAGACTTACGAGCCTTGAAAACACTTTTCATTATAAAGTCAGTCTCAACCTCCAATATGCTCATTATACAATCAGATGAGAAGTGTATTTTTACAGCAAAGAGAAATTGTATGCATGTATTTGAGAGGCACAGTTGTTTTCATCAGTCTGATTTCAGGTTTGTATGAGGCATATTARAATAATGAATGTATTGAAATATTTGAATATCATAGCTTCTCTGGTCATTTAAATGAATTTAAGATTTATTTAGAAATAAGAAGGATATAGAGGATTATTTTAAAAAAAGTTTCCAAGGTATTTTTCTGTTTTTTCTTAAACATGGAAGTCATTCATTCCAGCCAATGCATAGGAAATTAGTGCACATTCAGGAATGAATTATAAAAATGTGATACTGCTGTAATTGCTGCATGAGGATATGTATAGAGCGAGCAAATTAAAGGTTAGTTTTCATGAGATATTTGAACTTTTCTAAAAGCTGGCAGTGCTGTTTCCTCTTCCCCTCTCTCACCATATGCTGCCACCTCTCCTTTCCTGTTCAGCAAGCTGATTCAGCTGACTCACTGAAATAGCACAGAAGTATTTTTTTTTTTATTATTTGAGTTAACTTTTTGCTGGTTTAGTGAGATAAACTATCCTAGTAGAGGATTACTGAGGACCTGAGGGAAGGAGAAGGGGAAAGGAGGCTGCAGCAGCTGTAAGATGTTAAATTGGCTTAGCTGTCTTGTGAAATGTCACTGTCAGTCACTGCAGTTTARTTCTCCTCTTCTATTACCTAGACTTAAAATCATCTTTTTAATTTCAGTAGTACGTTAAATGAACGTATTTTTACATTTTATAACACGACCAGATGTTCAGGTATTTGTTTACCTTACTGTTGTGCAGGATCTCGGCCAATCAGTGATAGTGACATCTCAGATTATGATGTTGATGATGGTATTGGAGTTGTTCCTCCAGGTGCGTGGGTGAACAGCATGGTCCTGCTTTTTTCTTCTTCTTCTTTTTTGCTTGTTTGTTTTTTTTTTTTCTTTATAACATTTCTTAATATTGAGGATACTGGTTTCAGAGAGTGCATTGTGAAAAAAACAGTTTTTTTGATTATTCCATGTCCTAAATTGTGGTGAATTAAAAGATTCTACTATTCATTCATTGGTATTTCTTTTACATATCATTCTTCATATGTGAACCACTGGGTGGTTCAAATAATTGTTTAATTTTTTACTGCATAATGTTCCAAGCATTATTTAAAATATAAATTAAATTAAAAAAATAATTTTAAAATAGTAATTAAGATTTCAGTGTTTATTGCAAGCATTTTTTTTATTTTGCTTTTTGCTTGAAACTTAGATATAATGCAGTTTCCCATGGACTTTATTGAGAATGCATGGCTGTAGAGTAAGATGCATGTAGCATGGCTATGTCTTTTGTAGTTTTCATAAGCCTTCATGAACTATCATTACGTAAATGTTCATAAATATATGCTTGTAGAGACTATCGTGCTTTGACTTTTAGTTCAGCATTCCTTACWTACTGAAAATCTTGACGATCATTTTGGATATCACATTTTTCTACTTCTATTTGACTGTTGCCACAAGTCAGATGAAGTAAGTTTCCCAATTGTCCCAATTTATCTGAGGAGTCACTATGTCATTGCCAGCACTAAATCAGTTTTTCTGTGGATMTTCCTGATGAAAGTCACTGAATTAAATCATGGTGGGATTTGGAAAGCTCTCTCTATCTTCCTGATCTGTTTTTAAAATAAACTGACAATTTATTTATTCATTATATAAACATACAAATAAATAATGTATTTTATTAACGCAATATCATTTTGATGTTTACTGRGCCAAATTCTGCTTCCTTTGATGTTGATTGGGTTATTTCTTTAATACATTTACCATCTGAATTACTAAGAGGGAAATTTGTTCAGGTATGTCTAGTAATGATATTTGCTTTAATGAAGTGATTAATATTGATATTTTTACATCGTCTGAAAGAGTGACCATTTAAAATCAAAATAAATCATAGGTTCTAAATATTTTTTCTTGTTTATTATTTCATTTTTTTAGTTGGCAATGTAGATACTGGCATATCTGTGTCGACTTACTTATGTTCAAGGTTTCAGTATACTGTATTAAGAATTGGGGCCTTTTTTCAGCTGCCAGTTCTTCAAGGCATCCATTTGCCATCTGAAATAAACCTGTGGTGGGTTGACCCTGGCTGGATGCCAGGTGCCCACCAAAGCCACTCTGTACTCCCCTCCTCAGCTGGACAGGGGAGAGAAAATATAACGAAAGGCTCGTGGGTCGAGATAAGGGCAGGGAGATCACTCACCAATTACCATCATGGGCAAAACAGACTCAACTTGGGGAAAAATTAATTTAATTTATTACCAATCAAATCAGAGTAGCATAATGAGAAATAAAACCAAATCTTAAAAACACCTTCCCCCCACCCCTCCCTTCTTCCTGGACTCAACTTCACTCCCGATTTCTCTACCTCCTCCCCCTGCGCGGCGCAGGGGGACAGGGATTGGGGGTCGTGGTCAGTTCATCACACGTTGTCTCTGCTGCTCCTTCCTCCTCAGGGGGAGGACTCCTCACACTCTTCCCCTGCTCCAGCATGGGGTCCCTCCCATGGGAGACAGTCCTCCATGAACTTCTCCAATGTGAGTCCTTCCCATGGGCTGCAGTTCTTCACGAACTGCTCCAGCGTGCGTCCCTTCCACGGGGTACAGTCCCTCAGGAACAAACTGCTCCAGCGTGGGTCCCCCACGGRGTGACAAGTCCTGCCAGCAAACCCGCTCCAGCATGGGCTCCTCTCTTTCCACGGGTCCACAGGTTCTGCCAGGAGCCTGCTCCAGCGCGGGCTTCCCACGGGGTCACAGCCTGCTTCGGGCATCCACCTGCTCCAATGTGGGGTCCTCCATGGACTGCAGGTGGATATCTGCTTCACTGTTCACCTCKATGAGCTGCAGGGAGACAGCCTGCCTCTTCACCAGGGCTGCAGGGGAATCTCTGCTCCGGCGCCTGGAGCACCTTCTCCCCCTCCTTCTTCACCAACCTTGGTGTCTGCAGTTGTTTCTCTCACATATTCTCAGTCCTCTCTTCTCYGGCTGCTGTTGTTGCGCAGCAGGTTTTTTTCCCCTTCTTAACTATGTTAGACCAGAGGCGCTACCACCATCGCTGATGGACTCGGCCTTGGCCAGTGACGGGTCTGTCTTGGAGCCATCTGGCATTGGCTCTGTCAGACATAGGGGAAGCTTCCAGCAGCTTCTCACAGAAGCCACCCCTGTAGCCCCCCTGCTACCAAAACCTTGCCATGCAAACCCAATACAAAGCCATTTTCCATCTGACAGGAAATGTTCAAAAATGTTAAGCAACCTGMATGTATTGGACTCCATTCACTGGGTCAGCACTTGAGTAACTGTTTCTTACRGAAATTTCTTGGGACTGTGCATGCTCAGGTGTGCCTTTGAAGAATGCATGGGTCCAAACTTTCTCAGAGGCCACTGTAGGAAGTTGCAAGATTTAATCTGTAGCAATAGGATTTACAATGAGCTGAGAATCTCTAAACTGAAACTTGAAGGGCCTGGTGAGGAAACTCCTTCTCTGAGTTTCACCTAATCAGAAACAATCTGGTAACTCACCTGACCAAGCACAAATTTGTCTATTTTGAGCTTAATGGATACATGTTTGGCAACTGTAAGTGGAGTTAATCTGTTTGTGATTCCTATGTGAAGTGGATATACATATAAGTGTGGGGGGTTTGTTTGCAGGTGCAACCTGAATTCTTAAATGGGGGTTAGACTTTAGGCACACAGGGGCAAAGAAAATTTCAGCCATCAGCCACAAGTGTGTGACAGCCTAGACAGAATATGAAAATGTGTTTTGCAGTGAGATCTGGAAAAGGTTGGCAGTCCCACCACCTACTGACTTGCTCAAGGATCTTAGGCACAGATTCACCAAAGTGCCCGGCCCCAAGTTCAGATATGCATTTCTGCCCTCCTCTCCATCCTTCCTTACTTACCACATCGCTAAATCTTCCAAGACTTTGGRCTGCTACCTTCATTTGCACTGAATGAATAATACAGTATATTCTCCATCTAACAGTCTCCTCTGTTAAAACTAAGTTGCATACAAGTTCTTTGTTGGGCTGCAGGGTCTTTAGCCCTTCCTCCTTCTGCCCCCCAATACCGTGGACCTCACCAGAGTGCACAGCAGCTCTTCTCTGGTCCAGATTTCCCACACATTCTCCTGCAAAGTATGCGTGTGGGAGGGAATGACAAATATCCATATTTCCCCATAATGTAGGGTGATGATGCAGCTCGGGTGCACTCTTAGACCATTTTGGCATAGCCTCTATTGGCTTCAACTACATTAGTCTAGGATTAAGATATTCCTTCTCAACAGAAGTAAGAATATCAAAATTGAGTTTACATGTGACGCAAAAGAAAATGTTTCCTTTTAAAGCCCCTTTTCCTTCCTTTACCACTTACTTGCCAATGTTACCCACTGTGGTGCTTATATATGATAAATAAGCTCTGTCTTTATTAAAGGTATATTCTTACAGTTGTTAATTTATTCTTTTTTCTGAAATATTCAGAAGAGAAGGAAATTATTTTGCCTTCTTAATAGCTCAAGATTTTCACAATGATTRTTGCTCATTTTCTAAAATACAGACACATAACTGCAAAATGTAGAAGCACAAAAGTTCACTTGATCACCACCATAAGCTAAAAAAGGAATGATGAAAATATTTTGGCTAATTTAACTGAAATTGGAAATTGTTAAAACTATAACTTCAAATGTTTTACCAATTGCTAAGGCAAATGCAGTATTAGCATTTAGTAATAACAGAGAAAACTATTTTCCTAGATGTTTCAGCAGCTGCAAAGGATCACTGCCTGTTGATGGAAGTGGACTGCTACATCAAAAATAATGGCACTTTGATAACTTCAAGAATATTTTAAGAAAAGTATTTTTCCCTTGTCATATCACAAACGTGTCTTATCTTTCATATAATTGTACTGTCCTCATTTATTATTAGTATCTTGCAGTGATATATATATATWTTTTTAAATCAGCTCATAGAACTGTTCATAAAAGGAGTTTATATCAACAGCTGAAAGTAACTTTAATTTGAAGCTCAGTTTTAACRGAATTGGTTTCTGACAGGTTTTTGCGGTATGCCCACATGAAGAAAATATTATTTTAAATCTCTTAGCCTCTTCTCATTTGAGAGATGCTCCAGTCTCTTTATTGTCTTTGTGATCCTAAGCTGGATTCAAACCATTAACTCCATGTCTCTCTTGTACTGGGGAGCCCAGTACTCCAGATGTGGCCTCACCAATGCTAAGTATATAGGAAGAAGTGTCAGTAAAGGATCAGTAAAGRATTTAATAAAAACCGAACATGTTTTGAGGCCTATCTTTTTAACCAAGACTTTAGTAACTTTCTTAATTAAAAAGAAAAAAAGCCGATATACAGTTGCAATATCCCAAAGGGTATTTTTAATGAGCTGTATTGCTTATGCTATGGGTAACTCTTCAGAACAATTTATTTTTCTATCATGTAATCTGTATAAATGGTTGCATTGTATTTACCTTTCTCCTGTAGCAGCAGGGTGACACTAACACAACACCTTGTTGTCTGTATTATCTTAAAAAAAAAAAGTTCTGGTATCAAACATTTGCTAGAACCATTTTCATTATCCATCCAGCTTCCATTTCATGTCACATCTGACAGTTTCCCATAAGCAACTGAGAAACTACTTCTGTGTAAACTACCATAAGCTTGATTGCTGCTATCATGCTGGTCCATGCAAAAAATTTCTCTGCTCACTCTGGAGAGCACAGAGCCTTTGTATTTGAGGATATGAGGAAATGCTACTGTTGCTGTCACTGTCATGGTCACTATGGAAGTATGGATGTGATTTGACCAACTTGACAATACTTGAGCTAATACTTAGGATAAATGGGAATTCTTATTGCTATGTCTGTTCTGTAAACTTTGCGTACACACAACGCACAAGTTTCAGATAGTGTTCCCTGGATAGCTTGGCTATGAAGAATATAGAGGATAAAATCATCTTTCTATACCAGATTTTTAAGKGTACAGAATAATCCTAGGTGTATATTTTTAGGCAGACTAGAAATACTCTAGAAATATATTTTAAACTGAAATTTATATTTAATTTTTTTATATTTAAATTATATGTATTTCAGTACAGTTGCCTAAAGCTTGGAAAGAAGTTCTGGATTTCTTAGATTTTAGTGTTGAATAAATGTAAACTAGTATTTCTTCTGATAGAGATGACAGCATTTTATCTAAAGCAAACTTGTTTGTTTGGAAAATGAAATATCTTTTAGCACATACAGCTTAGATTTAATTATCCTGGGAAAGGGAACACATCCAGGTTCTGTCATGTGTAGTCTTTTTTTCTTCCTCTGACAAAAAAAACAGACATTTTCTGCAGCAACCTTAGTACATGAGATGAGGGAAGCCCCACTGAAGTCTGAGGGAGTCCCTCTTTTGCCTCAAAATTTGCACCCAGTCCTTGTCCTGAGATCAGGGAGATCCTCATATTTCTGATTTTATTACACAACTCTCAAACACTTTTACAGCAGATAAGGTACTCCAGCATCACAATGCATCAAAACCTGCAAAACATTGGAATCCTTCTTTGTTAGAAGGTTGATAAACCTCGGTAGATGCTTTCATGCATGCCATCAACTTTTACGGGTCTATTTTGCAGTCAATACTCAGTACAACTTTGCTATTAAAAACRCCCATTAAGTGGCAAGCATTTGCTGTTTATGTAGCTCCTAGTGAGCTCTGCCAAAAGCTTTTTTGCCATGTCCTTCTCTGTTTTTCAAATGATAGCCCCCAACCTCCCGAAACTTGAGTAATGTTACATTTTAAATATGAAACTATATTCATTATTTTTATTTGACATGTCTAACTCAGTGTTTGGGAGCAGTGCACACATGCACACAACATTATGGTCACTGATGTTTGTTTCTAAGCTACATGATATGTTGTATTACAAGTGCTTTTCTTTGGGCCCAGTCCTGCCCTCTAAGATCTATCAATACTCATACTGCTTCCCATTTCCCTGATCATCTCACCTCTCTGCTTCAACAAATGAAAGAAGAAAGTTATTTCCCATGTTCTCACACCAGCCGCTATACTAGGAAGTATAAGACATGAAAGYTGGACAAAATGATAGCAGAACTTGCAAAGGTCTTCCTGCGTATGTTTTCTAGCTGACAGTAACYGGAAAGTCCATAGTAAAACTGTCCATCTTTTTGTTAACCTTGTCTCCTTCACACCTGCCTTCCCTATCATATTTGTAGTGGTAAATATATTAAAGACAACAAGAAATTATTGAAGCCAATCTTTTATTATTGCCTAAAGTTGCTGCTGGTGCAAGGGTGGAGGCTACTGCAGGATACTACAGCACCTTGGTGCTCATCTGTTGTCTTCGGATAAGTTTTGCTAGTTTGCTGAGTACTATATAAAAGGTGTGAATGCAGTTCTGGAGGCTGCGATATTATAAGCTGTGAAATCAGGGAAAACAGTCTTAGAGTTCCTTGGATGATAAAATGCATAATCTAGTAGGTCCGTGTTCTCAGTTTTGTGTTACTAAAATAATCTGTTCTATGGTGAAAGATGTTCTTATTTTAGGATTACTTACCACTTTTTCAACAAAGTGTTTTTTTCCTGGTCTGATAATGAGATAATGCATTCAAATAAGTTAGATGTTTGTTAGAATAGGTTAGTAAACCGATGTACAATTTGGGAGAAAAAGCATTAATACTTTCTTGATGTTTGTGATCAGGGTTCAGACTTGCAGCTAAACAGGTTATTAAGGGTCATTGAATACATGACTAAGCCTAATACAGACTCTGTATATGGGCCACACTTTTAAAAGGGCTATAACAATTTGGTAGAAGRTCAGAGAAGAACTACAAGAATTATACAAATTATACAAAATATGAAAAAAAAMMCCCAAACTTGAAACTCTATAACAAGATCCTTAAAAAGTGCAACTTATTTAATTTATCTGATTGACAATTGAGTGACTAAATCATAGTCTTTTCCTGCATGGAAAGAAGTTTTTTGATACAGGCTATTTTTTTAGCTGAACAAAATAACGCATTACAAGAACTTAATGCTAGACAAATTTGGAGAAGCAGCAAAATTATTATTTTGRAATCTAAACAATAATTGTGAAGGCATTAAGGGATGACTTCAGGGATGACCCTTTCTGTCATTAAGAGATTTTCTGTCAAGGGATTCTTGTAATCTAATTTAAATATCTAGAAGTGAGCAACTGAAGCCTGAGCAAATCTCCTTAGGCTCTTTTGGAAAGATAACAGGCACCTTTTGAAAGCTGTTCATCTTATTCAGCTTCATTGTCTGTTTTAGGATGGGATTCAAAGTGTGTATCAAGGCAAACAGTGTGCTACATGGAAAAAGGCACAGGAATATCAACGCTTTAAAATGTACTAACATTCTGCTGCTTTTTTTTTTTTAAATCCCATGTAAAAATGAACTACAAGAAACTTTGCAGCTCATTCATAGTATTCAGAAAAAATGTTCTGCAGAGTATGCAACACCAAATATTCYATACAATATACTCTAAATGCTCATAATTTTTGAAAGCAGGTGGCTTTGGCCAAGTTCAGTAGAGAATATCWTTGTACTTAACTGAAAGAAGAGTCAGAAGCGTGCTTTATATATGAGCAGTCCTGGATGAGTCTGTGTTGCTGTATGCAAGCATGCCTTCTCCATTTGCTAGATGAGGTAAACCTATGTTGCTTGGATTCCTTTCAAATATTTGCTACTGTATGACAATTTTGAAATACAAGTTACTCTGGGTACTCTTCCCCAAGTCAGAAAACTATTTCAGTCCTCTCCTCCACATCTTCCAGTATGAAAATCATCTCAGTTTCTCTGTCTCTGTACATGTAGACATTTAAAGGTAATGCTTGTAAGTTATCCTGACTGCATGATATGTTGGGATGAACAGCAGCTGAATGACGACTTGAAAGTTGTGAAAGCGTTTAGATGTGTGTTCCTGGAAGAACTAACCATCTGAATTCTTTCCAAACCCAGACTTTTCTCTAATTTCCTTTTGTTGCCCTCTTGCCAGTAGGTTATAGGTCTAGTACTAGAGAAAGTAAATCTACAACGCTAACTGTGCCAGAACAGCAAAGAACAACACATCATCGTTCACGATCTGTATCTCCTCACCGTGGCGACGATCAGGGCAGGACCCGTTCACGTTTACCAAATGTGCCATTACAGAGGTAGGCACCACAAGTTAGTGAAACACTGGGTGGTTTCAAGTTTGTATAATCTGTCACTATTAACTTTTCACTTGTTCAGCAAATTTTCACAATTTTAAAACTTTTTTTATATCTTAATTTAATAGTGTAGTATTTGAACTTGATGTATGCTTTTATTAATTATTCAAGAGCACTCATGAGATGAATCATAACTTTGTAAGACTTACCTCTTCTTACTGATACTTTCTCTGTGATTCATCATCTGTGTACCATAACTGATATGTAGGTTTGGAAATGTTTTTTCCGGTCAGTGGCTGAATCTTGTATTAAGCCACTTAAGTATATTTGTAGGATAATAAATAGTGGCATGTACAAATTGTATAATAACTATGAATTGAGCTAATATTGAATTAGCAGCAAGCTGAAATTACCAATTGTATTTATAATGTGACATTTTTAATGGAAGAAGTAAAAAATACTTTACAGAATCAGGCAATGATTTATAAACCTCTATTTTCTGCATTTACTGCTCTTAGACAACCTATTAATAGGAGAATCCTTTCTGAGCTTTTCATTTGCTTGCTTTATAGTTTTTTTGAATAGTGCCATACAGACTGTTTAAGCACAAAACTTGACCCACTTGATTTTGCGTGGTTTATTGTGCAGGGCAATACGCTTTTCTTGCAACCTCTCACGGAACCCTAAAAATCAGCCAGTTTTTACCACTTTTCCTTCCCTCCAATTTCTAGGAAGCTTTATTCTTGAATTACTCCAAGAGCTTGAAGTGTTGCACTAGCAACATCATTGCCCACTAGCTGTGGTAATTTACTGAAAATTATTACAAAATTCTTAGCTGAATTTTGTGTACAAAATTCTGTGCTACAGTACTGTCCTTATCCATAATTTTTGTGTCTGGTTTTTGGGAGTTCCATCACTGTTGATTTAATACCAGAAATCTGTGATGTTTCAAAGTGATGCTATATTCTGAAAAAMCAGCTTCTCCTCCCAGTTGAGAATCCTGATGATCTTGCCATCCTCCATGCCATATATGCTGTTCTTGTGCATTGAAATTTTGTGTGCTTCTTAAGTCTCAGCATGCATCCCCCTCTGTTACATCAGTTCTTACAGATGAAGCAATTTCACTACCCACCAAATCACTCGCTGTTGCATTCCTCAGTAATGCATCCTTAATAGGTAGAAAAGTATGGCTGTACATAAAACAGACTGTGGCAATGACTCATTTTTTTTAATAGTAGAGAGAATGAGAGCTTCTCATTCTGCTTTTGCAAACAATTATATGTGCTCTTGTTCTATCTTTCTATCTATGAGCACGACACACAAATGAAATATTTCAGTCAATTCCGCCATCCTTTAATTTCATACTTAAAAGAAACTAATGCTTCTTGTTCTAATGGCGGTTATTAAACTAAAGGAAGAATCGGCCCTTCAAGTAGTAGTTTCTTTTCTTGTTCTTTTCCATGTGAAGAGAACTTTAAATTACTGTCATGGAGATCAGAGCCTGCCTGCATTTATACAAAATCATAGAATCATAGAATCATTAAGGTTGGAAAAGACTTCTAAGATCATCCAGTCCAACTGTCAATCCAACACCACTATGCTCAATAAACCATGTCCCGAAGTGCCACATCTACACGTTTTTTGAACGCCTCCCATGATAGTGACTCCAYCACTTCCCTGGCCAGCCTGTTCCAGTGCTTGACAACCCTTTTGGTGAAGAAACTTTTCCTAATATCCAGTCTAAACCTCCCCTGGTGCAACTTGAGGCCRTTTCCTCTTGTCCTATCGCTAGTTACTTGGGAGAAGAGACCAACACCCACATCACTACAACCTCCTTTCAGGCAGTTGTAGAGAGCGATAAGGTCTCCCCTAAGCCTCCTTTTCTCCAGGCTAAACAACCCTAGCTCCCTCAGCCGCTCCTCATAAGACTTGTTCTCCAGACCCTTYACCAGCTTYRTTGCCCTTCTCTGGACACGCTCCAGCACCTCAGTGTCCTTCTTGTAGTGAGGGGTCCAAAAGTGAACACAGTATTTGAGGTCCGGTCTCACCAGTGCCGAGTACAGGGGCACGATCACCTCCCTACTCCTGCTGGCCACACTGTTTCTGACACAGGCCAGGATGCTGTTGGCCTTCTTGGCCACCTGGGCACACTGCTGTCTYGTATTCRGCYGGCTGTCRACCAGCACCCCCAGRTCCTTTTCCGCCRGGCAGCTCTCCAGCCACTCTTTCCCAAGCCTGTAGCATTGCCTGGGGTTGTTGTGACCCAAGTGCAGGACCCAGCACTTGGCCTTGTTGAAGGCCCTACAGTTGGCCTGGGCCCATCGATGCAGCCTGCCCGGATCCCTCTGCAGAGCCTTCCTACCCTCAGGCAGCTCAGCACTGCTGCCCAACTTGGTGTCGTCTGCAAACTTACTGAGAGAGCACTCAACCCCCTCATCCAGATCATTGATAAAGATATTAAACAAGACCAGCCCCAAAACTGAGCCCTGGGGAACACCGCTTATGACTAGCCACCAACTGGATTTGACTCCGTTCACCACAACTCTCTGGGCTCGGCCGTCCAGCCAGTTTTTTACCCAGCAAAGAGTACACCCGTCTAAGCCATGAGCCACCAGCTTCTCTAGGAGAATGCTGTGGGAGACAGTGTCAAAGGCCTTACTAAAGTCCAGGTAGACCACATCCACAGCCTTCCCCTCATCCACTAGGTGGGTCACCTGGTCATAGAAGGACATCAGGTTGGTCAAGTAGGACCTGCCTTTCATGAACCTGTGCTGGCTGGGCCTGATCCCCTGGTTGTYCTGCACCTGCCTTGTGAGTGCCCTCAAGATGAACYGCTCCATAGTCTTCCCTGGTATCGAGGTCAGGCTGACAGGCCTGTAGTTCCCCRGATCCTCCTTCCGGCCCTTCTTGTAGGTGGGCATCACATTGGCAAGCTTCCAGTCGTCCGGGACCTCGCCTGTTAACAGGACCRGTGATAAATGATGGAGAGTGGCTTGGCAAGCTCCTCTGCCAGCTCCCTCAGTACTCTCGGGTGGATTCCATCCAGTCCCATAGTCTTGTGAGTGTCCAGGTGGCGTAGGAGGTTGTTAACCCTTTTGTATAACACTTAGTCTGAGATTGATAAAATCTGCTGCAAGTTTCCATATCCTATCCCAGAATTTTTTAAAGAATACTTGGAGATACCTGCAAAAAGTTGACAGCCCAAAATCAGCCCTTTAGAAATCTGGGATGAATCTACAAATGCATAAAACTTAATTTCATGTGAGGTATTATCAGTTCTAGTGTTATCTCAGTTATTCTTTAAGTACAGGCTTTGAAAATGCCATTACTGAATCCATCAGTGTACACAGGAACAGGCAGGTACTTCTAAATATGGTAGAAATGGCTGCTTTCTATACTTAGAGGTGTTTTTTTTTAATCTTAGGAACTTTTTAATCTTAGGAACTGATATTTTTTTAAAAGTCATATGTTAACAATTTGATTAAAGACTTCCTTCAACCAACTTGTACTGTAATACATTAAGCTGTTATTTTTGAGAAAACAAGATTATCATACATATTTCTGCCTTTCAGGAGTTTAGATGAAATTCATCAAATGAGAAGATCACGTTCTCCAACTAGACACCATGATGCCTCCAGAACTCCAGTTGATTACAGATCCAGAGACATGGATAGTCAGTATTTGTCTGACCAAGAAAGGTACATCGTCAGCCTGAACTTGGAAACAAGTTTAGAAATGTCTTTGTTGGTTTGCCTRATTTTCAAATATTCAGTAGAAACATGACTGATAGTAATGGTGAAGGGAGAGAAATCATTCTAACTGACAAATCTAGTGTCATGGTTAAATTATCTATGCCTCTTTTTTGGTAAAACTGTGCTCTGGGTTGACAGTAATAGCAGATATCTAGACTAATGGTTCTTGGGTGTTTGTCCTAGAGTATTCTGCTGTTTTTTTCATGAATGAAGTGCAGAGATTTTTTGCTAGAAAACCGTAAATCTACATGTATGCTCTAGCTATTCTTGTAACTCAGAATTTTTCTGTTTTGGTAGCCAGGAAAATACCAGGCATGCCTTCCTACTAGTTGGGATTTGCATATGCTATGATTTGCATTCCTGTGCTTGTAGATTTTGGACATCTATATAYGCAGGCTCACAGCATCTTATGTAACATTCTGGTGAACTTGGTACAGTACCCAAGCATAGCAAGGATAGTTGCAGTGCTTGTAATTAGCAAAAATCTCCAATCTTAGATCCGTGACACATACACATCTCTCCGTGGAATACATGCAGTGGCTACACACCTCAGAGAATGGTTGGTCTCTCCTAGTAGGCATTGTTTTCAGCTATCTAGGAATATCTTCTAATTAAATGGAAGAAAACGAGAATATCTGTTTAGTTTGTAGCTGAAAAAAGTTTAAAAAGATACTTCAGTTCAGTATTTGGGAAACATAATGGTGACAGTCACATAGATTATCAATGTCTGTGGGTTGTTTGTTTACTTCAAAAAAAAAATCATATAGCCAAACTATAATGGCAAACTTTTACCATTCACATACAATCATCATAGTAATTTCTCTGGAATTTTTTTTTTGCAGAAAGTTATTATTTTTTATGAGTAAGGATAACAAAACCTTTCCAAATGGTCCAATAAATTCAATACAAAACATACATTTCATAGTGATGTGAAAACATGTAAGGAATAAACCATAAAAATCTCTGGAACTCTTTGTCCAGTTTTGAAGCAACATAGAAATTGAGTAACAGATGGCTTTTGCAGTTAAACTAGTTCAGTTTTGTATATGGTCTTGCCTGTTTTGCTTTTTTCATGTGGTAACATACATCTGGGAATTAATGAGTTATTTGAAACATTTTAAAATTCCACCTTCTAGGCAAGAAGTATGTACAGAATTGTCTAAGTTGGATTGTTGCACTGAATTTCCTTTCAGAGGTGAATTGAAATGCTTTTTAAATGTAGTAGTCGGATTTATAGTTAAGCTATTTCAAGTAATTTGCACTTGTTGCAAATGTTTCATTTTATTATTTATTATGAGTAGTGATATATTCAAAAGATTCCTGAAAATATTTATTGAACAGACTTCTTGTTCAGCAGATYTGAAGAGAAAGAGCCATTAAAAAGTAGCTTTTGTCAGTAGAAATAAATATAGACAGTTAACTGTCTAGAAAATTTTTTTCTAGTAAAGCCTCAAACCATGATATAAATGATGATATATGCATSTATTATGCTTGGAGAGCAGGGCTCTTGCATTGAGGCTTGCTTGGAGATGAGCCATCAGACCAGAGCCACAGCAGCAATGGGCTGCTGGATTTGTTCAGAGGAGTAAGACACATTCTTCAGTTTTTTTCAATGTTCAGAAAACGCTTTTCAAAAATTTAAAGATCAGACGTGAAGGATGTACGTGGCTTATTTGCACGATTTAAAGATGAGTCCATGTACTTACTCTCCTTAAGTAATAGTCTTGTCTTCAGTGGTCTCCTTTTTCCCATTTTCCTTTTTGTCTTTTCTCCAGATTTCTTCAGTTGTGGAGACTGTTTAACTCTTGCAGGTTTCACTGTCTTTCAGTACATAAGAGCAGCATCATAGGGAAGATCAAAACCAGCTTTTGTTGAGGAAGATTCTCTATCACATCCAAGAATTTAAAAAAATCTTTATTCAGTATTATGTATTAGTATCAATAGTAGTATAAGTATTATATGTTGTTCATTTACTGAACCATTCATCTAAACAAGTACATTCATGTAGATACCTAACATAAACTTGATTTGAAAGGTGAGTAATTACCCAATAGTTACATGGCAGAAATTGCAGTTGCTGATTATTTTTGATAATTTTCTCAATGATCTGTTATTGGTCCCAAATTAATATTGAATATTCTGAATAAATCTTTGTAAAAATAGTTATTTTACTTTCTTACTAAAGCATCTGGTGGGTAAATTTCCAGTCGAACTGATTTGTCCAGTTTACCTTTTTTATATATATTTATATGCGTATATACACATGTGTATTGGTGTGTATATATATAAATCTGTTAGGAAAAGCTTTTTATTAGGAAATGTAGCTAAGCAGTATACTTTGCTCTGAATTTATGATCATCATTCAATTTTCAAGGACATGGCCCTTATAATTTTTTTTAGTGATTCTTTTATTCCTAAATAAAATCTATTAATGTGAGTACTAAAAGACTCACATTAGAAAACACTTGTTTTAGAATAATAATCTCTATTTTAAATGTCTCCAAACCAGTCTTAATTTATTATAGAACTGTGAGTATCTTCTTATATTATTGGTAATCTGCTGCAATGGATTCTTTTGCTTTGTTTTTTTAACTTGAAGATTTCATTGTGGTTTGCTACTTTATATCCCTTTTCTGGGTGAATTATTACAGTTTGCCGGGGGCCAATTACAATAGATACTCTTTGGCTTAGCAAAGGTAGAGTAAATATTAATGAAGTACCCTTTGATTTAATATAGACTTTGCATCTATCGTGCAACTTTTAAGAAAATGGTAACTTTTTTCCGAAAATGCATATTTATATGTAATTTGGAAACCTGCGTATAAATTCTGTCAGTCCTCTGAGCTTATGAATGGAAATTTTGCTTAAAAAAAAACCCAAAAAACAATTCAGTTCACCTTTAATGCATTTTGTTGCATCAAAATCAGGCTGGTGGTTCCAGATGCAAAGTTAAATCTCACACGTGACTCACAAGCCATTATTTCAAGCTGCCCAGTTTAGAATTTTAGACAAATATTACCTATACTGCATCAATTAAATGGGTCATTTTGTAATGGCTTGAAGCACATAACACATTGAACAACTGCTGCTTTATCTGTTTTGTAATCTTTTCTCTCTTTGTCGCCATAATAYTTCATATGATTCCCTGCTTCTTTTAAAATAGCATGTTTCCATAAAGTTTAGATTTAATTTCATATTTACGATAATTAGGAGGTTTGGAGCTTGGTCTTTCTGATTGTGTTGAAGTGCRTAAAACTACAAGATTAATTAAAGGGATATCTCATATCATAGTCATATTTACCATAGGCATAAATATGTATTAATTTTACCATCTTGACGGCTATAGCATGTGTTGGTTACAGTAAATGAAAATTAGAATAGAAGTCTGATTTTCTCAATTGGAAATAATAAGAAACAAAAAGTCTAATGGCTGATTAGCAATTCTTTTGTTTCTTTAGGATTGCATTGCAAAATACTGCCAAGAGCTGTGAGTCAGAATTTATAGTTTTCCAAAAGTAATATTTCCAGTGAACATATATTTTTGTTTTTCCTGAACGGGTGACTGGTTACTCTTCCCATAAACCGATTTGCAGTAAATTAGTAGCAGACTCTCCCTGCTTTTTCATGTATGTTTTTGTGGCTTAGGAAGAAGAAAAAAACCCAAACAACAAGCATCATTCTTTTTTTTCTAGAGCATTTCTTCATTAATTAGTTCATGAGAAAGGAGCTGGTTTATGGATTACTTTTGTCATGAAGAGCTCTGAAACAGTACTTCTGAATTTTAAAAGGAGAAAATTCCACAAAATTAGGTGCCATGCTAAAAGGAATTTGTTGAAAATGTAGTTATCATCACAGGCATTTTTTGGCTCATACTCTTTGAGAAGTGCAGTTTGGGTTTGAACATTATCAGACTATCTGGGTGGAAGCTTCTTGTTTCTTTTTACGTTTTCATTTGCATATCATTGGCATAACCCATGTCATCTAATGCTYCATAATTATATCTGTTTCACTCACCACCCATCCTGTCTGTGCAGTGAGCTTCTTATGCTGCCCAGAGCAAAACGAGGAAGAAGTGCAGAGTGCCTACATACCATCAGGTAAATACAGGAATTCGGTAATCATGAACACATTTGGGTAGTTGTCTATACTTTGTGTGCCCGACTTTTTTCCATAGCGGTATTTAGTCCCAGTAAGTAAAGAACTTCCTAGTATGTTGCGATCCAGGTGTCAGTAGTTCTTTTTTGTTCGTTTTAATTCAGATCGAGACGTGTGTATATGTTTGTGAACTTCAGTAGTAAGGATTAAAGCAGTTGAAGAAATTCTGATTTTGCAGTTGTATTTCGTGGTAGATTTTCTGTCTAGTCACAGAAGTCCTAATCTCCCAATGCATGACAGTGTTGTTATAATTTCAAACATTCCTCTTAAGTTGCTTTTATGTTTTCTTTTATTTGCATTTTTATGTTTATATTACAACCATGCACAAGCCAACAATCTTTATTTGTTGTGACACCTAATCTCATGCTGATTTTGGTCACTTGTAGAGGAAAGAACAGTGATTAATGAGGGCTCCCTGGGAACCCCAGATTTAAGGGGTCTCATATTATTTGTTTTTTCATCTACAAATTGGGCTATAAATTAGATTCAGGCATAAACTTTGTAGTTTGGGCTCATCTTCAGTCTTCATTAATCTCTCGTTCCAAAGCTTGGAGCTTCCTGTCTCAACTCTTCCCAATGTTGTGAAACTAGACGGGACTGAAATATCTTTATCTAACAAATCTAACTCTGCCCCCCTCCTCTTTTTTTTCACCATGTCTGTTAATCTTGTTAAAAATACATGTCAGATTGTGTAGAAAATCTTCCAGGTAGAATCAGTAAAAATGTAGGTTGAAGTTGAAGTAGTTAACTATTCAACTACTTCAACCAAGTAGTTAACCATTTTTCTGTTCGGGATCTGGGTGCTGCTAAGAGTTTTATGTCAGTGCTATATGTTTAAAACCGTCAAACTTTTAAAAACATGTTGTCTAATGTACTTATTCATTTACTTGGTGTAGGATTTTTCCCTACAGAGAAGGTGTTTTTTTCTTGAGTTTCTTTCATTATTTTCATCGAATTTGAAACAGCATCAAAGATGCTGTGATAGGGTTCTGTTACAAGGCACAATAGTATAAAGGTAAAATAATAAATACAAAAACTTTCAAAAAATCTGTTCATCAGTGAAGCTGTTAAATTAAAATTTAAGTTTTCATTATTAGTAGAGTTTCATTCTCCTACTTCAGCTAAAAAGGCTTTTTCCTCAACATTTTAGGTTTTAAAGGTTAATAGTTTATTTCACTCCCTGTTATTTTATGTCAGTTTATTGTCATATAATAGCAATTTTACCTGCCTCCTTCCTATGGCCTTTCTCTTTCTGCTGCATGTTCTATAGCTTTGCCCGCCCTCCTTGCCCCCAGCTCTATGTTTTTTCCTTTCCCTCTTAAAGTTTATAATTTTCATTAGAATTCTTCAATGACAATGCTTAAAATATCACTTAATTCACAAAGTAAATATTGTATTATGAACTTTTGATGCACTTTGCCCAGCCACTATAGATTTCCAGTAGTTTTACAAAACTACTAACTAGTCTGGACAGTTAACCAGCTAAAAATTGTGCATGGGCAGCAGTAGAGTTAGGTAAGAGTTACACTGAATTCAGAGATATAGCCCTTTCTTGCCTTTTTTCTTATTCTGATTATTGCTTTTATTTTTTTATGATCAAGAAAAGTAAAAAATTCACCCCTTAAAAGTAACCGTGGTGGTATACTATAAAACAGAATGGTACTTTTAATAATGTATTGAAGGTGAATATAAGGGCAATAGAAGACAATAGGTTGTTTTTTTAAATTTAACTCTGAGGCTTATACAGCCTAATCCAAGTTTGAGTAATACCCAGAAAATTGCCAATATCCCTCCTTGACTGAATAGTCTCAAAAACTCTTTCAACAAAAGTTTTGTCTGTGGATTGGTTACCATCTTTTGTCCTTTCTCATTCGTAGTGGTCTAATATTTATTCATGTTAGAAACATTATAAGGCTTTATCCTTGTTTTCTAGACAGCTTGCTGAATAATGTTTTAATTAATTGTTGAGACAGCTTCAGCTTAAAATGGGTATGAAATGTTAAGGGTTTCATGTTAAATGAAARAAATACTAATCTGAGATAGTCCAAGCTACAAAGTTAAGATATATGGTTAGTTTAATACACCAGTTTAGAATAATACTAGTCYTAGCTGTCCATCCTGTGCAATTATTGACTAATAGCAGAAATGGTGGAAGGACATGTGCACCCAAGCCATAGACCATGGGTGGTCACAGTCCATGTCTTAGGTCACACCCACTTTGATTGGTAATATCTGCTAGCATGCCAGGATTGACCTGATGGACAACCATTCCTTTATTCCAACTTTGGAACATCACAGTGACCTCTAGTAGAGATGTCAGCAGTCATGACTGCTAAAGCTGTACAAGAAGGGTCAAAGCTCCTCTGTTAAATCCCTCAGAGTTTTACAAACACTAGGGTTTCCAGGCAGAGAGTTGTTTGAATTGTCTGTGACACAGCCAGGTTTGCAATGTTGATCTGCTGTGCCTAGGTCCAAGCCTTCATAGGAATCAAAATGTCCTATTGGGACAGACTGTCCCAAAAATAAAAATTTCTAAAAATGGAATTTAGATTACTTTTATTACAAGGAACAAAATCTGAGCTTTACTAGTATTGTCATGTGTTCATGGACTGTATTAACAAAAGTGTAGATACAAAAATTTTTTCCTTAGATAACTGTCACAGTAGTTGAGTTGAGAAAAACATATATTGAGATATCTACTCATACAGCTAATAAATATAGTAGAATATTTGCATTTATTTTACGTTCTGGTCAGTCTTGCCTTACCTTTACCTGTCTTTTATTTCTGGCATGTTTTTGTGTTGTTCTGTTTTCTTTTCTGTTCCATCACATTCAAGAAATTCTGTTAGGCACTATAAAACATTACCACCCAGGATGCCTTTACTAGAAAATGGTACTCATTGGAACCTATACAGGTAAGAAGTGTTTAGAGTGYGCTTTAAGTAGTTAGTTCATTTTTAAAAAATAAATAGTCTTCCCTTGTTAAATAAAAAAATAAATGCTTCATACAATTTTTGTAACTGAGAGATAAAGGATATAATCCTAAAATAACTTCATATAACTGTCTAAATTAACCCCTACATTACAAAAAAAAAAAAAAAGGAAAAAACAAACCACTTTCTATTAGGTAGAGTTTTCTTCACTGTTAAAATTATATGTTGCATGTTTTTCTTTGTTACATTCTTTTGTATATGTATATGATTTTGGTTACATGTAAAATTTATTTTCGTTTTGTTTAAATAATTTCAATTTACAAAGTTCAACTCTTCCTGCATGTGCTAAGACCAAGTCAGTGATTAGACAGGATATGTCCCTCTTTCGTGATTGCCTTAATTCACAAATACCGAAATTCGAAGATGATCTACTGGTTAGGTAAGAAACTGAGGATTAATTCCCCCCTCCTGTTTGGTATCTCATATGGATTTGCAAAATAAATGAGCTTCACTGTAAAGTGATTTCACATAATATGTAGTGTATCACATCCTTTTATGTTGGCCTAAGATTTACTGCTGTTAATAAGGATTTAAATTTATTGTTTGATATTTCTCATTCCACTTTCTTACAAGTGGATGTTGTTCTGTCTCATCCAGTTTTAAACATCTCAAYGATCTCAGCAAAAAACTTCTAGCAGTCTTTTGTTTGCTTTTATTTTCTAAACAAATCTTGGCACTGTCATCCAGTCAGCTCTTTTAAGTTTTCCTTAATTAAATCATTGTGATTCTACATTTTCTGTAAAGAGAGCATTATTTTATGAGTTGATATCTAACATTGTATTCCTTTCTTTGTTTTCTTTTTCTTTCTCTTCTACCATTGGATGCAATGCACTGGCACTAGTGAACTACAGCCCTCCCTTGACAGGGCTAGGAGTGCTAGTACCAACTGCTTGAGACCAGATACTAGTTTGCATTCACCAGAACGAGAAAGGTATAAAATAAAAACTTATGAATTTCTTGTCATCTGTGCTGGTGATCTTTATCAGTTTTGTCTTTCTTCATATGACTACTTTACATTCTTGTACATTCATGTCTGCTTTGGTATTTGTAGACATTTTTGCTCCTATGTTCATGTATGTCATGTAAATTGTGTGTTGGAGTTTATAACCACTTCTGGCTTCTTTCCTTGTTTTAGTTCAAGCTGATGTTATTGTTTACAGAAGTCCTCAGTATGCTGATAATAGCATTGCAGTGTTAAGTATTTTGACAAAGTACCACTTGGTTGTTAATCTTCATCATCATTTGCTAAAAAGTATTACGTTTGCTTCTTGCCTGTTCTGTGGACTGCTAATAAGGCGGTGACATAATTTATAAATTATATGACAAAACTGTCATATTTCAAACCAGAACTGTAGTTTGTATCGTGATGTATTTTCTACAAAACAGCCAATCTTCATTGCTTCCTTAATCTAATCTGCTGCATCTGATTTTGCAATTACAAGGCAAATCATTGCATTAATCTTTTTTTCACTCTGTGACATTATATTAAGGCTCACATAAGTCTTAAGAAGACATGTTTGCAATTTAAATGAAATACTGTTGTGTCACATACGTTGTGCAGGCATTTTCTGGATGCTTTCTGAATTTTTAATATTATAATATCTTGGTTAAAAATCTTAGGTGAACCAAATACTACTGGTGTGTTTGACAGATGGGATTGTTCCACAAGGGAATTTTTTGTCACCACCTGTGTTTTTGGCTAAGCATTATACCATTTTAGACTAGATTTTAGCTTTGCTAAAAGCAATAATAGGTTCCCATTGAGTGGGAATATGGTGGAATTATAACTTCACCTGTGCAATACATATTTAACTAGTGTGTCAGTTAATAATGCAAAGTTGCTTTGTCAGTCAACCCACAGTGTAGTTATTAAAACAGTTGCATCACTTCCATTATTATGGGAGAGGACCTGTGAAGAAAGGCAATAAGAATGTACTTTTCTCTTTGAGATAAGGTTTCTCTTGGGTTTTTTTTTTGTGGAATTTCCCTTTCCCTTCTCCCCACTTCCGGCTGCTCCTTGACTGGACCTTGATTCTCAAGTTGTGCCCTTGTTGCAGAGGAGTGACTAATGTTCTGCTGAGATATCTCAGATAGATCTACAATAGTTTATTCCTTTTTCAGGTCAAGCTCAAGATATCATAGATAAAACATATATGGTTATCCAAAAAAAGCATGACAGAAATTAGACCACTCAGAATGTAATACAGGATACCATTCTAGATGTTTAAAAAAATTATTGTAGCATCTTTTAATAACTAAGTGTGTAGATATATACAGCTGTATTCATCTATAAGCAGCTATTTAATACAGTAACATATGGACATAAGCAGTATATGTTTTGTACTTTATTTCAAGATGCCACCCATCAAGTTAAATATTCAATGAAACGAAAGCTGGCAATTATGAACTACTTACTTAGAATATTATACTCMAAACTAAACCTGTCTCTGATATTAACTAGGTCTATTATGTCTTTATAAATCATCTTCAGCAACCTCTGTCCAATAGGCACTGAACAGAATCTGCAGCATTTTTCATAAGCCTCCTCATAAAGAGAAGTGTTTAGTCTGTGTTAATGGCCTCTGCTAAACAGGAGGTTTTGCCAAATCATTTGTGGGCCTGATCCAGAAAAAATGTCCATCACTATGAAACTTTTATGGCTTTGCTTTTAGAAGTCCTAAATACTGACTAATAGGTGCTTTTGATTTGGGGTCCTTCATGGGGATGTAGAAAAGCTCTTTTTTATTGAATTATTGTTCAAAATTTCCATGATGGTTTTCTTGCAAATTAGAAGATCTGTGTGCCTCTGTCAGAGGATTAACAACATGCTTTTTTTTTCTTCAGACACAGATGTTTTTCCAATACATCCCATTTTTTGGAGGAAGATGTTGCATTTAATGTATAAGAAACACCAAATTAAACTTCTGTTTTGAGGGGAGCTAATTTTAGAAGATTTCATTCTCCACTGTTTAATGTATCTGCTTACACTTTAGCATGAGGTTAGTGATCAGTTGTGTGTAATGATAGAGGAGTCTTTAGTCTGAAGAAAACAGAATTAAGTTCAAGCCATGTAGAAAGCATTTTGTATATGTGGGGACAAGACGAGAGTAAGTGACTTAAAGTAAGATAGTTCATCTTAAATAGTAGAAAAGTTTTTTGAAGGTGAGTATAGTGAAACAGTGAAACAGACGATATGAAAAAGGTTGTTTAGACTTCATTACTGGAGACTGCCTAAGAAGAGATTAAACAAGTATCTGTCAGGTGTAGTTGGTCCTGCTTGTAGCGAAGAGAAACACTATATGGTTTTGTGAAGTCCAATCTGTACAGCACCACTTTATGATTCTTATATTTGAGGGACATATGTTGAAGGCATTGTTAGTTGTTTTCAAGGTGTTTCCTTTCTTTTTTTCTTCCCCAGGATGGAATTCTATATTTTATTTACAAATTTAGGCTTTTAGTCCTCAAAGTATAAAGATAGACTTCCAAATGTGGCATTACATGTTTTCTTCAACAAAATTATAAGTATACTTACCTATGGAAAATTCTTTCTACTCATTCCCTCCAACCTTTTGTCTCAGAGGGTACAAATTAGATTRCATTTGGGATCAAGAGTTGAAATGGTCCGCTTAACTTGTTTTAACAAAATGGTATCAGCCRTGTGTAACTGATAGACAGTAGAGCCCTATTTCTCTGTGTTAATGATTTATCAGAAATGGTTTTGATCCTTAAACTCTGTATAACATCATTCTTGTCATTTGGAGCATTTGGAGTAATTACTGTTTTTTAAGATGCTGCTTTGCCAGTAAAAATCTTTGTGTTGACCCACATAYACCAGCAGAAAAATACTTTCAGCAGTATATATGATTTTGGAATATATGTATGTCTTGTTAGTTGCACTAAAACAAAAACAAAACAACGAAAAAAGACATTCCTTTTCTCCTGCTATAAGCTACATCATTTGAGCAAGGAAAGTCTGTATAACTTGACTGGCAAACTGACCTTGCCCTGACCCAGGCCTGCCAAAGCTTTTTGGTAAATGGACTAGTTTGGTACAGAACATAATCCTTCAAGTAAGGAGGGGGGTCAGCAGAACTGCTACCTTGGACTTCCAGAGGGCAGACTTTGGCCTGTYTAGGAGCCTGGCTGACGGAGTCCCTTGGGAGGCAGTCCTGAAGGGCAAAGGAGTCCAGGAAGGCTGGACATGCTTCAAGAAGGAAATCTTAAAGGCACAAGAGCAGGCTGTCCCCGTGTGCCGAAAGGCGAGCTGGAGGGGAAGAAGACCGGCCTGGCTGAACAGAGAGCTTTGGCTGGAACTCAAGAAAAAAAAGGAGAGTTTATGACCTTTGGAAGAAGGGGCAGACAACTCAGGAGGACTACAAAGATGTCGTCAGGTTATGCAGGGAGGAAATTAGAAGGGCCAAAACCCAGCCAGTACTTAATCTGGCTACTGCCATAAAAGAAAATTAAAAAATGTTTCTAGAAATACATTAGCAACAAAAGGAGGGCTAAGGAGAATCTCCATCCTTTATTGGATGCAGGGGGAAACATAGTGACAAAGGATGAGGAAAAGGCTGAGGTACTTAATGCCTTCTTTGCCTCAGTCTTTAAGACCAGTTGTTCTCCGGATACCCAGGCCCTGAGTTGGGAGACAGGGATGGGGAGCAGAATGAAGCCCCTATAATCCAAGGGGAGATGATTAGTGACCTGCTACACCACTTAGACACACACAAGTCTATGGGGCCAGATGGAATCCACCCGAGAGTAATGAGGGAGCTGCCAGAAGTACTCACCAAACCACTTTTCATCCTTTATCAGCAGTCCTGGCTAACCAGGGAGGTCCCAGTTGAYTGGAGGTTAGCAAATGTGACGCCCACCTACAAGAAGGGCCAGGAGGATCCGGGAACTACAGGCCTGTCAGTCTGACCTCATTGCCAGGGAGGGTTATGGAGTAGATCATCGTGCCATCACGCAGCACGTACAGGACAACCAGTTGATCAGGCCCAGTCAGCATGGGTTTATGAAAGGCAGATCCTGCTTGACTAACCTGATCTCCTTCYGTGATAAGGTGACCCACCTAGTGGATGAGGGGAAGGCTGTGGATGTGGTCTACCTGGACTTTAGTAAAGCCTTTGACACYRTYTCCCACAGCRTTCTCCTAGAGAAGCTGGTGGCTCATGGCTTAGACGGGTGTACTCTTCGCTGGGTAAAAAACTGGCTGGATTGCCGAGCCCAGAGAGTTGTGGTGAGCGGAGTTAAATTCAGTTGGCAGCCTCACAGACGGTGTTCCCCAGGGCTCAGTTTTGGGGCTGGTCTTGTTTAATATYTTTATCAATGATCTGGATGAGGGGRTYGAGTGCTCYCTCAGTAAGTTTGCAGACGACACCAAGTTGGGCRGSAGTGYTGAKCTGCCTGAGGGTAGGAAGGCTCTGCAGAGGGATCYGGGCAGGCTGCATCGATGGGCCCAGGCCAAYTGTAGGGCCTTCAACAAGGCCAAGTGCTGGGTCCTGCACTTGGGTCACAACAACCCCAGGCAATGCTACAGGCTTGGGAAAGAGTGGCTGGAGAGCTGCCTGGCGGAAAAGGACCTGGGGGTGCTGGTTGACAGCCAGCTGAATACAAGACAGCAGTGTGCCCAGGTGGCCAAGAAGGCCAACAGCATCTTGGCTTGTATCAGGAATAGTGTGGCCAGCAGGAGTAGGGAGGTGATTGTGCCCCTGTACTCGGCACTGGTGAGGCTGCACCTCGAATACTGTGTTCASTTTTGGGCCCCTCACTACAAGAAGGACACTGAGGTGCTGGARCGTGTCCAGAGAAGGGCAATAAAGCTGGTGAAGGGTCTGGAGAACAAGTCTTATGAGGAGCAGCTGAAGGAGCTGGGGTTGTTTAGCCTGGAGAAAAGGAGGCTTAGGGGAGACCTTATCGCTCTCTACAACTGCCTGAAAGGAGGTTGTAGTGAKGTGGGTGTTGGTCTCTTCTCCCAAGTAACTAGCGATAGGACAAGAGGAAATGGCCTCAAGTTGCACCAGGGGAGGTTTAGATTGGATATTAGTAAAAATTTCTTCACCGAAAGGGTAGTCAAGCATTRGAACAGGCTGSCCAGGGAAGTGGTGGAGTCACCATCCATGGAGGTATTTAAAAAACATGTAGATGTGGTGCTTAGGGACATGGTTTAGTGGTGGACTTGGCAGTGCTAGGTTAACAGTTGGACTTGGTGTTCTTAGAGGTCTTTTCCAACCTAAATGATTCTATGATTCTTTGATTGTATATATTTCTCTTTGGCACAGTACACACTAGGATACTCAAAAAGATGCAGCCCCTACTAATATATCTATACAGTTGCACCGTGCCTGTCTTTTTTTTTTCCCCTCTTTTTTTTCCCCTTCTATTTATTCCTAGCTGTTCAAAATTATTATCTTGTTGAAGTTTCTGTGATGWTCTGTAAGACATGTTTCTAATATAGCCATAAATACCCTCTAATGCCATTGAAATTATTTTTTGCTGTCACTACTTCCTTTAGTATGATTTTTTTGAGTGTCCTCTTCACTGTGACTCAAAATTTCTGATTTTTTTCCTTGTAAGTTGGGTACCTTTTCCTTAGAACAGAGAAGTCTGTGTGCAACCCCCAGCCTCAAGTCAGGAAAGCACGTTAATAATACTTAGTGTGTTTTTTATTCACTTTCTGAGTTCCTTGTGTTGCAAGCAATTGTTGTGTGCATTAGCAGTTAGCACAAGAGCAGTTGTACGGATTGGTACTGCTTGCATGCTTTGGCCCTGAGAGGTTAGTCAGTGGAGATCTGAGCAAGTAATGTTCATGTACAACAGGGTCAGAGTATCTGCAAAATGCAGCCCAGCAGCTGTGTTAGATTTGTTCAGAGGTGCTTTGCTGCAGTAGGAATCAAAACATTTCAAGGATCTTCAGGATGCTTGCTGTCAGCTGGTCACTACCACCTAAACAAGATACAAAGCTGAACAGTTACCTGTTACCTACTCATAAATAGATAACAGAGAAGTTGGAGCTGTCTCTTGATCCAGTTAAGACCTGTCCTGATTTCATGTTGATTTTTTTAAGGTTTTTTAGTAAGTCTGAGGTATTAGGTGTTTATATTGCATGCCTTTAACAGTTATGTTGAATATCACCATTTACATTTAAAATAATGTGCAGTAAAATAATTGTTTGCATTAGGTATGCAACGTATTGTGTTTCCAGTTCTTTTCAACCATGTAAAGGAATAGGTTATTGCATGTTTGTCTGTGTTATACTGTGGCTCATGGTCATTCAAAATTCAGTGAAAGAGAGCATGTTCTCAAAGTTCATACTGCATGACCTAGTTAATTCTATCAAACGCTGTTTAATATTTATAGTGGATATCAGCATATTAAGGGCTTTGACCGAGTGCACTGATGCATTGACATTTTCTTTAACTCTTGCTTTGGAAAGAAAAAGAAACTAACTACTAACAACCTATTTCTTCTTGAAACTTCTGAAAGATCTACCTAACTGTTCAAGTGATGCTAATCTCCTTGAAATTTTTGTTATTTGCATGTTCCATTAAATAAAACCCTTTTCCTTATTACATGGACTGGAAGGATGCCTCAGAAAGTGAAATATTAGGTAGTCATGCAGAGTTTATGTAAACATTTTGCTGTTTGTAAATTAATCCTTGTATTTTGATTTTGTAAATTGTTATACATACACTTGTACTATTACAACCACATAACATCCCAACAAAATAAGCAACACCAGTCTATAGTATAGTATATATAATTCTAATTTAAATGAGCTTTTTCAAGAAAAATCTTGGGTAAGACACCAGTTTTCATTCACGATTCAGGTCCTTTTTGTTAAATTTAATATATAACATAATCTGCTGCCATGTACTGCAGGGATACAGAGAAATGAACAGACGAGGAAGCTGGCTGCACACACTTTCCATATATATTTTTAAATAAAAAAAAATTACCCCAGTTCTTGTACACAGATGTGTGCAGCTTAGTTGTAGCTTTTACTCTCTCATTGTGTTCCAGAAAAGGGTCACTTTATGCCTTAGAATTTTTTCTTATAATTCGTAGTCCTACATTGTTACTGAGAATGCATTTTTCGTGCAAAGAGCTAGGAGAGATGTGGTCTTTGAAAAGCTCCTCTAGTTTGGAATTACGGCTTTCTATGTGAATGACAGGCTTTTAGGTAGTCTAGAGTTTGAGAATATTTGAAAACTTAATGGTACACTATGTAAAAGATTTATATCAGTCTAAATTCTGCATCTTTGGGCATACATTCTCTTTGTTTCAGCTGTAATGTTTCTGCAGTAAGCAGCCATAAGAATGGTATACTTGAGAATTAGAAAACTGCTAGAAAAAATGATTAAATGACACACGTTCATTACTTTTTGGGGTATTTTTCCAGTCCCAAATCCCATATATTTAATTTTATCACAAACTAAATATCCTATTTTTTTCCTGTTTTATTGAACGGGCAAACAGGGGTAGATGGTCCCCCTCCCTAGAGAGGAGACGACCCACTAGTCCCAGGATTCATATCCAGCATGCATCTCCGGAGGATGACAGGTACTAGTCAACTCCTCCCAGTTGAAAAGTGGCTTACTGCATCTTGCACTCTCAGAGGAGTATACTGAAATTTAAAACTATGCATATATGTAGAGACTCACAACCTCCAGAAGCCCAAAATAAAACAGCAGCTTGGATATCATCTCTGCATTTTGTTGAACTGTTATAAGGCACCTGGGAATTAATGCCTTCTCAAGTTTTTTGTTTGCCTGAATGGTCACAAGCCATGAAATAAAATGTCTAATACAACAGAACATCATCTCTGTTAATGTTCTTTAGTCTGTTTCTAGCTGCATCTGTAAATGTTGGTGGTGTTTTCACTGTGGTGCTTTATAATATGATAAATATTTGTTGTAGAGCCTGTTCTTGTCTAGGTGTTTATTTTTATTTTTATTGGGTTTTTTTCCTTTTTTTAACAAACTGTTCCTAAGGGGAAAAAAACCCCACAAACTGATATTTGGGTCTTGGTAACACTTGCTAGTTGATGTATTTAAAAATTGGCACTGTTCGTAAATTCTGTCCTAAATCAGGATGGTCTCCATGGAGCAGGTTTTCCTAACAAGGTAGGTTTTGGTTAAAAACACCAGTGCTTTAAGTAAATTTTTAGGGTGAATACCACCTATGATTAATAGAAGCACCTTTCTGTTTTTTCTTGTCATGAACTTTCTACTCAAATCAGTTTTGGTATTCCATTGCTTTGGCAGTAGTAATTTTTTTTTTTTCCCCAGATAGGTCTGGGTGTTTTTTAAGCAGACATTATAATTTCTATTGAGATGCATATTCAAAATTTTCCCTTCAAATTTTTTGTGTTACAGTAAATGACAGGATACAGATGGTTCATGTAAATAATCCATACATGTGTAAACTCTTATGAAGTTGCATTTAAAACTGTAAGACTGGTATATGGATAAAACTCAGTTACTGTAGTGCTAGTGCTTACCTTCTGCTGAAGTCTATCCACAGTACTTATATTAGTACTATAATTTGTCATGTTTGCTTGATACTRGATGTATTCCACTAATACAAGGTGGGAAGAGTGTAATTGTGGTTGGATAGCRTTTCTTTTTTTATTGAGTAAAGCAGCATTATAAATTATAAAATTAAATTTGTGAAACATTATTTC
Source organism: Oceanodroma leucorhoa (assembly GCA_030449065.1). Taxonomy (NCBI): domain Eukaryota; kingdom Metazoa; phylum Chordata; class Aves; order Procellariiformes; genus Oceanodroma; species Oceanodroma leucorhoa. The sequence goes on from JASVER010000001.1 coordinate 3,140,286, forward strand.
AAAATTGTCCCTCCTTACAGATACTGCATTTCTAGAAATTTTGCCAACACATCCCTTTGATGGGACAGCTATTAATAGTTTACAAATGTATTTTGTATCTTTTAGGCATTTTTAAGTAATTTTGCTTCCCATTTTTCAAGTCAATGGAAAGACTGTCTTTGACTTCAGTGGATCAGACTTGATAAAACCTTGTTGTCATTGAAGTGCTTAGAATTAAATCATAGTCATATCACATATCAGTGAAATGAGGTTTTCGTCTAAATACTGCCATCCTTAATGCAGAATTGTAAGCCTTTTGAGTCAGCCAAAGTTTTGCGGAGAAAGACTGAAATCATCTAATATCTGTTTGCAAACATATTATGTTAAAACATCTGTAGGATATAGAATCTATTATGGGAAAGATTTTGAGTTGGAGAAACAGCAGTCTAATTTTCTTAGTGAAATCAGTGCTGCCTTGTGCTTGGAAGTCTTGCAGGTAATCTGGTCCCCAAGTCCCAGTGATGCAGTCAGTGATGAACCTAGAAGGAGTTTACGCTAACCCCAATCCTGATGACTGGTTGCAGCCTCCCAGTTCCAGGATCTTTCTCCCAGATTAAGAGAAATTCAGAGAATGTTAGGCTCTTTGCATTGCATGCCCGATACAAAATAATAGCCCACCTTGTCTGTAGAGAGAGTATCAGTGAGGGAATCACAGGTGCTGTACCTTTGTTTCATACTCTTTAAGTTTACAATCATTCTGATTATTTCCCATAGCTTTGGCAGTTGGCCAACACCACTTAGTTCTATAATTTATGGTTTTTTAAGATGTGCTTGCATCAATTTGACAACTGATGCAGTGGGTGTCGGGGAATAAGTGTCTGGTGGATCAGCAAGGGTAACTGCTTATCACCGCTTTCAAATTGTATTTTCACAGATTAATTGACTTCGACAGATGTCATTTTACTCTTCATTTGAGTACATTCCAGATTTATCTTACAGATTGGCCCAATTTGCATATAGGGTGCAATCAAGAAGATCTATTTCTGAATATATTTCTTAAATATATGACATGCATTATTTCTAATTTTGATAATTTAAATTCCATTTTTGCACCATTGTATTTATTGATAATGATTCATAACATAAATTTTACTAAAGGTCTTGGCAAGATTGTTATTATTCTGGAATTCATTCACTTGCCATATGAGAAAAAGTGACTACTTGATGTACCTTGACAAGATGAAGACATGGGTTATATATTATTTCAGTGTTAAGAATTAACACTGTAGTGTTAGTATCATGTATTTCTTTAAGACATTTTAAAGAATAGTTTTTGGTTTGAATTTGATAGCATTATTGCTGGGAGGTTTTTTGGTTTTTATATTAGAAATGAGAATTAGAAAGTGTGTCTAGAGTGAAAGACTTTATGGTAACTGGAGAACTGCGAAATTGTGAAATTGTAAGTGACGATAAAAACGAGAATGAAAGTTGAGCATTTAATGATAGGTGAGAATTTTATTCCGACTGTTCTTTTTGAGAAGTCTGCATATAATTTCAGTGTATAACCAAGACTGGATAAAATAAGCCTTTTAAAAAATTAATTTTCATATACTTTCAGTTATGGGAAGTAGCTTTTGGCAGTCATGCGTACCTCTGTAAGAATGCTTGTCCAAGAGTCATCCTGAAGCCAGCTGTAGAGCAAGTAACCTTCTGGTACTTTCACGATGAGAACTTGAGGTGTGCTGTGCACTGCCAGCTGCAGACTGATTTGGCCTGAATGATCCTTTCCTGTCTTTCCAGCAACACTATGTGACTTGATCAGGGAGGCAGTTTTGCAAGACATGAATTGAAGTGCTAGGAATGAGTGTGAGGAGCTACCAAGCCTGCAGAGTAGTTGTGACCTCCCAGCTCACATACCATGTAGATCCAGCCTTTCAGAAATCTTCAGGAAAAATCAGGAAGTGTTGAACATGACATTCTTGATGGCTTTAAGGCTGCATAAATTAAGAGACTCACTGAGGTCTCATGTACAAGCCAGTAATAAATCATTTTAAATGTTAGACACTGAATTTTATTAAAATGTTATTTTGTCACTTTAGGAATAGTAATTTTTAATTTTGATAGGAATGTTATATTTCTGTGTGTAGATTTTGTTTACACTCAACAGTGATAAATATTTTGAGGCACGTGGGTCTTTGGAACATGAACTGTGAATAGCTTGTCTGTATATAAAATAAGACATAGTGCTTGTCTATATATGTAACAAGGACTTATTGATCAGTGATTTGGTGTGACAGTTGGTAGATTTATGACCTTAAAGAGACATTTTAGGATTTCCTCACCGTAATGGAGKTATAGATGCAAATTTATTACATACCCTAGATTATTAGTGGACTGCAAATTTTGCTCAAATACCAAATTTGGTATTTGGAAAAAATCTTACATTGATACATCTTATGAAGAAAAAGTATTTTTTACCATATAATCCATAAAAACCTAATAATAAACCAACAAGCTAATAATATTTATGCCAAATTGAAAACTGTGAACAAATTCTGAGGTTCTTAAACAACTTCAGCAGACATGAAAACAATATAGAAATTAAGAAGTATTCTGAACTGTATTTGAATTTAAAAAAAAAAGCTGAGTCAGTTATTCTGCTTTGATATTGAATTGTTAATTATTACTGTAGCAGGCTGGCAACAGAATATGAAGTTTTAATCAAAATGTATGAAATTTACTTGCATTTTCAGGAGAATGACACAATATAATGACAAAACACACATTTTTCAAATTCCTAAGGGAAGATATTCTGAATAGGTTTATATATTAATCTAATGAACAATACTGTAGATAAATTTTCRAGAAGGATAATGGCAACTATTAAGCCACAGTGCTGCTGTTCAGCGTGTRGAACAGAAAGGTTTTTAAAAATATTGTTGTGGCTTTCATTCTTTACTTTATTGCATCTTAGATTGTTGATATTATGTCTAAAAATTTTAACATTTCCTTAAAGTGTATGGATTAAATCAACGGAAGGGGGAATGAGAAATATAGCCTTTCTCAGCAGATAGTGCCTTAATGCTTTTAGTTTATATATTTGAYTGCATGTCTCCACCTTCACTGCATGTGACCATCTCTCTGTTTCTGCTCATTCTGTCCAAATTCACATCCATGTTTCCACATTTTGTGAAGAACAAGGACGCTGGAGTCTTGCATTCCAAAACAGGACAGTGTAGACCACCTAAGTGCTAAACCTGGAGCAGCACAGAGGTATCCTTATTTACTCAAATCATAGTTCCAAGTAAATGAGGTATTGAATATAGTATATTTTTCATATGCTCTGCATAATACTTCCACATATTTAGGTCTTTTCTCTTTTTATGTATAAGTACATATATGCATGTATTGTTCATAGATGATATTTAATCCTCTATAAAATACATTTAAGAGGTAAATTTGAGTATGACACGAGTGGTCTTATACCCAGTGAGCTCTTTGTACATTGTATATGAGCATGAAAGGATGCCTACCTGTAAATATGTACTGCCAATGCCCACAGTGGGCTCAAGCTGAGCCAGGACTGCAAGTACTGTAGTAGGCTGTTGAGTTATATGGAATTGTATACAGCATTGTCTTAGCAAGACGAAGGAAATAGAAAGGAAACTGTGATTTTAAACATATTTCTAATGTGTGCTGCTTACAAGGACAGCATAGAGAGCAGAGAAATAAGTATATTCAGCTCACTAGTGCTATATATTACTTTGTCACTTTTCACAGGAAAGCATGTCCTACTCTCAGCTTTTCCATCCTACAAAGAGTAGTCAACGTGTGCTCTTTTTCTCAGTTGCATGTAATGTCACAGTCTAAGCAAGTGACATAAGGAGTAAGAGGAAAATAAGCCCCATAACCAACCAAACAGAAAATGAAGAGGATGAAATCATTTGAATGATAATGCTGCTGCATTCAGTGGAGCTAACTGTAGCTTTAAATACTTTGCTAACCTTAGGTTTTAAATAAAGCTGCAGCATTTAATATATGTTTCCCTGTGTCTCCACCTTGTATTTTTCCTGGTAAAGAAAAAAATTTAAAAGTAATGGGAATATACAAAAAATAAATCTGGAGAAAATAGTTTCAGGACAAAGGGGATTTTAATTTTTAATCCGACATACTATTTTTTTGTAAGAAAGTTTATTCTTTTGAAACCCAAAAGGCATCAGGTAATGAGCTCTGCTCATGCAAAAGACATTTTGTATTTTGCTGCAGTATTTTTTTTGTTATGGAGAGTACTACATCACAATATATAATGCTTATCAAATATTGCAGTGGGTACAAGTCATGAAAATCCACTGTGATTATATTCTTTGGGTATAATTTGGTGTTACAGCTGTTTAGGTATCTTCCAGTTCAGACACTGGATTATTCTTTATAACCACAAAGGTTTAAAAGGAAAATATATTTTTTAATATTATTTTTATCTATTTGTTTTGCCCACAGTAATTCTTTTATAGCTTAATATATGACATTGATTATATCATTACAAGTTCCTATACATGTTTCTTGCACTGGTGTAAGATGCAAGTTAGGGTTTGTCAACATTTCTGGTCTATCAATGAATAATCATCACTCCCTGTTTTCGACCACTCCTGAAATACTGTATGTAGTTTTTTATTCTAAAGAACTAATATATATTGATGATTATCAGAGGTTTAAAATTGTAAATCCTAATTTGTAAATGCTCACATTACTATGGATAGTAATGGAAATTTTGGAACACACAAGACTTGCAGAGATTTTCATAGTATATTTATAGTCCTGGGTCATAATGGTGAAACGTGCTTTACCTTTGTTCTTACATTTATTGACTCATATTACTGTTCATTGTTCTTATTTACTATCAGAGTAAATGCTTAGATTGTCAGAGGTAACTAGTGCCTCACTATCCAAATGTCAGATGAATTCTGTAAAAGGTTTATGTGGGARAGGAGTGAAGGAATGAAATAAACGTCTAACTTATATTCACTAGAAAAAAATAGAATTGTTTTAAACTTTCTCAAAAACTTTAACAAATTTTAATACAATGAGATTTCTGAGAAGCCAAGTTTTTATTAATATAGTGACAGCATTATTTAAATCTGATATGATGCAGTATTTGTTTTGCTTTTGAAATTTAGATTTAAATGTAATTTTTAAAGTTTACATTTTAATAGTATTTTCTGATCCCTTCTGCAACATTTTTTTCCTGCTGTCTACTCTGCATTTGTTTTTCATGCTGTCAAGAGAGGACTAAAAGGCCTCCGAGGAGGCATTGTTTCTAATCATATACAGACTGTGAAGTTGGAACTAGCTTCACCGTTCAGTCAGGATTAATGTTACCTCCCCTGTTTTGGTACCTCATAACTTTCACACCATCAGCCTCAATCAAACCAAATGAGGGCCATGTATCTTTAACCTCGAGTCACCAGCCTGTTCATAAAGACAGTTGTCACTTTTTCATCTGTCAACCATTTCTGTTATTAGCTTTACAATACATTAATMAATATATAATCTTCATATTTTTATATTCTTTTTCTTCTTTGTTTATTTCTTTCCTGACATGTCATTTCACAGGCAGTCCAGAAAAGTGGAAAGATATAGCAGCCAAAAACAAACTAGGAAAGGCTCCGCAACTGAAACAGAAAGGTAGGATTGCTGATCGATGAGTAAACATCTCTTTTAATCAATCTCATTCCAGTGTTTGGAATATACCTTTAATACGACTTTTAAAGTAGAAAATCTGTGACAGTACCAAAAGTTATGTTGTTGTAATTTACAGTATTATTTACTTTGTATCTATATTATTGGCACTGCTTCCTGTGTTGCATGCATACAGAATTTTTCTGGCATTCTCCATCATTGCAGATAAACTCAACGGTAAAGACTAGCAGTCCATACATTTTATGAGCCAAACTCTGAGACCCATTGCCACTATCTTCATCTCTGTAAGATGAAATTTAAAATGCATAGCATATTTCCTTAGTACGGGACTAAACATTTTCTGTGCGTTACCAGTGATCTTTTTTCAAAAAATCTCATCTATTTTACAGTAATTCTGAAAATGAGAAAAATATGTTAACAGATCAATAATTCAAGATGTCTCTTATAAAATTAGTTTCACTTTATAATATAAAAATGTTAAGTTACACATTTAAATATGTATAGAAAATTTTATAATCTGCCATTACACAAAGTTAATATAAACACTGGGACTTTTAACCTTTGTATTCATTGATTTTTCCTGTACTTGTATTATCATTGTAACTTTTAGCTTTGATGCTACAGTAGTATAGGGTTATGTATTCAAATTCTTAAGAAAAAGTGAAAAGAAAAGAGGTATGTACTAAATCATAAGTACATCTAGTTAAGTTTTAAACCCTGTGATTAGCTGAAATGAGAGCAGTGAGGACAGGTGAGATCCTGCCTTTGACAGAAATAGATTTATGTTATCTTGATTAGCAGAGGAGCAATGTACATCTATTTACATTGTGAGGGTTGAAAAACTTCCATGAACAACACAGCCACATTTTTATTTTCAATGAAAATGCACATTATGTAGCAAAACTTCAGAACTTTTATTTTATTTTACTGCCTCAAATCCCAGATTATCATTCCTGATCCAAAAGCAATGGTTACATTTTTCTTGATTTTGATGATTCTGTTGTCACAACAGCCCAGTTGCTTTTTCAGTTTAGACCAGAGAAATTACCTAAATGATGGCTGAAATCCTTGCTGTGTTTTGACATTTTTGCCATTGAGATCACTATCATATTTTGACAGTTTTGCCGTTGAGATCACTAAAGCTRTTTTTCCCCTGTTTTTTTCTAACTAACTTCTGAAGAGTAAGAGGAGCCACTGGGATTGAGGTCCCAGGGGCTCACAGTTCTTGATAACCAATCAGACTATATCGTTAGAAAGCCTGCCACGAAACTGAGAAGGAAGATAAGGTGGGAAAAAATATGAAGTAAATGGGAGGGGAAAAAATAGGAACATAAACATAACTAGAAAGTGTGGCAACAGAAAGGATAAGGAAGGAAAAGAAAATATAAGAGATTCTGATGGCAAAAGGGCAGAGCAAAGAGAGTGAGAGACACTGGCAGAATACAAAAGGAAATCTCACAACACTTGCAATTGGACAGATCAGTGTATCTGTATATGCGTTTACATTTCAAACCTGATATTTCAGTGTGTGAACTGGGGGCATCTTTCTTCTACAGATGTTAAGATCACTGCATAGATCAAAAACATATACCTCAATAAATCCTGTTTACACTAATTAGTGTTTTACACTAATCTCAATATATGGTAGGTGCAAATCATAATCTTAAAATACTTAGAATTTCAGATATTGCAGGTGATATAGGAACTGATTTGCAGGGACTGTGATTATGAGGTGTTATGCTGAATACATCAGTAGCACATGGGCTCCATCTCTAAGGATAAGCAYGTAATTAATGAAGGAGAGGCCTTTTTGAGGCTTGGGCAATGTGTTTCTCTGCTTGAAATGACCAGCCCAGGTCTGAAACTTTGAGGTGKTTTTTTTTCCTGGATATTTCAAAGCTGAATTTTTTATTTTTTTTTTTTAAAACGTATGATTGAGGATTTATTCATGTATATGAGAAAGCGTGAGTCTGGAGGCCACTGTGAAATATTGCTATAATGTCTATATACAGAATTTATATGGGTTTTAATGGATTGGAAGTTGATACTTCAGTCATTGCTGTGCTGAGATAAATTTGGCATTGATATGGTAATGATTGTAGTCACTACCTAGTGATAGTGTTTAAGGGGGGGGAGGGAAGGGTGTTGTTGGTTTTGGGTTTTTTGGTGGGTTTGGGGGGGGTTGGGGTTTTGGGGGGTTTTTTTTAAAGCAATGACAAATCACTTTTCACAGGTGATTAGGAAAACTAAAAAAAAAAAAAATTAAAAAATTTGGTGGTTTTTTTTCCCCCAAAGTTAAGCAAAGTTACCAAAAGTATGGGTCCTCATAGCTACATTTTTACTTTCAGAAGAGAAAAGCCAGCTCTGCTTTCTAATGATCTTAAGAGCGATGAACCCAGTGCAACAAGAGCGTAGGGAAACATGAGTTGTGCTTCTTCTTTTTACGTCTCCATGGCACRTGGTGTAGGTTTCTGTTTCCATACAATGATTCACTGCTATTAGATGTGAGACACAAATGTCTAAATAAGTCTGAGTGCTGTAGTTTAGTATTTCATCATAGATATAATGTTGCACTAGTGCCAGAAAGTTTTGATAATAGGACAGGCGATTAACTTCCTTGTCAAATGTCAAATACAACTCAAGACTATTTCTTCCTCAAATATCCATTTCTGTCTTAGATTTGGTCTTTATTTTGCAATTGGCAGATCTTGTCTACTATTAGCTAAGCAGATTACTGGAATAAGATATCAGCATGCTATCAGCTTCTCTGTAAAGCCTTTCAACATGCTATGTAAGATTAAGTTCTCTGTATTGTGATAGCTTAGGAAATGTACATAAAAGGAAAAAAGGAAACCTTTTCAGGATAGTTTACAGAGCCTAGCAGTTCTCTTAATAGTTTGATGAGGTAAGCCTTCAAAATGGGATTCAGYAAACTCTTCTGAAGGAGTAAAACTGATTACATGAAAATCAGACATTTTCTGTGCTTGTATGAATTAGCAAAACTGTGGTAAAAATTGGCTCATCCCAATCCTAAAATGTTTTCTTTCAGTCCTAACTGCTCACCCCAGAAATGCCAGATTTGAGGTTACCTGTCATATATGTTATGATACATACAGTCTTTAACTGTACTTGCTATATTTTACATAGGACTCTGTGCCAGGGGTGCGCTGGATTGGCGATGTTCTCTTATTCTGTTTCTCTTTATAGTTCCATAAGTGGCAATGTGGTTTATTTAGTACGTGCCACTGAGGCATGTCTGAAGAGAAAGGAATTTGAGGTTTTTTGTGTGCAGGCAGAGCTAGAACCTGTAGGATTCCCCTGATACCATCGCCAATTGAATTAATAGGTTTGCTGCTTGCAGCGTTACCTTCCTTTGTGAGGAACCAGGAGGTCAGAGACACACATATATGCTTGTTGCAGTCTCATTGCTTACCAGGTATCATTCCTCTCCCAAATTCCTCTCTTCTCCGTATTTACCTCACTTCTGTCTCGTTTCCTCAGTCATACACTAGCTTTTGTCTCCCATGCCCGTTCCTTTTTGTCTCATTCTCCTGATCTGCCATTTGCAGACTACTTCCTTTCARCAGCTGATCTTTATTCTAGGCCAGCAAGTCCTTACTCCATTCTAGTTTTTCTCCAGTTCCCTCTTAGCTCTGTTCTTCATTTGCACCCCAAGTAGCGTATTCATCTCAATGTAATACCCCAGCTAATGCAGGTCTTAAGCCTAATCAGTTTAGTTAAGCAGATCCTTTATCTTTCTCTAGTGGAAGGGGACAGGTCTGTAAAAAGGATATTACTGAAAGAGCACGAGGTAAGTTTCTGAGTCTCAGGTAAAGTGTCTGTTCTGTAATGGCAGGACAGAGTCTCGTAGTGCTTCACTGGGCTCTCAGATAAATTCCAGGATAGAATTCTCATTCTAAAATGAGAAAAATCAGAACTGAGAACATGATGACTTTGTTAGATTGGAGCATTCATTCATTGTAAAAGCAAGCAAGCACGTTCTGGCACAGAGTGGGATCCATATTTACCTTAGGGATGTTATGGTGTTTAAACATCTGATAAACCAGATACTTAAAAGGTGATGGCATGCAATAGTTGGCATGCCAATAGTTGGCATGCCAATAGTTGGCATTTACAGTCAGCATGAAGAAAGAGGCATTTTCAGAACTCAGCTCATCTTCGTTATCGTAAGCATCTCTCAGAATCAGGGGAATTGGTCTCTGCAAGAATGTTAAGGTTATCACCAGGGCAAGCCAGGAGTTAAGCTAAAGAAGCGTTAGGGTTTAAGAGAGAGAATATAGCAAGGGCAACAGAATCCTGGTTTTGTTGCATTGTGACTGGACTTCCACATAAACTGTTACTGATGAAATGGCTTTGAAACCAAACCTGTTTGTTATCCTTGGTAGGCATCTGCATGTTACCTCATATATACTTTTTTTTTAGGATGACTTTCCAGTCATATGAGCTAGACAGTCCCTTGGTTACTTTGACTGTATCTTGTGGCAAAGTTGTGCTGGGTGTGTGAAGGGAGAATTCATAAGTCTGCAGAAATTAAAAACAAACACCAAACCAAAAAACCCTCAATGAAATGATGTCACAGGAAATTGAAATTTCTGAAATAACAGCAGGTACAGTAGTACCATTTACAAAATGCTGCACTGTTGTGAAACCAAGGAAGAGTAAAAAGGCACAGTTAGAATACTTTGTCACTCCCCAAACTTGAAATGTTTCAGGTTATCTTATACTTGCAGTGTATGCAATTATTAAACTACTAATAATTATGCTTTATTATACTAACACGATTAATCATTTTACTGCATATTTTAAATACATTTTCGTTAGAGTTCCTTCAGAGCTGTGTTTCTGTTTTAGGGCTTACAGCAGAAAGATACTTAAATAGATTCCTTATTTCAAATTCCTAAGGAAACCAAGGGAATTACATATATGTGCTTACATATTGTCCTTTTTTAGGACACTAGTTGAAATCCAGTTAATATTTTTAATAAGGATAAAAGGTATGTTTTCGAAACAGAAATGCTTTGTGGTAAAACTAGGTATTCATAGCCTACTCTGTGCTTGTACTTATGTCATAGGTGTTGTTAGCTTGTGTGCTGTGTTTAAGATGCAGCTAGAGTTTTTGGCCAGCTGTCTGCTATATGCAGTGCAGTTCAACAGTTCCACAATTAGGGTCATGTGTATCTGCAGTGGTGAGTGTTCTGCAGTTCGTCATTTTGAAAATGGATTTGCATTCAGAATTAATAACTTCGATCTGAAATGTCAACCCTGGTCCTGCAGCAAGGATTTGCAATGTTCTTTGGTGGAGGGGGGCATGGGAAGATGTGCTTGGAGCTAACAACTGAACAGTTTCTTTTTGGCCCTGATGTTTTAGGGGTCTGCTACCATGTCTTTCTAGAAGGGGACTTCCAACCCCACGAACGACTGAACAGCCAGTCATTAGGGGAAAACATCACGCTCGCTCAAGGTCGAGTGAGCACTCTAGTATCAGACCCTTATGCTCTGTACATCACCTAGCGCCCGGAGGGTCGGCGCCGCCTTCTCCACTTCTGACAAGGTTGCTATTACGTGTACAGCACAGCTTTCRTGTTCTGCCTCCCAGGTGTCAGTGTGGTGTTGTACTTTCCTGAGCATACGTGGCGCGTTCACTCATTCTGGCACTGTAGATTATCCTCTCTTCATGGTATTTACACTTCTCCCATATCCTTTACGCTGCCTATCTTCACCATCCAGATGGTACTTCTTGCTGTTGAACTTAAATAGTTATGCAATGTAAGAGTAAAAAATTGACTGTGTTTTGTCCTTCCATTGTTGTGTTTTGTTCTGTATCCATATGAAAATTATCAAAGTATTTTGCTTAAATACTGTGCAGGAAATCACACGCTGTTCATGCAGCTAACTCTGATCTTATAGACTAAGAGAAAGTCAGTTGATCTACATAGTGTGAAAGCCAACAGTATTTTGAACTTGCTCAAATGTGTTATTTTAGATTGCAAATTATCTACTTGCAGCCTTATTGTAGTAGATAAACAGTGCTTATCCACTATAGTGAGTGTGATGTTACTGTAACTGGCAAGAGCATTTAATAGTAAGCTCTCCCTCTCAGCGGTCTGCTTCCTCTCATCCTCGTTTTACTTTGTTAAACTTTTTCCCTAGTTATTAGAGGTGGCCCTACTTATTTTAAATGCAAGCTTACCAGTGTTCCAAAGGTGTTTGATGTGTTACACGCAGATGCTGTATCTAAGAAATCAAGTAGCCAAGGTACTCTGAAATAGTGCTAGCTAKAATTCTGCCAAAGGGGTTTAGGCTATTTACTTAGGTAAGAATATTAAAAATCCTGTACATTCTTCACGCGTGCACACGCACACACCCCCCCTCAATAACAAGGTTAAAGGTCTTTTTCCTTCTTTGAGTTCAGGGAAAAACAACACATTATCCCATGGGAATAGATACTTGCTTTCCAGTTCTCTGTGGCCTTACGCAATTATTGCATCAGCACAAAGGGAATACAAAAGTTAATAAAATACAGAGATGGCATTTTGTATTGCCCTTGTACCAGTGCAGGAGAACATATATAAATTGTGAGTCATAATCATAAATAGTTCTTAGAAAACTGKTTTTTTTCAGTGTTTTTTACTAAAAAAAACCCCAAACAACAAAACAAAGGAAAATATTTCTCCTTAGTTGAAGGTAGTTAGAGAAATTAAATGTGAGGCCTTGTCAGAAGTTTACTAGGTATCCAGACCTGAGTATGTGCATATGGCATACACCAAATGCAAACTTCTTCAAATCCATCATTAGTATATGAAACTTAATACGTGTTTAAAATTCAGAATATAAAAATCCTCTTCATTTGGGTTATTTTACTTTTATCTTCATTTCATTTGCAGAGTACATCAACAAGGAAGTCCCACACAGTCTCCTCCTGCAGACACATCCTTCATCAGTCGCAGGGGAAGACAGCTACCGCAAGTTCCAGTAAGAAGTGGCAGTATAGAGCAAGGTATCAAATAATGAGCTTATGATAGCTCAAACTCTTTGATTTCTTCTCTTTTTTTATTTTAAGTCTCCTTTCATAACTACATGTTCAATGCTATAATTCTACCAATAAAGCAATAGAAAAGAATGAAAGCATATTTGTAGTCTGAGAAATGCAGTAGAGTTTGACCGGTGGATTATTACACATGGTTTAATTGCCTTAATTTTCTAGTACCCTTTTATGTTTGTCTACTTTAAAATTTCTATTAGAGTCGTGGTAGTTTCCAACACATATCTAGTCTGTATTCAGCTAAAAAAATCAGGGGCAAAGATTTTGACAACATTCTGACAGTCTTACTCATTTCTTATTTTGTCATTTATATTAATTGTTGTACATTGTTGACATAGATTAATAATAAATATCACAAATCTGTTTTTCTTCTGGAGTTCATAGCTCAGTGATTAAAGAATGAAAATAATCACCATGGGAAACGTGGAAGCATAGGTCATCAGCTCTTTCTTTCTTAAGAATAAACTGATCAGGCAAAGAGTGCTGCTCTTTTCTGAAAAAGACAATGTAGACCTAGTGGTGTGGAAGATGTTTTTTACATATTAATATCAAATAAGTATGAATATTGCTGTTTCCTTTTCTAGCAACATACTGCACACAGAGTATGAGCTATTACGGTAAAATGAAATGGCACAATGAATAATATTTGCACATTCAGGTTTTATTCTGTGTTTAAAAAGCCTGTTTTCTCATTGACTACAAGCAACAACTGAGATTGCCATATGCCGCAAGGTTTTCTTCTACATGGAAATTAAAGAAATGCTTCTGATAATGAAGTATTGTAGTGCTTTATAGACCTGTTGGCAAACCGCTTTCTTTAATAGATAATGTTGCTGACCATGACCTTCTTATCGTGATAGATAATCGTAGGGGTTTTTTTGTATGATGGATTATATTAACATGCAATCAGCTTACATTAATGTTATGACTTTGAGCTGTGATGGCATATTACACCTTCAGTTAACACATATAAAAATGTATTCTTGTTTTATACATGTGTTTATTCTGAATGATTAATATACTAATACAAGTGAGTTTTATTCATTTTAAAATTTACATTTGAGTCCTCTCGTTTTGTTTTGTAGTGAATCTAGGACTGTCTGGATTATAAACTAGTTACAAACTACATTTACAGCTTCTATTTCTGCATATTAGTAAGTTGGGAGCTTTTTAGGGAAATGTAATAAGTAATGAGTTTCAAATTTCTTTCATGTTTCTTCAGCAATTTCAGAACTTGGTACAATATATAATGATGAATCAGCTTTTAATTTAATTTTAAGTTGACTTTCCTTTGGATATTCATCTATCATCTTTCTGCTGTTCTTGTTAATTGGTGTGTTGAGAATAAAATACTAATTTATGATTTGTTAAAGACATTGGAAATTAATGTAGAACTTTCCATGAAAATGAGTAGAGATGGGATGTATACAGAAGAGGAAAGAAAAAATGAAAGTTGAGCAGTAGGCTAAAACTACTCTAGGTTTAGAAAGTTGTTGATACCATGAACATCTGTAAAGTAATGCTGTTTCACTGAACTCTTATTTACACTTGTGGTTGATATGCTTGCATCTTATGCATAAAATGTACAAGTAGGATATGACATATCCTTTACTTTGTTGTTATATATCATACTGCCTATGTCAATACAGCTGCATTATAGCACGTGGAAATGAAGGCTAAAGATATTTCCTTCTCTACATAGTACTTTGGTTTTGTCTAAGTGACTGGTTTGTCCTTTTGAAGGGGAGGTTTTCTGATTTTATCCATGTTTAACACTTTGTTCAAGCTGAGAATATATTTGCAGAGAAGTACTAAATTGAATAGATTTTATAAAATATTTTTAAATGGTTTTGTCCGTATCTTCTGAAATAAATATGATAGTATGTATAAACTTTATACTACTGTAAGAAATTAAATTCCGTGAAGCTGTAAGACCATAGTGTTTGTTCTGATTTACAATATCAAATTTTAATATCAGTTTCACCTCTTTAATTCTTTTCAAATGAGTATCAGGGTCAAATGGAGTGACTAGAAGTGATCTGAGCCTAATGTAGGATTGAATTCAAAGCATACTGAGGTCTGTAAAAGATTTCCATTAAGTGTACTTGGAACTGAAATGTGTCCTTAATRATTTAAATTCACAGTCACCATGGATATATAATATGTCAAAATCTAGTGCAATATACAAATGTTATAGGGAGCATTTCAAGTGTCTTTGCATTTTCTTCATTTATAAATAAAGYTACTTCTTGGTGGTCAGTACTGACATCCTGTGTTTCAAGGAAATCCTGTATGATATACCATAAGGTATCGTTTTTATAGTAAAGTACTTCTTTGCACTCTATACAAATTCTATTGTGCAGGAGGGTTGAATACACATCTAAATATATACATCTATGAATCTATGTCTATTTTGCAAATCACAGTAATTGCTGTAAAAAGATTGAATGTCTGTATATCAAAAGTGGGTTTTTTATTTGCTGTTTGCATATTCAGGAGGCATAGAAGAATCCAGTAAAGTAATTTTATTACTCTTTAAAGCTCTCGTTATAGAACACATGAGAGTTAATGAAGGAGCAAGAGACTGGTAGTGGTTTTCATCTCGAGAAACAGTGATATTTTAACTCTTAATCTTAGATGATGAGATTTTTACTCTTAGTCTTTAATCTTTAGCTCTCAATTGTAAATGATCATACCCATGCTAATAAGGCTTATTCTAGGACTGACATTGCATCTTGGACATTCCATTTCGTCATTGTCGAGTTTAGAACTAAAAAAAACGGTTGTTTCCTTGTCTCTACCAGATGATGTTGTCTTAGTTACTGTTCTGGTCGGCAGCATATAAAGTCAACTTGTGAGAAAATAAGGTAGTTTTAAAAGGTCTTTTATTAGTAGACACACTTTGTTGAATAAAAATCTCATAGAAGTAATTMTTACAGAGAAGACCAAAGTAGTGGTCCCTATTCCGTTACAGAAATCGGGTTGGTACTACTGATCAGAAACAGTGAAAAAAATCTTAAAAGTAGAGGAAAAAGTCCAATTTAAGGACTAAAACCTCAAAACAGCATAATTGTGCACACTAGCAAAAAAAAAAAAAAAAAGGCTTCTTGGTGATTCTAAAGGGGATAGCAGCTTTGCCTGTTTTTGGAGTGGGGGAGGGAGATAGTTATTTTCACTTGGAACAGTTCTAAATAAATAATATTTTCAGCAACTCCAGTACATGCAGACTTTTTAAAGTGGTTACAGTTAAGATTGTAGGCTTCTGTAATTTCTAGGCAATGTGATTTTTATTTTAATCCCAGTGATATTGAAAGAAGACATGGCTGTATTTCTTTCCTTTGCAACCCCATCAGCAGTATTTCCTAGAGTGCAAGACACACTGGGATGTTATTGCTTGAATATTGAAAGTTATAGGTGTATAGGTGTGTCTATGTGTGTTTTCAGAAAGTCGTGATTTAGTAGTCATTGCCCTAACTTCTGCTACTTAAGAAGCGTTTTTTATTTCTTTGTTTTAACTGATAATTTTATAAAAGGACCTAATAATACGAAGAAGTTTTGGCTCAGTGACTAAAGAATTGAAATTCTAAGCCATGGTAAGGACAATCCTGAGTTCTCAACATGTCATCCTGTGCCGAGCTGTAAGAGATTTGCATCAATGGTTTTTTTATTTGCATCATGTTTGAGTGGAACTGTGCAAATTGTTAAGAGGGGTGGGGATTCTGCGTTGACTTTGTTTTTCAACTGTTTCTGTAACAACTTTGTTACGTAGTTGTATGTTTTTTAAATGATACTTTTGTACAAAGCATATTTCTGCAATCTTTACTCAGTCCGTCCTCTGTCATTGCAACTATCAAACATCACAGGAATTCTTGCTTGAATAGGATTTGAGGGTGGGTCTCTACACGTTTGTATAATTGTTAATCATTGTATTGATTAAGGAAATGAATACAGCTTGAAGATCTGTAGCATTTTTCTATACTCCTTTTTAGCTGCAGTAGATAATATTAGGGATCATATTAGGAAATCTAGCAAGTGAATAAGAAAAAACATATGATGTACTATTGAAATTTATGAACCAGCGAGATAAATGTGCAACAGAAACAATCGTTAAGAGCTAATTCACGCAMAACARGTCTTTCTCCCAGTATCTGCTTCTATTTGGCTCTTCACAGCATGATCTCTTTTTCATAGCCTTGACAATGTGGTTTCATGTTTCAGAAGTCCTATAATGAGAGTAAGGTTTGTGCTAATCAGCAGCCTATTTACATGTAAAGAGCATCTGTAAACATAACTGAACTAGCGTGGTTGTATGTGTTTCCAATGGCATCTGTTTACGGCAATGGGCCTTACGCAGTGACCTTCAGAAAAGCAAAAATGCAACCAGCATTAAGTATTGCTGTATCTTAGTTCATGTTAGAAAAAGCTGCATAAATTTGTACATAGATTGTATGCAGGGTGAAGTGCATGCGTGCGTSTGTGCTGCTGTTTCATGAGGGAAAGCTACGTTGAAGAGTCTACTGGTACTGAGTCGGGATTACTTGTATAAAGTTCATGTCTATCATATCTATACAAGTCTTTAATGGTAGTCACATCATAGAGGAATGAAGTGTTTTGATGTCCAGTGTTTCCTTTTAACAAATAAGAATCATAATTTCGTACAGAAAATCAGTATGTTGTCAAATAATACATTTGAGTTGCAAATACCTTTTTATATTTAACCAACTTAAGATCCTAAAAAAATTGAATAGCTAGTGAAAACCAGTCTGTGTATATATACTTGATCATTGAAATGTCAC
Organism: Oceanodroma leucorhoa; assembly: GCA_030449065.1. Lineage (NCBI taxonomy): Eukaryota > Metazoa > Chordata > Aves > Procellariiformes > Oceanodroma > Oceanodroma leucorhoa. The sequence goes on from JASVER010000001.1 coordinate 3,157,821, forward strand.
TGCAGTGAGAGAATGGCTTGAGTGATGGTAAAAGATCAAACCCTTTCAGTGAAAACCTTTTTCCAGATCCATCAGTATAAAATTTGAGTGGCAAAAGAAAAAGAATAAGTCATTCCAGTTTTAGATTTTAGTCTTCTGGCATTCTTTGTTTTGTCTTCATATTTCTGGTTTTATTTTGAAATTATTAGGTGGCACTGCATATTTTGAGGCAGCTTGTGGAATCTTTACTCATGCTGGAGAGTATTTTTTCTCACCATTGTTAACTCTTGCAAATGAGTTTAAGCCTCATAATCTTTTATGTTTTCCTTAAAGACCAATTTTTCAATAGTCCAGTGGTTATTGAGTATTACAGATTTCAGTTAGTAGAAAATAAATTGTAACACTCGTTATTGCAGAAAAGGCTTCAGAGTCTAAAACAGGGCTATGTGGTTCAGGAGTGAGAGTGATTACTTAAAGCAATTTTAAGATTTTTATGTCATTTATAATTATGGATATGACAATACTGCTCGAGCGGAATATTTAAAGAGTCCACAATCTGGATCTCAGTAACTTCATGGTTCCTGTTAATTTTAAAGAAAAAGTCATAGCCTTTATTATTTGTCATGGTTTATCATTTTAATTTTCTACATTACTTTTACATATGCTGGAGTACTGCCTACTGTACATGCCATTGTCACATGTAACACATTTCTTTATCTAACTTTAAATTTGCTGATTTCTTTTTCTGTTTCCATCATTCCGTGCATTTAATTCATTGAAGAGCAAGAGACTTTTAACTCTTCCACAAAAGGTAAATATTTATGTAATTTTTTACAAATGTTTGGCAACTGTTAATTCTGGCTTTTTCCTCAATATATTCTATGTCAGTATATAGTATTTAGTTAACAGTGTTTAACAGGCGAGAAGGTTGTTTCTCAAATATCTATATGCTATCTGATGCCCCTCTTTAGAATCTGAACATGGTTTCTCCTGTGATTTCTAATTTTCCTATTGAATTTCAATATAATGGATTTAACAGGAGTAGTCATGATATTTTACATGGCTCAGAAGCTGCTCAATTGAGTTAAAGTTCACCCAAAGACTAAGGTTTTACCTAAGCTCTACTTGAGCTCTGCACATCATCTGCTTCTAGTGATGCAGCCATGGCTCTTGGCATCTGTGAAGGATGTTTCATAGGTCTAGGCTTAGGAATAGTTGAAGGTGATGATGGCCAGAAACTATCCTTTGTATGCAGAGAGATTCTGAAGAATGAACTGTGTTTTATTTGCATGACAAGCCCTTGGCACTCAGAAAATTAGTCATGTGTTAGGGCTGGTTTCTGGGGGCAGAAGCACAGCGCTTACCTCCTATGAATTTGACCTCCTATGAAGTCTCCATGTCTGTCCTGATACCAGTGAATCAGCGAGCTCAAACAACAGCTATCTAAGGCTGTCCCACAAAATGAAAAGTGTAGTCTGTCATGTCCCTATTGAGGAAGCATTGCAGAGAAGTCCTTTTTTTTTTTTCTTTTTGCTGAAAGCAGGAGTTATCTCAAAATCAGAATGAAGCTTGGAGAGAAGAAATTAAAAAAATTATTTCCTTTTAATGTTAACAGCAAAATACAATGCTACATAAACATTAATAGCACAGATTAACCTTTTCTGACCTTTAGTCCTGAGTCCTGCAGATCTTGGGAAATTCTGGTCTGAATACAGGCTTTGGTGGGTCAAAGCCAAATCGTGAGTTGAACTTGAATCAGAATATCTCCTACAACTTCTTTACTTTCTGAAAGGATGAATCCCACTGATGCATTCATACTTGCTTAGGTAAAAATACAGCAGCTGTTCCACTAGCTACAAACTCCAACACCCACACCAATACTCAGGAGTGTGTTTTCATGATAATGTTAAAAAAAAAAATGGTGAAAAAGAAATAGTATTTAACTCAGTTATTAGCAATTACAGTTTATTTTGCAGTGTTAAGAATATACTATGGCATGTCTTAAGGAAGTGCTAAGAATGATTGATTTTACAAATTATTTCTGTCATTTTTGCTTTCTCCAGTATTTGTATTTCTCTCAAACAGAACAATGCAAATCAATCATGCCAGTTTGTTGTTTATGCCTCTTCCAAGCTCACAAACCTTGCCCTGTGATTTGGACTGCAGTGGATGTTTCTTTGTTTAAAACAATTGACTTCACGCAGACAAACTAGACCATGCCTGTAACAGGTTTGTAAAAGAGCTTGTTTCCACAAGATTTGGCTGGATCTGGCCCAAGATTTGGGAGTCTGTAGAAGGTGGTGGGATCTCTACACGCACAGATTCCTCTGGCTCAAGGGAGCTGAATGCAGATGCAGCCCGGARGCAGAAAAAAGAGTTGGGCAAAAGAAGAGGAGTGGGAAGAAGTGGAGTGCGGGCAGTTCTGCAGGACCATGAGTAACTTAAGTTGAGCTGACTTACACTAGTAGCCCACTGTCACCTCTGACTTTCCCCAGTGCAGAATAAGAGATAAAAAGAATAGACAGTAGGTGAATGGGAGATGGGGATGTGGGGGTTACAGGGTGTTATGGAACAAGAGACATAGGTATGAAGGAAAGCATATACTTCAGATATGAACAACACTGACCAGATAAATCTACAACAAAGAAATCAAGCGTCTTAATCAATGGGAAGGATTGCAATAAGGTCTTCAGCAGGTTACTAAAACGTTAACTTGGATTGCTGCCAAAACCAGTGGTTTACTTTTTTTCAAATTTTAAGTATATGTTTGTTTTCTTGTTGTTTTCTTTTAAATAGAAGCTTCTGTTTGGATCATCCTTGAAACTCTTTGAGGAAGAACTGGGTGTTGCATCAGCTGGTTCAGATTTTTATACTGACTTATCTTCCTTCTGGAKTGAGTTATTAAGCTCAAGGTGGCCACCATGCTTCTGTGTGTACTGGTGGATCCAAGCTCGTTTTCCAGCTTGGCAGTCTGAGTATGTGCTTCGGTCATGCCTCAGTTGTGATTTGGGAGGAGGCCCAGAGCAGTATCAGCTCCCACAGAAAGGAAACCCATGCACACAAGCTTAAAGGAGCCTCAGCATGTTCTAGTCAGGTACAGGGACCAGGGCTGCAGGGCAGGCTTCGGAGCCCATTTCCCCCACTATCTGCATGTTGCCGATAAGTACTTTTTGAAGTCGTATATGCAGAGAAGTGGTAAAAAGTTCTTTATCTTAGCAACAAATTGATTTGTCRGTGTTACTGACTTTATATTTCAAAACATTCACTGCTCACAATTTTTAAATTTTCGGTGTTTTTTAAATTTCACAGTAGAGTTTGCTGTGGATTTTTAAAGTCATGAAACCTACTACAGGGATACTTCATGTGTGTATATTGCAAAACTCATCCTGAAGGCTGAACAGAAATAACTGGGAGACTCTCTGTGTTATTTCTGAAACGCTTCATCCTTGTCCAACACCAGTGTGAGTTCTCTCCCCTGTGCAGCACAGCCAGGTCTCCAGTGAACGCTCCCCTGCCCTCTCACTTCCCTTGCCCACTGCACAGGGGATTCTCCCATCCAAATCTCATTGCTGCTTTATTCCCCTGCCTTTGTGCTGGACATTGTTTCTGCATAGTTTCTTCTCCGGCTTCCACCTCTCACTTCCTCAAACCAGATACAGGTTTTTTTCCTCTGATTCCTATCCAGAGAGCATCTAAGCAGCACAGAGAGATGAAGCTCCTGGCTTTTGCAGCATAGAAAGGCTAAGAGTGCATACCTCTAGACTTCATTGTAACTGTAGCTGTTTGTCATTGTTCAACTTTTCTTCTTAGTATGAAGACTGAGAGTGAAGAATAGGTCAGATCTCTGTTGGCTTCTGGGATAAATGCAGTTCCCTGTTGCCCTGCTAGAACCTGCTGTTTGTGCCCCAGAAACACTGGTACCATAAAATAGTTTTTATGAGATAAATTTTCATTTCAACTTATTTTTCAGTAGCTTCCTTGTGTAAGGAAATCTATCATTTTAGACTTTTAGACTTTTTCCCCTAAAGTTTGCATCATAAAGAGTGTGTGATATCTTCCAGTAAGGGTTACAGCCATCTGAAATTTTTATGCTGATTTATTCTTGTTCTGTAGCTTACTCCAGCAATTAATAGTGCAGATAAGACTTGGAGGATTTTGAAATTGTACTGTTCGCCTATACCTCCTTTCTGTCTTGACCATCTTCAACAGAAATATGAACTGCCTAAAGAGCAAATACTGTGTTGCAGACATCACAGAAAATGGTATAACCAGTGCTAAGGCATCCATAGGTTTTCTGTAGTTTAGAAAAGAGTAATATGTTTATCAGTTTTGATCACAGCCCGGGTAATGGCACCAGTTGTTCTTGGCATTAAGCCCATACTTGGGTTTGAGCAAGAATGTGCTTTTAGAAAGGTGTTTTCACTTAATGACTGCAAGTGATGGAAAATTGTTCCTGTGTTTAACCACCTGACTTTTAAACATACGTCTTAGTGCTTACATATTTATCTGACTTTATCTAACTTCTTCATAGCTACTGGGCATTATTATACCTGTATCTGCTAACTTGAAGAGCCTTCTACTATTAGAAATCTTCCCACAATCAAGCCATGTTTSCCTTCTTTTTAATCATTTCTTCAATCTGTTTCTGCAAGACCATGTCCTGGACTATGCATAATTCTCATGACTTCTTCCTAAATCTTTTTTACCAACAGTATGCTCTGAATGATAGTCTTCCTTAGATAAATTGAGTATCTTCCAGTTTCCATGGGTTTTTTTAATGTCCTAAAACTCCCTATGTCTGTATGGCATTTAAGCATTTGTTGTTCTTTTGGTAAGCATAAAGGCTTATTTTCATGTACCTTGCCAAAATTTCCCTTGTCCTTTCTTGCTTTATTATTTGCTAGATAGCAACAAGTCTCCACTTTAGAGTGGAGACTTTTTTCTGGAGATACATGTGTAGCATGTACAGCAGTTCAATTTTGGGTGGAAGGTGGTTTTTCTTGGAATTTGGTGATGGTCAAGAATCCAAGATGGCCACATTGCTACACAGGAGGTAGTTTCAGTGCTAAAACAATTCTAATCCTTTTTTCCAAATGTATGAGTGCATTCTTTTTAGATGTTATTTATTGTCAAGATTCAAAGCTTTCCAAAGTCTACAGAATGTAGTCTCTTTGATGATTGTTGTAATGTGAAAGAGGTGGATGTCTAAACAGGTAAGCTCAGGAATTAAAAACTAGAGCTAGAAAGGCAGCTACAGCATATTCGCTGTTCCTTGCTAGTTCAGTATTGCTGCATGTGGTACAATCCTTATTTAAATGAGCCCACATATGTTTCGTACATTATGCTATGAGCTTAATAGATAGGTGTTGAYAGCATCATGCCATTTAAGAAATTTTGCAAATAATATATAGTTTAGTCCCTCTTTCAAACCTTAAATAAGGGACTTAAAACCTCAAAATTACTTAATTTTCTTTTGCACTGGTCACTACTGTTAGTGCAGCTTTTGTAGCTCTCACTGAGTTTCATAGGATTGGTCTGTTGTTGATACCAATGCAGGTTGAATTTATTTTAAAGTCAGATTTCGTGCATTGCTAGATTCACATTCTGGATTCTAGCCAGGTCTAACCTCTCTATCAGTTAAACAACAGATAGGGGTCAAAATGTGACCATACTAGTTCTCTGAGGATAGAAATAAAGATGAGGACTGTCAGTTAATGCCATCAGATATAACTCTATAAACCTTACCATAGTGCTGACATATTAAAAGGAGTATATAAATTCTTAGTAAAGGTATAATCTCTTAGAATAATTAAGAAATGGCCATCTCCTTTGAGAAAAAACAACTGTTGGCCAGTCATAATTTTCTCTAAGGGTGGGTTGCAGACTGAAAATGAGAGAGCTGTAGCTATTTTCTTTAGTTTGTTCCCTACCTCCTTTAAGTAACATATTACGGATTTGCAAATTTTAGACAATCAATGGAGAGCATGTATTTTATAGGCTGTCAATAAAATAAGAAAATCACATTCCTTATGATGGAAACATTTACCAAGACCTGCCTTTAAATTAATCAAAACTTCTTTTATCAGAAGAAAAACAAGTGAGCTTTTTAATTTCTTTATGARTAAAACACCAACTATTCCATTGTGTGCATATATTCTTTTACTAATACCATGATCACTTCTGCAAAGATTGGAAATCCAGATGTTTAGTTGTACTTCCACCATATAGCATATTTAGAATCCTGTAAGATCTGTTATGAATTACAGTACAGGGTGCACAGTCTTCACAAGGATGTTTCTTGAATGACATGTGAGGAAGAGACCCAGGAGAAGCTGATGGACCTGCTAGCCTATGGGATAGSAGATGGGCTTAATCTTTGTAGACTAAGTCTTCTTCCTTTGAATATCATTCACAGTGGAAGCCAGATGAAACTTAGTAGTGAGTTGAGTAATAAACTGAGTAATAGCTAAGGGAACTTCTGTTTGTTTGACGGAAGACCACATTGGGCAGTTAATTCTTGGTAGCTTGGTTGACCCAAGCCAGCAATTAAGCACCGATCATCTACTCACTCACTCACTCCACCCTCCACAGTGAGATGGGGGAGAGAACTGGAAGAGCAAAAGTGAGTAAATCTCATGGTCCGATCTAAAAACAGTTTAATAAGTGAAGAGAAAAAATGGAAAAAAAACAGCCAACCAAAAAACCCACCACCAAGTGGTACAAAAGCAATCACTCACCACGTCCCACCAGCAGACCAATGCCCAGCCAGTCTCTGAGCAACAGCTACCTTGGAAAGACTACCCCCAGTTTTATTGCAGAGGATGATGCTCTATGGTATGGAATATCCCTTTGGTCATTTGGGGTCAGCTGTCCTGGCTGTTTCCTCTCCCAAACTCCAGCTTACTTGCTGAGGGGTGGGCAGCATGAGAAACAGAGAAGGCCTTGGCATTATGCAAGCACTGCTCAGCAACTGCTAAAACAYTGGTGTGTTATCAACACTGGTTTAGTCACAAGTCCAAAACTCGGCACCATACAGGCTGCTGTGAAGAAAATTACCTCCATCCCAGCCAAACCCAGGACACTCGGGATTACAGGAGTCAGACCAGATGATAAATATATTAATGGAGTTGAAGTATAACATTTTGATTCCATTCATATGTCTGTCTTTTCTCTCCTGCATGGCTTGATTGTTTATGTACATCATTGTACAACCTTCACATGGTTTACATAAGAAGACCCATTGTAGTAAAAGCTTTAGCTCTAAACTTTCACTCCTTATCTAAGTAGTCTGCTTAATGAGTTCTCTTCTTTCAGTTACTTCTTATACTGTTTGATCTCACATCTGAATCAGCAGCTCTTGAAGAGATGAGAGTGATCGCTCTTTCAGGTGTGACTTGTGACACCAGAGAGTAACATGTTGGCACAACTGATATCAATGGTAGTTCTACCACTAATTTCAGATGCTTGTGGTAAATCTCCATATTTTGAATCCTAAAGCCTCTGTAGAATTTAGAGGTCTTGGGATTACAGTGCTTCAATATGTAAATTACTGTGTAGTCCTACCTCTCAAGAGCACCATGAAAAGCACCCTGTAAATACTGATGTCCTAAAAGAAAGTAGAACCATATTTTTCTGAGAGACAGGTTAAGTTCTTGAAGTATTGTTTATGTCAAATTTTCATTACCTGTGGTAACCAGCTGTGTTCCAAGAAAGTAATGTGATCGTATGGTGGTGTTACCTATGGTTGTTACAGCTTCTGCTAATGTGCTTTTGCTCCTGTGTTAGATTTTTTTCTGCTTCTTGTGATTAACATGTGAAGAGTATACCGGCTACTTATCAGGCAGACAAAATTTTCCATCACAGCTTTGAGCTAGATACAATATATGTTCAGATGTGCATGGTAAACAAACCTGAAAGCAACACAGTTGTATTTTCTAGAGCAGACTTAAATTTCACACAGTTGCTTGCTTAGAAATACATCACCAGCTAATTGGTGAGCTAAATACATTTTACTTCATGCACAAAACTAAATTTCTCCATTAGAGGATTTAGATTTACTTCACAGTCCTCATTAATTGTTCTCATGTTATTTTATATAATGATATCTGATGATGCAAAACAGAACATAAGCATGGGGTTAAGGATTTAAACATAACAACAATCAAGGATTACTGAGTTAAGGTTGAATATTTCCCAACCTTAACTGCAGTAGTTTTCATGTATAGTCACTGAAATAGCATCTCATTATATAATAGAATATTCTTTCTCAGGTATCATAAGTAATACAGAGTAACATTCTTTCATATAAATTATTTAGTATAAYGTACAGTTGACAGGGTGAAGCACCTAAGTCACACAATGAAAGGGTTATTTTTTACAGTAACTAATCTGTGTACCATACACATATAGGGCTAAATTTTTAAAGGGGTCTCAATTTTCCCTCTGATTTTATATCTTCAGTCTATTTCATGCATGTATGATAGAATTAAGATATCTGAGTTTTTGACTTCAGTCACTAATTGATATATCTTAATCCTTTCATATCTGTCCGTAAAATAAGAGGCCATCTTTAAAAATTTCACCTAAAGTGCTCAATTTTGCCTTCAGATACCTCCATACAACTTCCATTGAAGTAATTGGAGCTGTGCCTGCATATCTGATGGTGGAACTGGACTCATTGCAATTAAGGTACACATTTACCGACATAACTGGTCATCTGGAGTAATTGCTGGGCCCAGTGTGACATTCTGCATGCGCAGAATTTCCTGGATTGGACCCTCTGCGTGTGGGAGATTGAAGATTATGATGATAACTTTATTCCTTGCCTTAAATTTGTAGCTATAGCAGAACTTTAATGTTACTTGCTGTATTTAATTTTCCTATTTTGAATAAGAAATATGGAAGGAGGACACGAAAACAACATATTTTTCACAGTGATGTCTTTGTATATTTTTTCATACGCAACCAGCGCACAGACATTCCATGATTTCCACGAACATTTTATGGATGGTACATGCATGCACAATCGTGATTTGTGCAATAGCACAAGTTTAAAATATCCAACCCTGAGTGTACTGCTTTCTTTTTGTATCTTTGTGCTCGCAAAGCACAGACAAAAAGTAGATGTGTGGAGAATCCCACAGTTAACTAGCAGCATAAAACCCAGATATGATAACATTGGTACCTCTTAATTCACAATACAGATCTGTAAACAACATGATAGAGTACTTTTTTTCCCCTGATTTAAAATTCTCTGTGTTTTGTGATTGATTTCATGCAGCTATTAAATTGGTGTCTCTCTCCTGTCACTCATCTGGGGAGGGGCTGTTTACAAAAATCTTGACTTTTAAAACTAATCGTTTTGGAGAGAGTCATATAAAGCCATGGTTGACCCAAAAGCAGAAGATTTTGCGGAGCTTTTCCCAAATAAAATGCCAGTCTTGAATTTGTGACCACACAAAAAATTCCAACTCAAAGAAGTTGTWCTGGGATGTTATAACCTGTTGAAAACACAATGAACATAGTGACTACTCCTGTGCTTTAGAACAGTGACTGATGAATATTTGGGTCTAATTCTAGGACTGTTAAAAAGGGCCAGTTTTCAAGGTATTGGTTTTATTGGTATTCCTTTGCATTTATAGTGCTACCAAGTTTAAGAATGGCAGAATATATAGTTCCCTCTGAAAAATATGCACTACCACAGAGGTTAACTTATTTTAAGGAAGCCTTAGCCCAGGGGCTTTCACACCACTCTTTCCGTTAGTGCAAGGTCATCTTCCTGTGGCAAGCACAGCCAATATTAATTGACATAACTTGTTCAAATTGAGGAAGATGCTTTTTATAGCACCACACCTTCTTGAAGGTATAAGATTAGATTTCTTTTTTAAACAAACRTTGTCATAGGGAAATTGAAAACACTTTTATTTCTTTGAAATAAAAGTGAACCTTAGAGAGCGAAGTAGTGCTTTTAAAGGACTTTTCGTAAAAAAAAATTACTAGAAAATTACTGTATTTTTTAGAATGACTGGTTGAATGGAGAAATTATTCCTCAAATAATCTTTAGCTCTGGTAAGCAGCTATGTTTTAAGATAGTAGTAGGAGTTAATTACTTTAAAAATAAATTTTAATACCTGTTTAATGCATTAATTCTTAGAATGCTACTGTAATATTTTCTATATTCAAGCAAATACATGGTTAGATGATCATGGATTTATGTCCCCTGCATCCAGAATACCTAACAGGTTTATAATTCAGCCTATCACATAAATTTTTCACTCTTTTCATATCTGTTGCACCAGCTTGATTATGTATAGGAAATTGGGATGTCTGCCCGTTTTCAGGTAAAGACTCTCGCAATGGAAATGGTTGATTTCTTGACATTAGTGTTCCTTTGTTCTGTGTTTACACCCTGCTTGTTCTACATGTTTGTACATTTCTTTGTTTCATTGAGATGGAAATAAGTTAAAATTGTTGCTAAACCGTTTGTTTTTCCAAAAGGTTTCCACTATTTTTAATTGATTTTCATTGTGTGTTTTTGCAGCAAGCTTAGTAGTGGAGGAGCGAACGAGACAGATGAAAATGAAAGTGCACCGCTATAATCAGACATCAGGGTCTGGTTCTAGTCAAGAATATGAGCGTGAGCAATATACCAAGGTAAAGTCAGTAGTATTGAAATGATACTTTGGCTTGAAAATTGAAGGCATAAACCTGTTTATTTAAAATATTATATAACCCTCAAGAACACTGTGTTATAAAGCCTGACAGAAATGTCTTCGAGTAATAGCTTTTTAACATCGTTTTTACCCCCATCTGATGTGCATTAGACTTAGTCTTTGATGTCACCTAAAATGAATCTGCAAAAAGCAGAACACTTCAAAATTAATTCAGGGAAGAAAGATCCTTCAACAGCTGTTAAACAAAGCCATGTCACCTCTAGCTTAGGAATTCCCTGGCCTGCAAATCCCTGGAGGCTGGAAAAGCAGGGCATGGAAGGATCATTGTATGTTGGCCCTACTCTCTTGTTCTTCTCTAGGCCCTTGCTGTTGTCTGACGTGTAGAGAGCTAGGCAGAATTAAATCCAATCCCATGCAGCTGTTCTTACATTTGTATAATTTTTTTGCATCCTAATAATGTCACAGATAAAGTATTTCCTTTCTTGAAATACATACTGGTTACTTTGATCTCTTTTTCTAATAAAAGTGTAAAGAGTTCCTCTGATAATTAAGTGTACATGAAATTACATTAATGAAGTTATATAGAGGGACCTTTTTTTTTCCTTGATAGTGCTAAAATGATATCCCACAACCTTGTAAGTTTAAAACTGTATAAGCTTCTGAGCAAACTGCTGAAAACGTCTTACACATCTGCACTGCCACTTACAAATCAAGCTGTGAGGGGCTGGAGCTGAACTTTCTGCTGAAGATGCTTTGCCTTGTGACACCTAACGGAGGGGGAACATTTGCAGAAGTCAGGAGGGGAAAAGTGTGGTTAGATTCTGTGTTTCCTTTTAAAGATACAGCACTGTGTTGGTGTAGGCAAAGTAAAGGGCAGGGACAAAACCGGCGGTAACTCAGTTGTGTGGGAAGCATTCCTGCAGTTCTCTTCTCCCGGTGCCATTGAGAGTTGCGTGCTTTCAACGAGTGACCACAGGATGGCAGTATGAATGTAGAAGTCCACTGTAAAAAATTCAAACACACACATAGTAACTGTGTGCGTTAAAAATAAGGTCTCAGAATAACAGTAGTTGGAAGCAAATCTTTTATTAATTTAAACTTTCCTGCTTCAGGAGCCACATTTCAAAGACTTTCTTCACATCAGCAAGAACTAAACGCTTGTATTTTTATTTCTATGTTTTAAAAGAGATGAACTTTCCATTTGTGAACTGGTGCCATACAGAAAACAACAAACACTGTCAAGCTCTCAACAGCTGCGGACATCAGAATGCTCCTGGCATTTATTGACGTTGCACAGGCACCAGACTTTCTATCCCTGCCCCTCCAGGGTCACTTCCCTGTGTTTCGCAGAATTGATTGTATGCTCCTGGAGACACAGGTTAAAATAACAGATAACTGAGGTACTCAGCAGAAACAAAATCAGAAATTTACTTAGGAATGGGTAAATAGGCAATTGAGCATCTAACTTGTAGTATCTAACAGATTTGAAAGATTTGTTCAAGATCTTGTTACAGTTAAATATGGAGACAACTTTAATAAGGATATTTCTTTTTTGAGACCACCCCACTGTGAACATAGAACTTAAATGAAATAGTTTTCAAAGGGAAGAGAAATAAGAGAAACAAGGTTTTAGGTCCTCAATTTCAAAATTGTAGGATATCAGTGCTATTTATAAAAAAAAAATTGGGATGGAAATTTCCAATGAGATCATCTGTCAGAAGCCAGAATTTGTATAATAATTAGAACAGCTCATTTGATATTGGATTTGCCGTTACCTTCACAAGAGGTCAACTCAGGACAAGAGGGTGAGGTGCAGTGTGTCTCTGTGGTACTTCCCAACCAGTTAATGTGTTAAAAAAATAGTAAAAATGCATTTGATAAAGTTTGCAGGAGAGAAAGGTAATGTGCAATCTGGCCAGGATGACCAAACATACACCTTTGCTCATAGTCAAAGGCCATTTTTCTGATTTGGATTAACTGTGCTTACAGATCAATTCAAATGTTCATATTTTTTCATTATGAAACATATTTTTTATCGTGACTGTCTTAATATTTATCATAAGCATTATTTTTGCTCCTCAATATATTTTTCTTATTGTGTTAATGTAAATCTCATGGATGGTGAAATAGTTGTTGGAAAACATCAATCTGCAATGTTACCAATTTCCCTTGTACTCTAGTACCTAGAGTTTTCTAGTATCATCTTTAGTTTTTAAATATATGTGGAAATGAAATCAAAATTGAAATTAGAGCTTGATGAGTGCTAGATGGAAAGAACTCTGTTGAAGTATTGTTTATTCATAATTTTTTAAAGGGGTATGACCACAACTTTAAGGAAGCGAATTCTCTGTCCATTGTTACAAGAAAGATATTTTTGGTGTACCTGGTGTTCTGAAAGACATTGACTCCTTTCCATGCTAAAACAGTAGTAAGGAGAATTAATGACTTGTACTGGACTTTAAATCAAAAAATCTTTAACTTTTCATGTATTTTCTACATGATAATGGTGTAGTCCTAGATAGGATGGTCCAACCTATAATAAATTTTTAAGTACTGAGAACAAATTATATTGGCACATTCTAACACTCTGTACTATATTCAGTGATGTAGCTGTTTGCTTCATATCACTACGGTGATAGTCATCACTTTAAAAATGTTACTAAAGCAAATCTTGTGCTACTGTGTTTCTTTAACCTCAGAAGATGCTGAAAGAGTCAAGAAAATTATGAAGATTTAGACAGCTCTAATGAAAATGTAGTAAGTCATATCAGGTGGTGCAGTAAAGCTGATGACTGAGATTTCTAAGGACTTCAGACTATACCTAATTTCTGCTGCCAAAATCTGTGTAAAGTCTTCGAAAGCTACAGGAGCAAGACTTTAAATAAAAAAGAAAAAATGTTCAGTGGTCTAATAGACATCTTGGAATACTGAGAAAGAAATATTAAATAGCTATTAAAAAAATGGCAGCTGCAAGCAGAGTTTGTCCCTCTTTAGCAGAAATGCTTCTTTCTTTCCCAAGTAGCAGTGTTTGCCCACTGCTTCAGAAAATAAGTATTTATATTTATTAGAGAAATTATGCTGTATTGCACATTGAGAAAATATTCCCTTCTGCTTTTCAGAGCGATCAGCTTATGTGGATTTGATTCTTCCACTATTTTAGCATTTGCAAATACGCTTATTACACGTAAAATTCTCTAAACCTTTCAAAAATTTTCCTTCAGTATGGACTGGATCTCCTTTGCAACAGTTAATTAAGTGTATGCAAAATGAATTCCTTAGATTTAAATACGTTTTATCTTATATTGAAACAAGCCTTTTTTTCAGAGGTATCGTAACACGGCCTTTGCAATTTCCATTCCATTTCTGGTGCATTTCTTCCATTTTTGTAATTTCTCCCACTCAGTTTCTCAATCTTCTAGTCTCAGTAAGCAAGCACTAGTTTTTCAAATATGCATCATGCAAGTTATTCTGTAAACATTTTTAAACATCTGTGTTTTAAACATCCAATAATGGATTTAAATAGGTAACTGTCTGCTCTACAACGTTTGTATAGGTCTTGATGGTTGTTCCACTCTGAATTCTTTGAGACCCTCACAGAGCTCACATCCTTATTTCTTTCAGTTCTGATGGAAAGACTCCATAATTTATGTGAAACAGTTAAATTCCAAAAAGCTAAATAATAAAAAAAAAAAAACAAACCCCAAATCTGTGGATTTGGTAAAAGGGCTTAAAGAAGAGCTTTAAACATCTGTCTGCCTTCTTTCTTGTATATTGCTCAGGCTGTAGTGACTATTATGCACATGTTTGTGCTGTTTCAGTGTTTGAGAGAATCAAAACACTTTGGTAGCATAATTCTGGGTTTGCATAGATATAAATGACAGTATATCTTAATTAGGCTCTTAATTCAAAATACAGTAAGTTTTTTATTCCAGATGCCACACACAGAACAGAAACACCATGCTGCATCTGCTCCGGCTTTCCAGAGAATGTGCAACACATTTTTTTGGAAGGTCTGTTTATTCAAGAGAGTTACTGATCAGAGCACTGTATTACGTACTTAAATGGACATGACTCTATATTTAGATGCACTACCGACTCAGTTAACACTGTATGTGATTGGAAAGCATTTAGCATAAAAGTGTAATCATGGCATTAGTTCAGTGGCACTCTGTGGATTTAACTTGGTAGTTAATGTCTAAAAGGAAGGAGACTCAGGATGATAAGGGGACTGATTATGTTAAGTTTTATGTGATGCTGGGCAAGGCACTTAGGGCTATGTATAGAAAATGCTCTTGGACATTGATGTGATGAGTATCTTCTTTTGATCCCCCTTCATCCACCTTCAAGAAAAAAATATTTACTATATATCATATTGATACGACAGTCACTCTAGTACTGGTAGGGTTTCATAAAATTCAGTGAAGTCCATTATTCGACTCGTGGGCTTCACTGAAGTTTTCCCATGGTTTGACTTGCTCATTTTACTGTTCCCTGTTAGGAAGTTGAGTGATGTTCACAGTAGTTGAGTTGGATGCAATTATGCGAAGAGTTACATAGAATCACTGCTGTTCATTGGGCTCTGGACCATCACATGAGCTGCTCCTAAAACACAGACCCAGCTGCTGGTAGGAGTCAGAGGGGGGATCAGTAGGGGCCTGGATGCATGAAGGTGCTGACTGCCAGGCCATGAACCCCAGGAGCATTTGATTTGGAGGAACTGTGTGTGAACAGTCATAAAACTCGAGGTGCTTTGTGCATGATTCAGCGTTTCCTGACAGAATTCCTTGTTAGAGTAAGGTGCCTCAAAAGATAGCTGTGATTTCAAGACTTGCATAAGCCCCTGGATGAATCTAGGCCTTAATGTTTCTGGTCTGGATTTCTCTTTCCTCATTTTAATTTCCTCATTTTAATCCCCATTTAATTTTCTCATTTAATTTCCTTGTTTTAAGCACTTAATGAGGCACATGTTTGCAGAGGTTAGTCACCTGAGGCTTTTTTTGTAGTCAAAGGAGAGGACACTCCTTCGATTTTCAAAGCTCTGAACTATTGTATTCTCCATGATTTTGGGAGATAAATCTAGAAATATAAATATTTATTAATACAGAAGATAATATAATTATAATGGACTATTAAATTACTTCTAAAATGCGCCTTATAATCAGTAAAATTGCTAACATTGTTAGTCATTGAGGAACTGTAGAAGTATTCATAAAGTATACTCTTTTGGTTTACGTCTATGCTCTTTCCATTGACTTTAACACATCTGCAGTTCATCATACCCCTTTTTTCTCCTTTTGCTGGCATAGAAGAAGCAGAAACTCCACAGGTGGTAAAGTCAATGGAAAAACTGCATTTCAGCTGTTTATGTTTTGGATAGTTATATTGAAAAAATTTCTGTCTTTGTAATGCAGAAGCAGACAGTGCAGATATAGTTTGGGCATTTGAAGCTAGCTGCTATTAATGTTTGAAGAACCAGACCTACTCTTTAATAATTGCTATCAGAGGTGCTGCAAACTTCAGCAACTCTCCTAATGTGATAAATAAATAGTGCACCTCGGAATAGAAATGTTACATAAGCTTTAACTCTGTAAGACATAGAGTTGAAAGAGAAGTGATTGCACTGAAAATTCACTTTATTTTGAAGCTTCAAGATTATTTTTATATAATATTTAAATATAACACGACAGGAAAATTTATTACAAATACCTGCAGAGTTATGAAAAACAGCAGTTTTCTAGATGAGCAGGACTGTATCATATTACCTTGGAGCCCAGTTGGAAACCTGCAGGCATTACTTTAATGTGGATACCAAATAAGGTATCCAAATCTTAGCCCAGGACATTTTTCTTCTCAATGGTAAATTCAGTTGTATTGCAACAGTAAAATGTTCTTCTTTTAATGATCACTGATTAGTGGAAAAGTACTATTTACTTCTGTCTATATTTGAGGGGAAAAATGTTAACTTCAAAATTGCTTTCGTTTTGTTCATCTGTTAGCTAAGATGACTGTTTGATTATAAGATTTTACTGAAAAGGGGTAGGTAGGGAATAAGCAGGAAAAGTTGTATGCCTCCTGTAGACGACGGTGAATTCAGTAGAAGCAGCAGCTATAGGAAGGAAGAGCTAAATCCGGAAGAAGTAGTAAAATGTAAACTCTGCAGCACTAACTTTCAGCGTCACCACTTTTTGTGCTAATCTCTATTTCTGTGAAGGGAAGGGTTTTCAGTTTCTTGGGAATCACAGCCCTGGCATACAGTATAGAGGGGTAGTAAAAGCTCAACTATGCCATGGAAATCTCATTTAGGAAGAGAAACTCCATGTTTTATGCAGTAGCTCTGTGATTAAAAGACCAAGGCAAGTGGAAGACATGGATTCAGTTTTTTTTTATCTCCCATCTCACCATAAAATCCTCTGTTTACCAACATATGAAAGACTGGCTGTTAAGCCAGTCTGATATTTACAAAGCAATTCCATTTTGAACAGACTGCTGAACTATGGGAAGCAAGAGAGAGTGAGCATCTCTACATAGCCCCCACTTATGGGGGATGATGCCTGGGC
This sequence comes from Oceanodroma leucorhoa, assembly GCA_030449065.1. Taxonomy (NCBI): domain Eukaryota; kingdom Metazoa; phylum Chordata; class Aves; order Procellariiformes; genus Oceanodroma; species Oceanodroma leucorhoa. Next base: position 3,175,030 of record JASVER010000001.1, read on the forward strand.
TGAAGACCCTGTGGCAATAAATGGTTTCATATTGATACCGAACAGTCACTTGATGAGGCTGAGTCCCTAAACAGTCACTGATACACAAGATGGGACTTCTGACTTCTCTCCCAGTATCCTAACCAGTAAGCTGGACAACCATGCTTGATGCTTTCTCTCTCTCTCCTCCCCATCTTCCCCAGCCCATGTAGGTAGCCCATGAAAGGTGGAGCAAATTCAGTACGAGTGARACACAGGGCCTTCTGCTGCCCCGCATGGCATATATAGTCCACTGTGTTTAACTGTTATTCTGCGGTTGAATAATTAATTGAGTGCTAAACAAACAGCCAGATTCAGGTGTGGCTTGGGACAAAGGCCAGCAGCCTATATCTCCCTCAACACTTAAGAAGAAAGGCTTCCAGCAGGAGGAAGGAAGTCACTGCATCTGGTCTTGATGGTTCCCTTGATGGGACAGCTCAGACAGTGTAGGCCTTCTCCAGCAGCACATCGTGCTTGCTCAGGGACCACATGAATCTTCTACCATTTCTAGATTCGCTGTATGCACTCTCAAACCAAGGGCCACAAAGAGAATGTGGACTTTTTGGTGAGGAAGAAAAGTGAATAGACATCATATTGACAGAGGTGGGAAGTCAGATTGTCTTCAGCAAATACAAGAAAAACGTGGAGATATTTCTGAAACACTCTGTTACCACGCATAAAAAACCCCATGTATTTGGGAGAGACTGCATGGTTGTATTTTAAACAAAGTATTTTTAAAATCTCACCTGCAGAGGAATCATTTTTAGATATAGTTTAAATATATAGATGAAATCCCTATTTCACTGAAATAAATAGAAATTTTATTATTTAATAGGATCATTATTTATTTTGCGGAATGCAATTCTGTTTAGCTCAATGGAAAACCAGAACATTCCATGTGTTCAGATGCTTTTCCTATTTTTAAATGCCTTATTTCAGGAAAGCTTAAAGGATTCATTAGGAATTCTGTGGGAGTTTTGCATAAATATCAAGGCTGGCTCAGGAGTGGGACAGTTTAACTTAAACTGGAAAAAATTAACCATTGTTTTCCGTACTCTGAACATTTGTGTTTAGCGTAAGTAAAAAGTTTTCATAGCTTTTATTCTTGCTTTGAATTTTTTTTAGACTTTAGAAGAAAAATGTGTCATCTAAAGAAATGTAGATGTTGCATTATTATGAAACAGAGCTGATAAGAATTAGTGTGCTTTGTGTTTCGGAGAGGTTTATTTTGCAATCTCAGAGAGGGCAAGCAGCAAAATTATTTAAGAGACTACAAGGCAAAAGGTGGTCTGAATAAACATATCAGCATAGTCTCACCTTAACTCTATTGGTCATTAAGTTCAGCTAAGTCATACAGTCACTTGGAAAGAGAATCTCCAAATAAATCCTTGCTGTAGTTGAAAATATTTTTAAATATTGGAGTTCTTGAGTCCTCTGTGTTACCCACTTTATTAAATCAGAGTTGTGCTGCATCAATTTCCATGTCAATGCCTGTTAGGCATGTTATTTGAGCTCAAAGTCATCATGCTGCAATCTATTCTGAAATCATCTGCAGAGTTTCATTTAGCATTTGAAGCTGAAAATTTACCTTTAGTAAACCAGAGCTTTCTCTCCCGCAGATGTTTTTATTCAGTCAGCCAGTGCAAGCCCCTCACAGGGTATTGCTAAGAGTTTCCTCCTCAGGTCAAACCCCCAGGTTTTTATTCATAAATCGGTTTGTGTTTTTAATCTTGGCGTATGCTGTCCAGGAGCTGTGAGTAACCCTGAAACACACGCTGAGATAATAAATTTGTATAACCTCTATTTCTCCTATAGATTTCTGTATTTACAGTCAGTGCTTAGTATCCTCTTTATTCCCTCACCTTCTCTACTCCCATTAACTTCCTCATCTTATCTTAGATGTTTTACCAAGAGGTTTCCAAGTGTACTGTGTAGACCTCAAAACCAGAGCAGTAGAAGATAAACCTGGCTTGAGGACAGGAGGCCTGATACATTAATCTCTACAAGCCCAAGCTTGTGTTTGCCAGGCTTTTAAAGTTAAGTCATGACATTTGCCAACTGAYTCAGCCTGCAACCCAGTGCCTAGTTGAGCTGGGGATATTCACAGACTGTCACAGCTTTGTGTGTTATTCATAAATAAACTTTTATGACTTGTAATTTTACAGAGCACAGATCTGGAACATGAACTCCCTAGAGTGTCTTGTCAAAAACTGCCTAATATTCCCAGGTGTTAGTAGTTTTCCCATAATATACCCTGGGAAGTATACCACTGGTATAGTTGCTTTCCAGCCAAGGGTACCTTCTCTCTAATGATAGTGGGTTTTAGTTTTGTGAACCTGACAATGATTTGATCCTCATATCTGTGTGACTGAAGATTTAGGTAAGTGTGACACTGCTAGGATTGAAGCTTTCTTTTCATAGAATCATAGAATCATTTAGGTTGGAAAAGATCTGTACGATCATCAAGTCCAATGGTAAACCTAGCATTGCCAAGTCCACCACTAAACCATGTCCCTAAGCACCACATCTACACAGCTTTTAAATACCTCCAGTGATGGTGACTCAACCACTGCCCTCGGCAGCCTGTTCAGTGCTTGATAACCCTTTCAGTGAAGAGATTTTCCTAATAACCAATCTAAACCTCCGCTGGTGCAACTTGAGGCCATTTCCTCTCATCCTATTGCTTGTTACTTGGCAGAAAAGACCGACACCCACCTCGCTACAATGTCCTTTCAGGTAGTTGTAGAGAGCAATAAGGTCTCCCCTCAGGCCCCTTTTCTCCAGGCTAAACAACCCCAGTTCCCTTCATATATGTCTGACTGATGATGTGAGTAATACAAGCATTATGTAATAGGTAATGTGGTGTCGCAGTTGGTTTTGACTAATCAAAGCTTCTGTTGTTAGCAAAAGGGTAATAATTTCTACCCCCGTCCACATACTCCTCCTGCTGGGTCTTCTGCTAGTTCTCACACATGTGCGTATGTAAAAACAACTAGATTAGGGCACTGATCTGCCTGAAAACAAATACTATTTTTGCTGAGTTAGCTTTCTGCCTGACTAGTCCTCTAGTATCATGATACAAAGAGATATTTTGTGGTAGAAAATACTTTTTTTCTTTTCTTATATAACTTAGGTATTGAAATCAATCCCCAATGTGAGCTTCACGTAGCATTACATTTCATTCAGACTCACAGGCAGTTGTCCAGTTCCAAACTAATGCTGGACAAGTATTTCATAGCATATTTTTGACTATTTGAAAAATTGAAAAGAGGTCTGTACCCAAATAAATGGTATGCATGTGCTTGAGAAGATGTCTGTCCACTGCATAAATATTTCATTATTATAGTGCCAGCGTACTAAAGAACCAGCAGCCTATTTCAATTCCAATGTTGTAATTTATTTCAAGTGTCTTATTTAGTCCATAAATACCACGTTTGATTTCTTCACTAGACATAAAGATATTATTTAATATAGGCATTTCTCTGAATTTCATATGATTTTGTTAGATCTAAAAGCAGTTAGAGAGAATTGTCATATTTAGGTCATTTGTTGTCTCAATATATGCATTATGTTTTGATGAGACTCCTCACCTTTTCTTTTCTTGATCTCTAGTATAATATACAAACAGATCAGTACAGAAGTTGTGATAACGTCTCTGCCAAATCATCAGATAGTGATGTCAGTGATGTGTCAGCCATTTCCCGAACCAGCAGTGCCTCACGCCTCAGCAGCACAAGTTTTATGTCAGAGCAATCTGAACGCCCCCGGGGCAGAATCAGGTGAGTTCTCAGTGCAGCTTCAATTGTATCACACCCCCTCTTTCATGTAGTGCCAAACTACAACCAGAAATTATTGAAGTTAGGTGACCACAACGTAAGAAGTTATGAAAAATGTCTATGCACATATAAATTGTCTTCCTTTGCTAGCCTGAGATGGCAATATTTTTGCAGTTGTGCATCTAAAACATCAAGCAGTCTTCCCATGAGGAGATGACAGATTAATGCATTTGTGGCAAGTAGAACTTGAACATACACTATCATCTCATTGCTGGCTATGAATCAGTGTAATCTATATGCCAATAAGGTATTACAGCAGCAAAATTACTAGATTTTTCATCTAAAGATTTTTTTTTCATAAAGGCTCTGTTTTTCCTTCTTTCAATCTATGTATTTATTTCCCTACCTACCTGCCTTTATTTTTCTGTTTTCATGCATATGATAAATTACTAGCTTTGAAACAAGTATTTGTATAGTAATTTTGATATCTCTGGTTCAAAAGGAATTTAATTCATTGGCATTATCAATAATTAAATATCTCTTTCATCCTTGATAATGATCTATTCTCAGTTGAGTGCTTTTTTAGATACACAGATTGGTTCCTGTCTTCATTTAACTTGATGACAAAAATCCCACCAGCTATACTGGCTGTAAGATTGGCATAGTAGTCTATGACTACATCTACCAATGTCTGAACTCCCAAAAATTTAACTTTAAGTGTTATAAGACACAAGAAGAATTAGGAACTATAAAAAAAATTATCCCTTGGAGGAAATCAGTCTGATAAAAGTCTGGATGGCAGAAGTTATTCAGGTGTTTAAAGTTATTTCAGTTCATGTGTTTAAATGCTGCATTTCATTATGTCCTAGCTTTTCAGCACTTGTCTCTTACTTGTCTCTTATGACTTGGTAGTCATACCAAAATACCTGCATTTTCTACAGATTGAATTTTCTCAACTAGACCTTGTCACAGTATCTTTGGCAGGTTGAACAAAATAGGATTTTTTTCCTATAAATATCTCTGTGTTGAACAGATTTTATCAGAAATGTTCCTTGGGTTCAGAATGTCTGATCACAGATATCAGAACCAGGAGAACCACTAACCTCATGTGAGGCTGGAAAGGAGGAAACCTAGTGTCAAATCCTTGCTCTCGTTCAACTTCTTCCATTCTAATGAGTAGCAGAGCACCTTGGGTACAGGATTAGCTGATGTAGTGTACAAAACCAAGTGTCTGCAGTGGGAGCTCCAGTTCAGCTTCACTCTAGACCCCTAAAGTGAGATGTAAGTAGAATTCAAATGCCTTCCCTTTCTGATACTGTCCACAGAATCCATACCTCAGAGTTTACACACTTTATACTTGCTTGCTTTAATTTTCTCTAAATTCAGGTAGTATTTCCATAGTGAACAAAATGTATAGTAATAATATACAGTGCAGAAATTCAGTAGAAATATGAGGAAGGAAATAATAGATTCATAAATTACTCATAACTTCCAATATTTTTCTTCTAAGCTAGCAGTGGTACTTCTCCCCTGAAAGACCTGTTAAAATAAGTGGGAGATGCCTAATGTACTGTCTTTTCAATTAGCCTATTTCATCCATTAAGTGCAGTGGAGTAAAATTTAAAATAATTTTGATGTGATGCTGGAAAACATTGTATCCAGCAGATTAACATCCACTGTTCAAAATTTTCCATTTGAGTTGTCTGTACTTATTTTTGGATGATTGCCTATCATCACTATAAAAAGGTCAAAGTCGTTAGAGACCTACAAAAATGTTGTATTGTGGGAATTAGATATCAAGAGAGGTCAGAATGAAAGGAAGTTGGGTGTTGAAGAAAAGAAAAGGAGAAGGCATTTTGCTGATGATCTGAGCTGAAGTCAGCTTCCTACCCTCTTGTGTCTGTACTGGTAGTGTCTGTCACATGGTCTTTAGTTAATTCTTTGTGCAGCTTACTTACTACATGGAAATGAAGAGTTCATTTGGGGAAAGGGTTGGTTGTATTATTAACAATTTTTTCAGAGTGAGAGTCGTGCTGTTTAACTTTAGCCCTAAAAACTACCTATCTACAGTGGAATTCACGTAAAAACTAGTTTTTTGTTAAATTATTTGTCTAACTTCCCTAAGTCATCATTAAAAAGAAGGAAACACCTATGATCTTGGATGGTTCACCTCGTCTTCAGATAGATGTCAAAGACAGGTGAATTGTCCTTTTCTAGCATTAATTGTTGAAGGAACCCTAGATGACTTGCTTAGATTGGTTGTTTTAATTTTAGACATCTAAAATTAAGTGAAATGGATTCTTTCTCTTAATTACTAATGTTTCTTTAAGTTCAAGGAATTAGAAAATTGAAGTTCAAGTTTGATTAGTAATTTGAAGTTCAAATTTTATTTTTGCCTCCAAGGAACCTGATGTTAACATATATCAAGCAGGATGGGGTGAGATGGGATGGGATGGGATGGGATGGGATGGGATGGGATGGGATGATTGAGCAGGAGAGGCAAGGAAAAGAGCATTTTTTAACTTCCTGTCTTCTGTCTTACTGAAACCACATATCCACCATCATCTTCATTTGGAAGTATGTCAGCCCAGTTGCCATGGCAAGTGTGTGAGTGTAATGTTAAGTTTAAAGACAGAAAGTTCGTTGAACTGCTTTTTTAATGCACCTACTTTTGTTGTCCAGATACCTTCTGGAGATGAGAGCTATGAAGAACCTAGTAAGCATCTAGAAACTCAAAGGAGGTGGCCCARTTTTAGCCATCTCACTAAACTGAGTTATTCAGCTAGTATCCTTAGGTGTCTTTTGTATCCAGAAGAAAAATACACAAATTCAGAATACACAAGCAAGATTCATGGTCTGCATCACCTTTGGAAAGGGTGCCTCTGTCTCTTACTCCACTGAGTAGAGGAAAATGAATCCTAGGGCTATTGACCAGCAAGCTGAGTTAATTAAATTAAGTGGAGAAATGTGACTGGAGAGTACTCCAGGGTTCAGATTAGTAACCTGAAGTGAAACTGTGCTCCTCTAACATTTCTAAAAAACAATGGTTAGTTATTCCTATTAAGAGTTGTGGTGTCAGATTTCTGAATGTGAAGTGTGCCAGCTTAAGACAGCAGTAGTTTTAGTTAATGTTGTTAGTCCATATCACCCCAGCATCCCTCATATTAATGCATCTGTGAAAAGGGATATAAATTAAGCTCTAGACATATGAAAATACAAGATAATGCCCTCTTTAGGGCTATCATTAAGAAAGCAAACATTTGTTATAATTTTGTACAAAATATCATTACTTTTAAATGTCAGAAGGACAAAGGTTTCAGGTCATAGTGAGTGTAGTTTATATTCACCAACTTTACCACCAGTTCTGCCAGCACAAACAGCTTCCTGACCTTTTCTCCCAAATCCTAATAGAGGAGGGATCCTTAAAAAAGCTAGCTAATGCCTTTTCCCCATTAATCCAGGCAGAATCAATCAATCAATCTCTCTTCTCTCTCAATTTTGAAGGTTTGAGATTCTATCATTTCAGGCAATGCATTCTATACTATCCTATGTTTATAAATATTATTTCTTTWTTCAAGCAGTAAAGATTTTAAAACCTGGAAGCACACCTCTTTATCTTGTGGGTCTAAAGTGTATGGGTATTAGCTATAAATATGTAACAATTCATGGTTTTTTTCAGCAATTTTTAATTTTAATGAGTAACTCCTTCAGTTATTATTATATTCGAATTACATTATACTTTTCATAATGTACCGCTTTTATAGAATAAAACTCTGTCTGAGTAGCAAGGATAAAACCAGTTGATGCAGAACAACACAGAAATACTGTGCATCTTATTTGAATAGCTAGATAACACTAGCTGTGCTTTGAGTCAAAACTCCCAAATTTAAGGTTTGGTAGTAATAGGAAACTTGAGCATGCTGAAGAAGTTAGTAACATACGGAGAATGAAAGCAAATCTTCCCTTTCCTTTAATCAATTACAAGACTGTGTCTAAACCTCTTAAGGCAGAAGACTAATTTCATTCCTACAGTATATTTGTAATTGAATTAACCTGTCAGAAAGCTGTGACATAGCATGCATGGAAAATACCATTAGTTAATCTTCAGTCTGGAGATTTTGTTGATTAACACTTCCAATATGCTGGAAGAGGGAATTATGATTGATGCAAGTTCTAAATATAAGTATATAAAGTAGCTTCTTCATTTCTAATTTGTTTAGCATTTTCAGGTGGATGTTACAACAAATGGCTATGCGTGAATAAACTAGTCTGCATATGAAATCATTCCAAACATCTTTCATGTTACTACCCTGGGAAGTCTGGTTGACTGCCATGCTCTCTAGTGGAAGTGCAGGCAAATATCAGAAATTTTTGTTCTGGGAACAAAATGTTCCCTGAATTTTGGGAACAAAGCGTTCCAGGACTTGTGATTTGAATTAGAATCAGATTTGTGAATTTGGCTTGCCATAGCATTTGGAGTTGGTGTGTATTTCATAACTGAAGTCAGATTGCCAGTCGTTCTTTATGGAAGTTTGCTTTCATCAGTCATGGTCTTTATGCATTCATAATACAGTCAAGCAATACTTTGTGCCTGTGTGTGCTACAGATGTTACTGTATATGACTCAGGAACATTTCTCACATCCTAAATGAAGCAGAAGGAAATTCTTCATGGTTTAATGCAAATGACTGATAAATAAGAATCTATGTTAAATACATGGTGATTAACCAGCACCATATGGCCTTGATCAGGCAAAGAAGGACATTTGCTCACTTCATTAATAATTATGCCCAATGATGTCATTGCATCATTTTTCATTAGAGGCCTGTTTATGCAAAGATACCAAAGGTACCTGGACTTCTTGGTGAAGTCAAGGAGGGAACTGTCATGCATGATGGAGGTGAGCTGGAGGTTTCTGTTCTGGAAGATTTAGCAAGTTGGCTACCATGTTTTACTTAAATCCAATTGAACAAAATCTGCCAAGTATATAAAGACTAGATAACTACTTTTAAGGTGGAATTTCTCTCTGTGTATCCGGATTTCAAACAAATTGTCCCTGGATTAGGAATACCACAGTTATTCCTCATTTTAAATTTAAAAATCACGTCTTTAGTAAGAACTATATTTAGTATCATCACATTGTTAACAAGAATTATATTTAGTATCTTAATAAATGTGTGGTGTACAATAATATAATGATGTATGTGCCATATTTTCATCTGGTTTACATGCATTGCTTAATTGAATGCTTGTTTAATTAAAATATTTTAAATAGGCCTATCAAAGAAAGAGGATAATATAATAGGTTGTAACAGTGGACTTTAACTAGTTCCAATTTCTTTCACATATTATACCATGCCACTGGATGGCTTGTATCTCAAACTTATATATATGCTTCTTGGCATTCAGGTATGTTCTCAGTACATTACTGAAGGAAAAGAACTTCTTTGATTCTTTCTGACAAACCTGTTCATTCCCAATTTCCAGAACAGCACATACAATTTGCATGTAGCTGTTATTCTTTCAGTACACTAGAACTTTAGTGCTAATACACTTGAGCTTTGAATGGGGCAGCAAAATGGCAACTCATGATCAAGTGAGGAAGTGGTTGATGAGTTGGCAAGCAAAGGGTACGGGGTGATGTAGACAGGCAGGACCTCATAATCAACAAAACAGGGCAGGAAGGAGTCCACCCCGAGTGTATGCACACAAATAAGGAGGTTCTTGAAAGGAGAGCATTTGGGGAAAACTCTTACACCTTTTCGGGGAGATCAATACAACTGGGTGGCTCTCTGAATGGCCTGTGTGCTAATGCATGGGGAACAAACGAGGAGCTAGAGTTATGTTGTGCAGCTGCAGGGCTATGATCTCATCAGGATCACAGAGATATGGTGGGATAGCTCACGTGACTGGGGCGCTGCAATCCATGAAAGCATGGCAAGGAAGAGGTGTTGCCCTTTATGTGAGAGAACAGGGAGCTCTGCCTAGAGATGAGTGATGAACCAGTTGAGAGTTCATGGGTCAGGATTAGAGGGCCAACCAAAGTCCTGTTGTTGTGGGTGTCTGCTATGGACTTCTTGATCAGGAAGAAGTAGATGAAACCTTCTTCCAACAACTGGAAGAAGGTTTACTTTCACAGGGTCTGGTTTGTATGGGGAGCTTGAGCCATCCTGATACCTGCTGGATGAGTGGGCACAAGCACTCCAGGAGGTTTCTGGAGTGCATTGATGACCAGAGGGAAAGTCTGGAGCAAGGACTCAGCAGAGAGAATGATCAGATCAGGGAACATTTAAACAACCTGGACATATGCAAGTCATTGGCATGTGACAAGATTCACCCACAAGTACTAAATGAGCTGGTGCTGACCAATGTCATTGCAAGGTTACTCAATAATCTTTTGAAAGTTATGGCAACCAGGTGATGTTCTTGAAGACTGGAAGAAAGAAATTGTCACTACTATCTTCAAAAAGGGCAAGGGAGATCTGGGGAACTATAGGCTATAGCTGTTAGCCTCAGCTCAAACCCTGGGAAGGTGACAGAACAAATAATCCTGGAAACGATTTACAAACATACAGAACAAGAGGGTGGTTGTGAATAGTCAGCATGAATTTACAAAGGGGAAAGCATGCCTGACCAGCCTGACATCCTTCTTTGATTAGTTGACTGGCTCAGTGAATGAGGAGAACAGCAGACATTCTCTATCTTGTCTTTAGCAAGGCTTTCAACACTCTCTTCCAAAACATCCTCATAGAAAAACTGAGGAAGTATCTCCTAGGTTAGTGAACAGTGAGACAGATTGAAAACTGGCTGAATGCCAGACTTAGAGGGTTGTGATCTGTGACACAAAGTTCAGCTGGAGGCAAGTCATTAGTGTTATATGCCTTGGGTCAATATTGTGGCAGTACTTTTTAACATCTTCATTAGTGACTGGGATGATGGGACAGAGTGCACCCTCAGCAGGTTTGCAGACAACAGAAAACTGATAGGAATGGTTGATAGGCTAGGCGGGTATGACACTATTCAGAGGGACCTCGACAGGATGGAGAAATGGGCCAGTAGGAACATCACCAAGTTCAACAAAGGAAATGCAAAATCCTGCATCTGGGGAGGAGTAACCCCATGTACCATTACACACTGGGGGCTCACAACAGGAAAGCAGCTTTGCAGGAAAGACCCTAGGATCCTTGTTGGACGCTAAGTTGAACCTGAGCCAGCAATGCCTCCTTGCAGCAAAGAAGGCCAACAGCATCCCAGGCTGCATTAGGAAAAGTGTTGCCAGCAGGCTGCAGAACGTGATCTTTCCCCTCTACTCAATTCTAGTGAGACACATGTGGAGAGCTGAGTCCAGTTCTGGGCTCCCCAGTACAAGAGACATGGAGCTACCGGAGCAAGTCCAGCAAAGGGCCATGAAGATGATGAAGGGATTGGAGCATCTGTCATACAAGGAGAGGCTGAGAGAGCTGGGACTGTTCAGCCTGGAGAAGAGAAGGCTCAGGGGGATCTTATCAATGCGCATAAATGCCTGATGAGAGAGAGTAAAAAAGAGCCAGACTCTTCTCAGTGAAAGGATGAGAGGCAACGGGTACAAATTGAAATAAGGGAAATCCCACTTAACTATAAGAAAAACCTTTTTTCTGCACAATTTATTGAACACTGGGAGAGGTGGCTCAGGGATGTTGTGCAGTCTCAATACTTGGGGATATCCAAAACCCAACTGGATATGCCCTGAGCAACCTGCTCTCATTGACCCTGCAGTGAGCAGGAGGGTTGGACTAAACAGTCTCCAAAGGTGTCCTCCAATCTCAACTATTCTGTGATTTTGTGAATAATGTATTGAGTAGGTGAGTATGCTGTATCTGGAAATGACTTCTAATTCAAGTCAGGTTGGGGTTGAAGCTAAATGAAAGTAAAATACTTATAGAATGCAAAGTAGATGACAGTTGTGTGAAACAGCATAGGTGACAGGAATTCAGATTTTTTTCATCTGTAACTCCCAAATTCTTTCTCCCATTTTCACATGACCTGTTGTAGATGCTGACCCTTTACCTCACTCATATGCATACTTTACAACTAAAGTTGCATTCATGCAATCCTCTGTAATCATAGCACACTAGATTTTATCGTCCATCCTTTCCTCAGGGTTTCCTTACAGTTTCTTTCAGGTTCAGACCTTATTCCACACATGCACACACATGCATGCACAACACTATTGATTCTTAATCAATTTAGGAGTCTGCTTCTCAACCCTGTGATTTTTGGTTTACTTCTCTGAGTGTGCACACTTTAATATGCATGTACTTTGGAAATGCAAATGACCCGTTGGCAGATTAGGTTATCTCCTGCCTTCCATTCTGCTGCTATCAAATCATTATCACACTTAGAGAAGGAATATTGGTTTTCCTACCTGTTGAGGCAACATGTAAATCATAGAATCATAGAATCATAGAATCATTAAGGTTGGAAAAGACCTCTAAGATCATCAAGTCCAACCATCAACCCAGTACCCATGCCCACTAAACCATGTCCCGAAGCACCTCATCCACACGTTTTTTGAACACCTCCAGGGATGGTGACTCCACCACTTCCCTGGGCAGCCTGTTCCAATGCCTGACTACCCTTTCAGTGAAAAAATTTTTCCTAATATCCAATCTAAACCTCCCCTGGCGCAACTTGAGGCCATTTCCTCTCGTCCTATCACTTGTTACTTGGGAGAAGAGACCAACACCCGCCTCTCTACAGCCTCCTTTCAGGTAGTTGTAGAGAGTGATAAGGTCTCCCCTCAGCCTCCTCTTCTCCAGGCTAAACAACCCCAGCTCCCTCAGCCGCTCCTCATAAGACCTGTTCTCCAGACCCTTCACCAGCCTCGTCGCCCTTCTCTGGACACGCTCCAGCACCTCAATGTCCTTCTTGTAGTGAGGGGCCCAAAACTGAACACAGTATTCGAGGTGTGGCCTCACCAGTGCCGAGTACAGGGGCACGATCACCTCCCTACTCCTGCTGGCCACACTATTCCTGATACAGGCCAGGATGCCGTTGGCCTTCTTGGCCACCTGGGCACACTGCCGGCTCATGTTCAGCCGGCCATCAACCAGCACCCCCAGGTCCTTTTCTGCCGGGCAGCTTTCCAGCCACTCTTCCCCAAGCCTGTAGCATTGCCCAGGGTTGTTGTGACCGAAGTGCAGGACCCGGCGCTTGGCCTTGTTGAACCTCATGCARTTGGCCTCGGCCCATCGATCCAGCCTGTCCAGATCCCTCTGCAGAACCTTCCTACCCTCAGGCAGATCAACACTCCCGCCCAACTTGGTGTCATCCACGAACTTACTGAGGGTGCACTCGATCCCCTCATCCAGATCATTGATAAAGATGTTAAACAAGACCGGCCCCAAAACTGAGTCCTGGGGAACACCGCTCGTGACCGGCCRCCAACCGGATTTGACTCCATTCACCACAACTCTCTGGGCTCGGCCGTCCAGCCAGTGTTACTGGCTGGACGTTAAATGTTACTAGGAAGCTTCTCCCTGTGCTAAAATCATCCTTTTTATATCAAGCTCTAAAATTGGCCATGCTACTTAGTATCATGTGAGTAGGATTAAAACATGCAACTTACTTCTGGCTTGTTGTGACAACCTGGTAAGATAGTAATCAACCACTCTGAGCAGATAAATGAGCTTGTGGTGACCAGTCCTCTGGCTTATCTTTAATGGATACCTAAACAGACTGGACATAAGCAGATCTTCAGGAATGTTGTTTCATTAAACCTCAGCTTTATTAGGTGACACGTATGGAAGCCTTTGGTCATAATTCAGTCCTATTTTGTAGTAGGTGCTGTCTGTAAGCCAATTTTCCCTACATTTGTTCTGTTCTGTATATAAGAACATGGGACTGGGAGGGACCTCTGTGGAGTCACTGAATGTAGCCTCTGCTATCACAAAGAACTGAATTACATCATTAATGTATTTTCAGGATCTGTCTTCAACTTAATTGGTTGCTTTTGCTCTCACCCACTTCTTTTAGAAGGTTTTCCAAATCTAATTTCTTTGATGCTCTGAAAATTTCTTTGAGTTACAGGATAAATTTATTCACAGGGAGTTTAAACACATTGTTCACATTTGTCCCTGTGCCAATATACCCTGGGGTATCATAGCAAGCAATTGTAGCTCAATTATTTAACTAGCTGTTGTTTTACTCAGTTACATATTACATCCTTTCTATTTTGTTGGTCATCCTAGCAGCCCTCCTCTGCCAGTTTCCAGTTTGAATAAAATCTTGAATTCATGTGACCAGTAGTGTAGATGAGGTCTCTTGCACAGTGTCATTAATTGTGCCCTAACCAACACATGGAAGAGTCCGTTTGCTTTTTTCATAACCATAATACTTGGTTGTGCTGGTTGTGTAGCAGTTGGCCAAAATGGTCAAAAACTGTAACCATGTCAGGGAGCTGTGCCTTTGGAGGCATAGTTACAGCTGGATGGTTTCCTCAGTTCCCTGCATCTCCTTCAGAGTCCTTTCTCCTTGGATATTGAGCATGCATGAAAAGCTAGCTGATACCAGTGTGGACCACAGTACAGTGTTCTCTTCAGCACCCTGCTCCTGGCCTTTCCTCTGCAGGCCCTCCTTGCCACTTCAGCCAGGAGGAAATCTGAGAAACTTAGATCTTTTTTCTGTCCCCTTGCGGTTTTGATTAGCAATACTTGCTGAGAGGGAAGATCCAATGAATCCAAATTAGCTTTCAGATATAACTGTAGTTTCCAAATATCCTTAATTTTTTTGTACTGCAGAGGAACTGTCTGCTAATTAATGAATCTGCTATTCATTTCTTTCTTTGAAAAGGAATGAACTTATTAAAGTTGGGTTTGACCATGACTGAAGATTCGCACCAGAAGTCTGAATGTCACTGTGAAACTGAAAATGACACAGCTAGCATATCGTGCAACGTTAACTTTTCAGATCCACAGTTTTTGCCCAACTCCAACAATTCTTCCAGTTTGTTAGCAGGGATTAGAAGTACCCACTGCTATATCTATGCCAGTCGCTGAGAAAATAACCTAATGTTCCTTCTGCTGATGGTACTCTCATGCAAGGAGCTAACTAGAAATGAGGCCATTTAAATATTTTCTTTTCAAAGCATTTTGGGACTTTCCTAATTACTGTGACAGTTCTGGAAACTCATGCTTCTGGAGGGGGAGTCTACTGGCTTTATGTAAATGTAGGGGACTCCCTAGCACAGGATAGGGTCACCGTCCTTATGCTGTTGTACTTTTTTGTCCTGTTAGTTACTGTGGAGCCAGCTTCTTCAAGCTCTTAAGGTGATGAGCTTGCAAACTCTAAGCCAGACAAAGGCTCCCAGTGACTCAAATAAGTCCTCTCCCTTCCCCGCTTCTAGACTTGCCCAGAGACATTCTGCTTGGAATTCATTGGGAAATGGTGAGTGCTGACTGACTGCTTTTCTGTGCTTGTAGCTCCCTCTTATTTAGTAATATTTGTACACATAGATCCCTCTTTCTTTTCAGAGTTTCATTTCATGCTGCTTATTATGCTATTCTCTTACATAAAATGCCCAATGTCTTTTGTGTGGAGCCAGRTGAAGTAACTGGAAGTTTACCATCTCATTGAGGACAAACAGCAGTGTTGCTCTGCAGAAGAGCTCTCAAGGAGGAGATGTAGCCAGAGAGCACTCTCTGGATTGGAAGTAGATTTTCTCCCATTGGTTTTCCATCCTCCCACATAGTACATTGGAGCTAGTTTAATACAATTTATGGTGACGAGGGAGAATGGAGTAGAGAGAGTCTGAAGGGTCTTATGACCTCTTCTCAGCCTTCCCAATAGTGCTGCCTGTTACCATCATGAAGTATGTATGTGATGTGACCTGTGCAATAATGTTGTTCAGTCCTTCCCCCACCCTCTGTTTAGACTAGGGCTGYATCCATCCTTGTCAGCTCACTAATTCACTTGAAATGCAGCAGCACTGCACCACAGAGCCAGATGAGCAAAGTTTAACTTCACATCCTGACAATCAAGGAAAACATAATACACCAAGGGCTTTCACGCATTTCAGTTGATGAGACTGAGGTCTGTCTCAATTATTCTAATTGTGCAAGATGCTATCAACCCAGATCCTTGTCTGGCAAAGGAGACATTGTCATGCACTTGGAAGCATGGTGGTTCCTCATTCTAGGATTTTGAAGACATTCAGGGTGTCATACTAGAAGACATAGTAGATTCATCCTGTATACTATATATGCTGCAGCACTGCCAAAGAGATAAAAAAAAAATAATCTTATTACCTCCTGCATGCCTAGCTGTATGCCATCAGGTGTTAACGATCACAGTGTTCTAGCAGTGTGCTCATCTGGGTCTCTTTCTCAGTAGAAGTAGATGTTGGTAATATATGAAGGGCTATATCCCAGCAACTGCAAATCTCCACAGCTCCACAAACAGCAGTGTGGCAATATCAGTCTGCGTCACATTGAAAATATGATCCTTAATTGGCATTTTCAAAAGGTTTTTCTTGCTTTTGTGGTCAAATTCTGCCACGTGCAGCATTTCAAAACATCACTGTGAAAGGTCTGTTCCACATTTCTCAGGCCTAAAGCACTGCACAGTCAATTACATACCTGTAGTAGTACCAGAAATTATGAATTATGCTGCATATATATTCGCATATGAATCAAATCAGCCTTTCTTTTTGGAAATTTTAACTCCAGATTATTACAGGTTGTCACATTCCTAAAGAATCTTGGACTAAGTTCTCATTTGCTATTCATTTTCCATATTATATCGGCTTCAAAGCCTGCAAAGCTAAGCACTTGCAAATTTATAGATGGCTGCAGTTGTAATTTATCAGCTGGACTGTGGATCATCAGAATCCATACTTCAATATGATTTTTTTATTCAACTGTCAAAGCCCCAGTGCAGATGGGCTCATTGAAACAATACTCGTTTCTGTTCATAATATGAATTGGTATGGCTTTGGGGAGATAATATTGAAGTTGTCCTCTTTTCTGAAGCTTTCTTTTCATTTTCATGATTTTTAATGTTCAAAAGGATAAGAGAGTTCCCAATTTATTTTTTAAATTATGTCTCTGAAAATTAAGCTTGACTGAAGAGTATTTCTTGACCTGAGTATTTCTTCCTCATGACAATTTATAGATCCTGTAATTTTCAGGTACAAATTTTTTTTAAGGTGACTAGGCTGTACTTCATGTAAGTATGAAATCCTTTATCTTCTATGTAAACAGGAATCCCTCCTCTCCAAGAAAGAAATATGAGATACTAGAACTGAGCTACACTGATTAAATTCATATATTTATAATGCAATAATATATTTCTTTTGTGCTTAAATGTACAAATAACAGATTATCAGAAATAAGTGGTTCTTCCTTCTAATTTGAATAATTAAATCATACCGATTTTAATAGCTATTATAGTTCAGAATCAAATTTCAAGCCTCACACTTTAACCTACAAGATTAACTTTTAGGTTTTGAGTTACAGTTCAGTAAGCTGTAGCTGAAAAACTGTGTAACATATGTAAGCATATAAAGTCTCTCAACTTCCTAGGAACTAAATATCTGTTTTCTAACTTCAGTGTGTAGTAACTGCATTTTATTATACTATTGTCTGTTACATTATAGTCCTCTAGTACCAGATGGCTTCCAAAGGCCAAAGTTTTTTAACCTATGTAATTTCTCAATAATATATTGAGTGGAACTGAACTCTTTAAAGTTAGATAAAAATTTACTTGTTTCTTTTGTTGGCCATTCTTCAAACGTGTCTCCTGCTAGTGGGAACAATACACAGTGTTCCCCAGGATGAAATTTATTGAATGACTTTCTGTTTCTAGAACCTCCTGTGGTCCACTTTTTTAGCTTAGACTGGTGGGGGGATTTTGTTTGCTTCTAAGTGCAAGAGAGAATTACCTTAAACTGCTTCACCTTAAAGTAAAATCTATTGCTAATTTTCATTCTTCCCTAGAAACACTGGGCCAGTTTCTCCACCATTTTTTGTCATGCCCCAAAAAATAAAATAATGCAAGTAATATAAGAGAGACTACACTGTAGTTTGATTCTTCTCTTTTACCCAGCTAACTTCCACAGAAATCCAGGGTCATACTCTCTGTGTGACCCAGAGATTCTAATAGAGAAGAAAAATACACTCTTTCTGGTTTAACTTCACAGGCCCTTAGAATTTAGAGTAAGGAAGGAGAGAGTTTTGCAGAGGCATATCAGACATCCAGCTCTGAGCGTCATCAAAACAGAAACACTATGAGTTAACAGCCCAGTTTGACCTAGTGTTGAGGCCAGTTTCCTCTTCATGGAAACAAAGGAGTTTTGGTTCGAGGCACTATTACAGAGATCAAATTGCTGGGATTCCCTGGTGAACTGGGATCTCAAAATGTTTAAATAGTCACTCTGTATATCGGCAGTGAACATCACCAAGGGATAGCCAGCAGAGCACAGTGGTCTGATTCTTTGTCGGAAGGTCTCTCTTCATGCTGTTTGCTTTTGTTGTGTTGATGTTTGTACTAAGATGGATATTTGGGTGGAATTTGCAGGGAATTGAGCATTTGAAGCATATCTTCATATCAGCAAGCTTAACTTGGAGGGGAGGGGAGAATAAATGGGGAGATGATTAATAGCTTTTTCTGTCACACAATAGTAACAAGCATTAATGAGTGACCATCAGCAGTAAAAGGAAGGGAAGGATAGTGAGATACAGGCTACGTGTGCAAGAAGAACCAAATGGTTTCAATGAAGGATGAACGAGCACTCCCCACAACCAATGAAGGGCTGTGATTAGTGATTTGTACACAGGTTCAGTGAAGTACATAGCCTGTGCTGCACCACACATGCTTTGCTGGAAAGAGACATTCAAGCCCACAGCAGCACTTATGCTGAATCAGGATGTTAACACTTGTTTGTGTGTTTTATTCTCGCTGGCTGGACTTCTGCAGTGTTGAACACTTGCGTGGAATTGTCAAGCACTTTTCCATTCTCATTAACTTCAGGAATTAGACTCTTTCGGCACTTGTATTAACAAGCTAATTGAGCAGATGGCAATAGTGACCATCTGCTTTGATTTTTTTAACAATTATTTATTCGTCATTTATAAATACAAGCTATTAAAGTCAGTATTAGAACTATGATATAATACTGCTTTAGCTTTTGTACAGCATGACTAAAACAGTAATGGAATTCCAGTTTGGAATTGACTGTTATAAATACCAGAAGACAACTTCCATATTTATGACACTAATTATATTGCTGATAATTTGCCCGTGTATGACTGTTTCTTTGTAGTCAGGGTTTCTGCTGTAAACAAGACATTTAGGGTCACTAAGTAGAGACTCATTTTCTTATATAATGTAATAAGCAACATTTATTTTGCAGTTGCTTCAGTGGTTTATAGTTCTGTGTTTAAATACTGAGTGAGATTAATTAGTTGATATTGCAATGGAGAACATCTTCCCTCCCATAGCTAGAATGGGAGCATCCATAATGTAGCCAGTGCTGCTGACAGACTGAAGACTTTCCATAGGTCTTACTATTAAAAATAAACAATAAAAGCTTTCATTGGATTCATAGCCATATGTCTGCTATGTTTTCAGAAGATTCCTTTTCATCTTGGAATTTCCCAGTGCAAAGTCCTTATTTAAAAATAGGATGTTTAAATTAACATTTTACTATGTGACTGGTGTTAGCATTTGTTCAGTCCAAAGAGCCTCTCACTATTAATAATGCAGAGAATGGTATATGGGGTAACATTATAAGAAACAGTATTTTTCAGAGCATAGGATGCTTTAAAATCATCAATGAAACTTACCCACTCCATAGTTGCTAATCAAATCCCTACTACAAGAATAAAATGAGGTGAAATCAAGATCATTAACAGTGGGTGCTAGATTCAATCAGTTTTTTGATGCAGGCTTTCCACATTTAGTATGCTCATTTGCACTCTGTGTTGCATCCGTGAGTACGTGTGTGTGTCCCTGGTACATATTTGCATTAGTGCTGTGCTCACAAAAGATATATAAGTAATAACTAAAACATGGAGGGTTGATAAAAATAAGTTAATCAAACTCAACTCAACTTTAATATTTATTGCAGTGAAAAGACCATGCATACAAGACATTTTGGAACAACTCAGTTAGTGGAGGGTCACAACCTAGCAGCCCACRCCGCAGTCACCTCCCTCCTCCACTGTATCTCCATGATCTTCCCCTACCCAGAGTGTCCATCTGGCAGACCAAAGAGAATAGATATGTACTGAGATCATGCAGCAGCCTTTCTTCAGCAGGGCACCTTATTTAATGTAGCTCTTATCTGCCTAGTTATCAGACTTCACAAAACCTGTAAAACCTTGGTATCTTCAACTCCTTCCCAATGGATCAGTTCTGGTTGAAATTCACCACCATGAGCCAGTAGGGGAACGAGTAAGGATTGCATAAGGAACACAGGAAACAAAGCTAAAAGCTCAGAAATTTCGTATCTGAATTAAAAAATGAAGTTCAGCAATTTTTGTCTGTTTCCTGAATTGGAACTTTATAAGCCAAAAAATAATTCGACTTTCAGAGGAGAATGTGATAAATAGCACTTGAAACTCTTTAACAAGTCTATACTCAAGATAGTAATACATTTTTACAAGCATTAGTAAATTTTTTATGATTAGTTGGAACATTATGCTCTGGAAAAGATTATCGTAATGGTAACATTTTAAATCTGGGTTTAAAAAGCACGCTAGTTCATCTTTTTATTTACAAGCTAGGCATTTGACTATTTTGTGTGCTTAACAAACTGATACCTTTATTCAGCTTCCCCCTGGAGGGGTAACTGATACTTGTCAAAACAGAGAGGTCTTTTAAATGATTACACTACTCTTCAATTTTTTACACACACCAAAAGTTCAGGCTGATGGAAAACTTCTCAGTCTTCAGTGTAACTGTGTTGAGTAGCAGTGGTATGACTGCTACTTTGCTTAAAATACAACAATTTAAAATTGAGAAATATGGATGCAAGACCAAACAGTCCAAGCCAAATTGTCTTGAAAGATAATACAATTTTAATATAGTACAAAATGCAACTTGTGGCTAATGCAAATTCCCTAGCAGGGTTAGCAAAGACTAAGAGCTTCACAGATGTGGACCATTGTGTCCTAGCTGTCATCAGAACTGAGAAATGAAGAAGCATCTTTTTAAAACTTCAGGATGGTAATAGTGTTCATTCTTGCAAAGAAGAAGTATTTATGCAGCAGAAAGCCTGATCAAGACTTTTAGGCAAAGCCGTAGGGATAAAATCTCTAGAAACTTTTTCAGCATTGGGCAGCTTTAAGACTTGGTTGTCTCATCTGCGTTCCCAGCTGTCTGAGAAGTAGGGAGTATGTCTACTTCTTTTGTATAGGGGCATGGTTGATACACTCTGTATGTGTTTGTGTGTATAGACACGTATGTCATAACATCCTCTCTTCCTGTTTCTGGCTGTTAGTATAATGCTGTTAAGTTAAAAAGATACATGTTTTTGATAGGGTTGTCTTTAGGTAAAATTCTGTAAAATTGTTCCTGATCTAAATGACCTTATGTTGGCAATAAACAATCACATTGTGAGCTGGTCAGAATTTAAAAAAGCTAAAAGAATATAGCTGAGGACAGGTTACGCAAACCATAATACAGCGTAAGAAACTCACATAGAAATAGACAGTGGGAAGAAAAGGGATTTTTCTGCCAGCTCGGGCACTGGAGTACCATCATGCTGCCTATGCTGGACATATCCCCGCTTCTGGATAATCCTTGCCATAATATCTGAAAGTATTTGTCTATATTTTTCAGTTTAATCCCCTTTTTCAGTTGATATAATCACATAGTGCATGCACAGCTATTCATATGCAACAGCTTTATCTCAGCGTATTATGTCATGTCAGCAATTTGCTATGCCCGGACCAGGAGTCCTGCCTTTCGGGGCTCGTGGGGTTGGGCACAGTGCCACTAAGTGCAGCTCTGTGGCTTCTCACTCCACAGCTAGTTTGTTTACAGGAAGCTTTTGGTCCCTGTGTTACTTCATGTCTTCATATCAAGAGAAGATATGAATAGTAACAGAATAGTAACCATATGGACTGTTTTCTTTTGAACAAGTGCTGGAAGAGAGTATATAGTAATTTGGTTTGAGAGTGATCTTTTGCATTAGTCTGTGATTTTATGGTTAGTCTCCATGCCTCCAAATAACATAACTTACAAGTAGTTGGAAGAGAAATTCAAGCACATTGGAGTATAAGAGTTCAGCCAGAATAGTGAAGGTGTGTTTAAGTTCATCCGTAAAAATTGCTCAAATGTAGAAAGTCAGAAAACTACAATTTTAACAAAGTTTGACTGGCTGAATTGGCTGAATTTGGCTGGCTAAGCAATTCACTGGATTTCACTCACTGAAATTGATAATGACCAGAAATGGAAGGATGACCAGCAAATTGGCTTGAAGAGCTGTCAGAATAAATTTAAAATCACCAAAATCCCTCAGTCTACAGTACTTCAGCTGAAAACAAAAAGGAAAAACTTAACAGTTTCGATTTGTTAAGTTTGTGGCTGTTCACTCCTCAGTTCTTGGTATATTAGAATAAAATGTGTTTTTGTAAAAATTAACCTGATTAAAAATGTAGCCTAAAATGGAAAGCAAAAAAAAAACATTTTATAGGTCTTAGATTGATATATATGTTTTTAAAAAATCAGGAGAACGTGACTGAAAAATAGCAGGATTATTGCTTGCTTATATTAATAAAATACTACTAAAATCGGTTCTACTGCTTACATGTGAAGGTTTTTAATGACATAAAGCACTAAATTGAAATTTATGTAATATAAAAAGAATGCTAACTGAAGAAAACTTCCACAAAATTTACATGAAAAGAATATGAAGAGTGTGAAGCCAAGTGCTGAAAGATAAGAAATAAGAGAACCGAGCCTGCCTCTGTAAGCCTGGCCTTTTCGTTTTAATTATTCTCACATTTCTCTCCATGGAAATTGCCTCAATCAGTGCATGATATGGGCCTGTTCTGGGGATAAATGAAGACAGTACACATAAAGAGTCAGTCATCTTTAAAAGTCAAATTCTTTTTGTTACAGAACCTAGAACTTGTTTAGAGAATGAGGGGGAATTGTAGGAGGAGAAAGGATGATCATCTGGCTCAGCTAGTTACTTACTGCTCTGGGAAATTAATCTCTTCAGGTCTCTGCCCCATAGCTTTTATGTCATGATTGACAAGTCACTTCAAATGTGTCTTCATTGGTGATCATATGCTGCCTGTTGCATGAGTTTATTCTGGCTTGATGCTGTGGATTCAATCCCCTCATTATGTGGAAAGTTTGGAGCAAAAACCATACATAGTTCTTTAACGTTCTGGTTTGTTTAAACCCGCTACATAGTAAAAGATTGTCCAGTTTATATGATAGCTGGGTTCACCATGCAAAACAGGATGAATGGCACATGAAAAAGCAGTGTGCTTTCTCTGCAAAAGTGAGAGGATAGTGCGTGTTTTGTTGCTACAAAAGATACACTGACCATCTCATGGGAGGGTCATAATATAATAAATACTTGTGATGGTATGTTGGAAAGGCTTGCGTTCAGTCTCAGGAATTTTTAGGAACCATTTTCTCTTCAGAAAGAGTGATGAAAAGAACTTATTCCCAAGTTTTCTTATTCTTTTCCTACTTCAGTATCACCATGAACCAATCTCTTTCCTTCCAGGGATTATTGTCCATCTCACTTCTCTTTTGCACTCCAATCAGATGACTTTGTCTTGGGCCATGCCTGATGGCCAACAGAGAAGATGCAGCCTCCCTGCCTCTTGGACAGTCCAGTTAACTTTCCCAGATCCAAAGTAGGCAAGAGAAGTAATTCCTGGGAAATACTGACTTTCTTGAGGTGAAATAGTAATATTCAGGAAATGTACAATCTATTTAGCAATAGGAGCTGTGAGCGAGTGCAATGCTGCTTTGTAATAGAAAGTCTCCTGGTATTTTAACTGTTGATCYCTTCGAAGTCTCTTAACATGAGAGTTATGACTTAAAGATGTTGTTTTACCRAATTTACAGATATTCAAAGGAACAGAAAACAGCTTGTGCCGAATAGAAGGATCACCTCATTGGCATCTTTCAGCAGAYACCAGCCATAAGCACTTCTTAAAGCGAAGTGAATTTATTTATTTGTTTATTATGTGACAGTACAATACAGATTTTTTTTCTTTTTAATTCCTCCAAAAAGACCGGACAATCTGTCATGGTATTTCAGCTGGAACTTAGAATAAATAAAAGAAGAAATTCAACCTTGGGCAGAAACCAGGCATGGAAAATTCCTGTGTAAATTTTTAATGTTTGACAAATTTGAAGAATAGGTGTAACTAACAGGCAAGCCGGTAACATTATAACTGACTGGCATTTTGCATCTAAAATGTCCACAGTGTAAACATCCACTGGAATACTTCAAGTAAATTGGCAATCCTTCTTTGTTTCTGATTATCCAAATCRCGGCAGCTCAAAACCAAACACCAAAACTGTTTCATGAACTAGTGCTCTTCTCAGTTTCGTTGAAGAGAGAAACATTTTGAACATGTATGGTGGATTAATTAATATTGCTTCTTAGGTGATCTCTTTTGGGGCAACAGCAAGCACACTGATGTAACCTGAGTCACAGCTTTTGCTTTTTGGGGGGAAATAGAGGGCAATAGATTCCAAATTATTATCATGGAGGCAAGATATATGAAAACAGTTACGATAAGCTGTTTAAAAAATATAATGTATCCTTTTTACCCCCAAACAGTATATTACAGATGGAAACTTCTGTTTCTGAGGTCGTTTATGTACAAAACCAAGGTGAAGCCAGAGTAATTAATGTTCTAATTATTCATTATCTAAAGATAATGACTTTTTCAAATCCATCATAATAAACTGCTTTACATGTCTGTCAGAGAGGGAGGGAGGTGGAGTCTTTAATCCCTTCAGAACATCTGTACATGAAAAATGTACTATGGAGCATTGCTTGTGCATTTTTAATTATCTAATTATGCTTCCTCTTTCAAAGAAACTGTCACGTTACCAGCAGCCTTTCTTAATGATTTGAAAAAGACTGGAAAATAATTTTAATTGGTTTTTCATTTAATTATTGCAGTTGATTAAGATGAAATATCATTCATAAACTTTTAGTATAAGAACATTACACTAACATTTTTAACAGGCAGTACATGTTATTTTTAGAATGAAGAAATGTAGGAAAATAGTTTTATCCATGGCTCAGACCTCAGAGAGCTCTCACTTGCTTTATCTTCATCTCAGTTTATCTTTTTTAAAACATTTTCTGTATTTTCTTTGTTAGTCCTGTCCTTCCACTGTTCCATTTAGCCTTTCAGATTTTCCTCCTTCATTCCTATTTTGTGGCTATTGCCTGTTGCTATTATTTACTTTTGTAAAGGAGCAGTGAGCAATCTATTTCATATCAATGATGTAGCCTTTTTACACAAAGAGCAGTCACAGGTACTTMAGTATCTCGTGCTTTGGAGGGGAAAAAGCAATACAGCATGTTGTAACAGGGAGAATAATATGTTATTGCTGAATGTTAGACAAAGAAGGAAAAACTGGTGAATTCGGCTTTCTCGCTACTGAAGAAAGTTTCCTCCATTCAGTGGTGAGCATAAAAAACTCCACATTTTTGTATTTGTCATACACACATACCCCAATACCTATTTTCTTGATACAGATCTAACATTTACGCGCTTGCTATGTTCGGTACACTGGAAATTAATATATACATGGCTATTTGCAGTCAAGTTTGGGTCAGCTGAGCTGTTTGCCCTTTGACTCCCATTAGCCTGTCCACATCAGCATTAATAGCAATACTTAACCCCGAGCAGTGTCCCTACAGTAACCTAACTGCTTTCRCATTGGTTTCATTTTATGATTCATGTGATTAGTTGGCTTCAGGCTGATAGTGCCATGGGTATGCACAGGCAGGCACACGGGCTCCTGCATACAGAGGCAATTGCTCTGCTTGTTTCAGAGAATATAAATTAACTTGCTGAAATGTTCTTCGAAAATAGTTAAAATCTGCTCATCTTTTGTAATATTCAGGCTTAGATTCTAAATAATTATTCTTTCATTTCATGGAGAAATGCTAGTTTTACAAGTTTAAAAAATAGAGATCTGTCAGAGCTGTGAAACTTGCACAATTCACTGGTCAGTGTGTTACTGAGAAAGGCATTTTCACAAAACCGATTCTGATACTGTATTCCAACATGGAAATTTCCTGATCTTCCAAAGTAGGATGTTAACCAGTTAAGCTCCCAGAGGAGACTTCTGTAATGAAATCTTCCCAGCCCTTACCTCAGTGAGAGTTTACACATTGAACACAAGTGGTGCTGGGACTTTGTCATTCCAGAGGCAGTATCTGTGTCACTGAGTAGCACTTTTTTACCATATAGAAATATTCTCAAGAACAGATATCATTTACAGACATCAGAGTTACTGAATTTCAACTATCTTAATACACCAATAGGACTCTAATATGGTGACTTTACAGGAGAAGCAAGTTTTTTTCTGATTCTAATAGCCGTTTCATGGATTTAATATATGATCGATGTGCATGTTAGATCAATATGTAATTCCAGTTGGTACAGACTGTACAAAATGATTATTTCATTGAATCAACCAACTTCTCTATGGTCTAAAAAAGTCTCTTGACTTACTAGAGAGAATTTTAATACGGGATATGTGTTTGTCCTTTGCTTTSTAAAGCACCGTGTTTGAATTAATTTATGAAATACCATAAATTGTACAGTAATTAATCTTGCAGCAAATGTTATATATCATATGTAAATATAGATATATATTCTAAGACTGGCAGAGCAATTTGTGGATAGGTAATTTAGAGTTTGGATTTATTAATTTTATGTTATATATCATATAATACTAATAACAAGACTTGGTTTATTTTTAGAAATGTAATGTTCCTCATTATAAAGGAGTGCTCATCTTCCCTTTGGTCCACACGCTATTACATGTTTAGGAGGTTGTTAGTATTCATGAGCTACCTCATTGCAAAAGGGTGCCATAGGGGCTATGAATTAGAACGTGATTCTGCATTCAGCAGAAGAGAAAGGAAGCTTACTAGCTTGTATTGGTGAAGGCCAGGGATTCTGTGGAAAGATTCAAGTTACTGCAACTGTGTGGAAAGAACTTGTATTAAAATATCTTATATACTGCAAGGAATACAGGAGATTATTTATTTACTCATTGCTTGCATTATTGGAAAAATGGATGGAGTAAAAATGARTGATCATGAAAATAAATACCTAAAGTATTTTTTTATAAATCATCAGTAAGTCTAAGAGAATGAAGGAAATACTGTAATTTTAGCGATGGCTAATCAATTAAGATTTTTTCCSTAAAAGGATATACTTCCAGATATTATATAGGTGAGTTTATGGGCAAAGTTTGTTCTAGCTTCCTGTGTCTTACTATCTTTCTTTTTCAGGTGATATATACTATTGGCAGGTATTTTATGTAGTTACTGAGATATACCGAGTGTATATCTATATACTAATTTTCTCAATCCAAATAATTTGTCCAGGATAATTTTATGCATCTTGAATATATGTATTAGATATCTGTATGTAGAAAGATATAGAGTGATTTAATACATGTAATTGGCATTGTTTCAGTTCTATATAGTTGTGTATGCTATAGTTTAATATAAGCAAGTATAATCCACAATGTCCTTGTAGTGTGTTCATTTATAGAATTTACTTCAGGGTTAATTTTTATGGCAGCTTGTAACTCAAACTACTCTTTGAATAAGTTTTTTATCTTAATAGTTCATTCTTCGTTCCCACAGATACAAGTATAACTTTCAGATAGCGGCAGCTTGCAAAACTGAAGTGCTGCTTTCCTTCACAACTCTGATGTCTGACATGTAAATACAGTCTTGATTTTGCCTTGTGTAGCACAGATACCACTTTAAATAGGATCCATCTCAACTGCCTAAGTTTTGGCAGGAAAATGTAAGCTTTTTTCCCCTGGTAAAGGGAGCGGTGGCTTCCCAGCCGATGCGGGAGCCCGGGGGTAGTGGGTGACACCGGTGCTGAAGGACAGCTCCGGGGAGCCCGGGCCGGGGGCGGCTCTGCTCCTGCCGGGGCCAAAGGGGTGTTGGTTTTAGTGGTTTACTTCAATTTAAAAAAAAAAACAAAAACAAAACAAAACAAAAACAAACAAACAAACAAAATTAACAACCACACCCCCCCCCCCCTAAAAATCAAGTTACTCTTTTCCATGCTAAATAGCTGTGAAGTAAAACAGCGGCACAGATAGATTGTAACTATTCTTAATATACACATTGATGATGTTGTTATGCCAATAATTAGAAATAACATTAGATTTTTGCTGAACTAGTCATTGAAATAATTGCTAAAGATGGTAAAATAATTTTAAATAAAAATGTAGTTGACTAGTTCATTTAGAAATAAATGGAGTATACTGATAAGTATGTTACTCTTAGTTATCCTGCTACTGAAAACTGTATTATTGTGTTATGATAACTACCTTTGAATCAACAATATAACTTAATAATTTACCAGTTTTAGCCACAGGCCTGCAAAAACTTGCATCTGCATTTAAATGAATGTGTCAATAATCYCAGAAAGTCCAGTAAAGGAAAATAAAACTTTAGGTATGTTATTATCAGAAGKGTTAAGTGCAAAAGGATCTATGTAAATTAATGCAGGTCTTTTGCTTCTTTGTGCTTCATAAATTAAACTCTAACCATACTCAAGAAAGTAACAGTGTGAGCTAGAAGCTATTTCTCCAAGTGATAGCCAGTAATGGAATARAAAGATACTCAGTTAGATGGTATAAGAAGACTGAATTTTAAATGCCTGTTCTTTTGATACTGTTCCAATTAATGTCAAATAATAAACTAGCCCAGGGATTAGATGAATGCAAAGGAATCTTAATCTGTTTGCTTAGTTATGACAAGGGGAAGTGTTGGACAACTGTAGGATTTGATCCTCAGTCCTATCCCATTAAGCCTGTTTCTAGCAAACTAATAGCTATTTTGTACTAGAAGTACACTAGAACATATTTCCTAGGAAAGTAGGACTTGATATTTGCAAGGTAAARACAAGTACAAGATTATTCTGAATTCCAAATATCAGTCTTTTTTTTTTATTAAGGTGAATATTCTAGATCCCTCTACCTGTCACAGAGAACAAAAACTGAAATTTATGTGGGTCTTTGAAAAACCAATTTATCTATTATTCAGAAAGTATTYGTGGTCCTTGAATTAGGGAATTAATACATCAAAAATGGGATTTTCCTGAAATTACGATACTATCAATTCTTATTTCTCAGTTGATGGACATCATGGTCCCCTAAACTCTTATTAAATAATGTGAGATTAGAGCATTTCAGCTCCATTCTACAAAAAAGTGAAGACTGGCATAAAAATATCTCAAGATTAGTATTTATTATATTCATAAACACTTGAAATTCAGTAGAGCAAAGTCAGTAGTATGATAAACAATTATTTCTTTAGTTGCATGGCAGATTTTATAGTCCATTATCTTTATTGCTGTAAATGATACATTTATAGATTAATATGTCAGCAAAGTACATGTCAATGTAGCTGAAGTGTCAACAGATGCTCTCAAAAGAAGTATTTTCTGTTTCTTCCCTCTCTCTTACTAAAGTATTGATGCATAAACTCAAGAGTTCCAGAATTGATAACAACGCCATGGCTCAAAATGGGAACAAAATGTCTACAGAAAGCTTTGAGTAGCGGGCATCATCAGCATCACAGAAATAGTCACTGAAATCCAATTCCAAGCACTGGTGGAAAGGAATTATCCATGTGGAAAGGAATTACCCATGTCTAATCAAAGTAGAAAGTAGGACCCCTGAAAGTGAGGCCTGTGTGATTCTGGCCCCTCCAAGTATCAGACTGTACTTTTGCTCTGCCCTCTGCTTGAAATGGCAAAGTGTCTCCTCCTCCAGAGAAGCAAACTAGTCAATGGTGTTGCCTGCTAGCACCCTATGGGCACGAGCGTGGGGCCTTGTTTCCTCAGCAGAGGAGAAAAAGGGACTCAGCATCRGAAACTGGCTGATGTAGGAATGATGTTGGCAAGCCCTGATATACTGAATTAGGGATCGAAGTTTCTGTCTGAATACGGGGATTGTGTGRCAGCACTCTGAGCTAATGATGCAGGTTGGTTGCATATTCAGACAGTATTATCACACTGTACATTTGATCTCTACTTTTAAGTTTTTCCTGATAAGTGTGCAAGTTAGTAGCATCACTTCTTCTTAAAGAGAAAATATTTCCTAAGATTCTCTGGCCATAGCCAGAATTCTGTGCTATAGCTATGGACCAATATCCAGCCCCAAAATYAAGAAAGGTAAACTTCTCTGAATCTTCTCAAATTGTAGAAAAACATTTTTATCAGAAGTTTCAGCATGAATTTTGTGATGTTCATCGCTGCTTTTTAAAATTAATTTGCTATTTGAAGGATAATGACTCCTATGTGGCAATCCCAATTCATTTTTTTTCATGTTACAGTATTTGTGGAGAGATAAAGAAAGAAATCTGTGTTACTTGAAACAAAAGTAGCTACTAGGTTAGATATTTTGGAAAGTTGAGGTTATTGCATTCTGTGAACAATAAAAATATCATTATTTAGTGATCATTGCAACTTTAAAAAGCAGCAGTATATGTAGCCTATGAAGTAAAYACCTGTACTATATTAGGGACATGATTTATATTAATTTTAAGAAATTAATATTTGTCTCCCTCAAAAAAATCGGTCTCTATTTTGAAAATGGGAAATATTTTAGGGCATTTTTTCTCAATTTTGTATTAATTTTAAGTGAACGGAACTAGTGTGCCTTACACAAAACCTTTTCCTTGATACTTGTACGTTTATGGAGATAGTCTTTTTGTGAGGTTTTTTTAAAATGACCAAGAAGTGCAGTTAAAATTCTTCCTAGAATGACTGAATATATATGTGTCTGTGTGTACATGTGTGCGCTCACACACCTGTGAGGCAGTGTGTGCTGGGGGAGATCTACAATAAAATGCAAAGGAATTTTATACAGAGACATCAAAATAYATATGTCCTTCCATTTTTGCCATGCAAACCCGAAAGCCAGTCACTAAAGTCGCAGTGGGATAGGAACAAGAGAGAACCTATTTTAAGCTCRGTGTGCCTCAGGTAGTCCACTAAAATGTGCTCTTGAGTACTTCAGTGCATCACAGCACCTTGTTCTGTATGAAGGTGGTAGCTGTTTTTTTATCTCAACATATCGTGAGTGCTGAACACAGGAGCATATCGTGAGTGCTGAACACAGTTGAATGCCTATGCAGAGATTGATAATGACTTTTCTATTAAGTGTTGTCTATTCAAGGACTTCACTTTTCCAACTTCTTCTTCAAAAAATATTGTCTATTTTTATCTGCTCTTACATATGGTCACTGTCATGGTTTAACCCCGGCCAGCGACTGAGCCCCACACAACCACTCGCTCACTTCCCCCTGGTGGGATGGGGGAGAGAATTGGAAACGTAAAAGTGAGAAAACTCATGGGTTGAGATAAGAACAGTTTAATAATTGAAATAAAATAAAATAAAATAGTAGTAGTAATAATAATAATAATAATAATAATAACTAATATCTGAAGTGAGTCAGGCTGCAGCTTAAATTTCTGAGTCTCTGCAGAGTGATAGCTAACTTCGTATTGCCATTAGAGCTAGGGCATCGCTTGGTCGTAGCAGTGTTAGGACTGTGTATTAGTATGTCCTGTGTGTATTTGAGATTGTTCTCCAGAGCGTGTTTCTGAATACTTTATCCARCCTCTATGTGCAGGAGCAGAAAAAGGATTCATATAGAAACATTCAAATGCAATACAATAGCTAAAGAAAATCAAACAGACCAGACAGAGCGATTCATCTTTCTGTCAATCAGTGAAAGTTCTAGTGGGTTATTAGGGGGTTTTGCCTCAAAATTATTTTGCCTTCGTACTGTGATTATTGCATTTACCTTTAAAGAAGTGAGAGTGCAAAGGCCTAAAAAATACTACATATTATATTATCTCTTTCTGTGAAGTATGAAAATATAGAAGATGATATCTTCATATCTATTAGGTCTTAAGGCTTTGGTGAGCAGTGCCGATAAGATATGTGTATTAACCTACGTATATTCTCTTGGCCCATATTCATTTTCTTTGGTAGTAAAATTGCTGGTTTATTGCTTTCTGTATTCTGGGGATATAGACAGAAGGGCTCCACATGACTTTTAAATGTTGCATGTCTCTCTGTCACTCTGAAAAACATGGGAAAGTGTTCATTTTATTTATTTCCCTCGAAGAAGTGAAGAACAAATTACAATACTGGAAATAYGTATTCTGAAGAGTGCCAAATTAACCTTTTATTTGTGAACCAAATAAATGAAAAAGTATCAAGACTTAAAATTCATTTACTAATTTAAAAAAAAAGGCTTTTGGGAATGCTGTTACACAGACAAATTAACATGTTTGTTTTTACTTTGTAACTGTAGTACATTTACTCCTAAAATGCAAGGCAGACGGATGGGGACTTCAGGGAGAATCACTAAGAGCACAAGTGTGAGCGGAGAGATGTATAAGCTGGAGCACAATGACGGGAGTCAGTCGGACACGGCTGTCGGCATGGTTGGAACAGGTGGGAAGAAAAGGCGTTCCAGCCTTAGTGCCAAAGTGGTTGCCATAGTGTCTCGAAGGAGCAGAAGCACATCTCAACTTAGCCAAACAGGTGAGTGAGACACACACTCTTCGGAAACAAGGACGCTCACCAAACGTGGTTTACCATTATTTCATCTGTGGCATCTGTGTTACATGTATATGGATATAGACCACTCAGGAGAAAATATTTTCCAGCTGTGAATAAATTTCTGAGATATTAACTTTCTTTGATCATTAGGCATCTGCAAGAAACAATATCCAAATGCCTTTTAGAATATGTACCATAACAGCATTCTGTCCTGATTAATGAAAAATGTTTTTATCTCTTAGAAGCCTTGTTTACAGGTAGGCAAGGAAATGCAAAGAGACATATGTGGGTGTCAACAGTGGATAATGGTATGGCTAAGAGCAGCTTTTTATGTATTTCTACTAGTAGAAGAGTTGAGTACGAATGGAGGAATTGAAATCTGAGCAAATGAATGGCAGTTATGTAACTCGGATAAAAGGTTGTACCTGTAGTGGAAAAAATATGTTTTTAAAAACTACCTTTGATTTCTTAGTCAAGAGTAAATCCAATATTTTTTCTTCAAAAACAACACTGGCAAATTGGGGTCAGTGATTTCAGATAAATTAGACAGCAGCATGATGCTTCATTAGGAACATAAGACTTCCAACTCTTTCTTGCCACTTCAGAAATCTTAAAAGCTTCATATCTGCATAGCCTGAAGGAACAAAAGCTCATACAGAAAGATACAAAAGGAAAAAAAATGTTTTAAAGTCCCTGTCCTGCTCCCA
The DNA here is from genome assembly GCA_030449065.1 of Oceanodroma leucorhoa. Classification (NCBI taxonomy): domain Eukaryota; kingdom Metazoa; phylum Chordata; class Aves; order Procellariiformes; genus Oceanodroma; species Oceanodroma leucorhoa. Next base: position 3,208,351 of record JASVER010000001.1, read on the forward strand.
TTGAACCCCAGTGAAGACTTTTGTTCTTGTCTTCAGTGAGAGCAGGACGTGACCCTAAGGGTTCTTTCTTACTAAAAGAAGGAAAAGAAAGAGGAAAAGCTTCAGCCTAGCATAGAATGCATGCATATTGCAGCACTCCTCTCACACAGTCAGGGTAATCTAAACTAAGGTAAGTAACAATATTGTTTATTTACATCATCAAATATCTCACCCTTTTCCCTTGGTTTTCTTTTATTGCCAGGTGAGCAGTAGAAGTGATCCTTTAAAAATGTAAAGCTTGGTCAGCTTTAACAAAAAGATTGTAATATTTTTCTACACTACTCATTTATGAATTTTAAGCCAGAAAGCATATAGTCATGCAGTTCAACCAAATGATAGATATAGTAGGCGTATTTGAAGACCAGAATTGTAATTAATATTGTGTTGCTCAAAAATGCACTCTGCCTGAATATTAGACTAGAATATAGATAGTTGTATACAGTAAGATGCTACTTTAGATGCATCAGAATAGATGACATGCTCTTAAAGTAATAAAAAGTGGTATTGTATTATAGAAAGGATTATAGGTTGCTGTTTTACTCCACTTACTATAAAGAACAAAATATTTTAAGTATTTTACAGAATGTTTTTGTGGTTTGATCTGACATTCCTTTCTAGCTCCTAATCTCATTGAAATAGGAATTGCTGTGACAGAGCAAACCTTTGCACCATCTTACTCAGTGGTCCAGCTCTGACCAGGGATGAGGGCTGTATGCCTAAGAGGAAGGCACAGGGGGCTACCAAACATAAGATGATTTGCCTTGCATAAGCCCTAACTCACTCTTCTCAGTTAAGTTAGTAAATAACTTAAAATCTAAATTGTGACTTCCAAACACTTCTCAGCGTTATCTATTTAAAGCTCAGATGTTCCCATTCTTCATAGAAAGATACTATATTTTAAATTTTGCTTGGTGTAAATTTCAAAACAATAGGAATTTTGCAAGGAATGGAGCACCTAAAGTTATAATGAAACTCAAACAGCAAATCAAGTATGAAAAGTACGATTATGTATTATTCATGATTGTAAAACAGAGTTGAGAATGATATTTACTTTGCCTTACTGTGGCTCAGGCAAACAGTACTATCTGTGGTATAAGCAGAGCAAATAAAATGTGACATGTTTTGTCAGTCACTATTTTTTTAGTTAAATTATGTCAGAAATCAGTGAGTTGAATTAATGCATTTTTTAGAACAATATGCCCATGAGACTTGATAGGTTTTCCAAAGAAAATCCATTGTTGGAGACTAAATACTAAATCCCCTAAATCAGGGACTCACTTTCCTTCCTTCCTGTAGTGTACAAGAGGGGAGGAGAAATCTAAAAAGGTCTAACTCATTTTAATATGTTGTGGCTAAGTAACTTAATGTCTCCACTATTGAGAATTAAAAAAAAAAATAGAAAAATTTGTTTTGACAATATAATTTAAACTAGGTCCTTAAAATTGATTATGTGAAAATCCTTTCTAATAGCCACATTCTGAACTTTTAAAACTGGTGTGAACGTGTATGGCCCTCCAAAAATTGGTGCCAGGTATGAACTTCTGCTACAGACCTTCAGTAACTGAAGGTGTGCTGTTGACACAGAGCATGTATTTTAAAGGAAGGATAAAAAATACAGAAATGTATGTGTAGGCTCCATAGGTTTTTCCTGAATTGGTCAGTTTAATTTTTTTTTTTTCCTATGACTTACATGATTTTAAGTCAGGTATGCATGACATATATAGTTATTTGTTTCTGAAAACTCAAAATAGAAGATCAGAAATAAAACAAAAGGTCAGATATTTCTTGAAAATCAGAGGTTCCATATTTTTGTGGAACATGTAGATCTGAAATTCTAGTTTACTACTGTCTTCAAAACCAGTAAAATTAACTTCCATCTTGCTTTTTTCATTTGAAGAAATGGTCAATAAGGGCTGAATTCGACTTTTTGTAGATAATTCTTGCTTTTAGCATACTGCACAGGTTTAATCATATAAAAATAGAAGTGGTGTGTATGAAGCTGCTACTAGGTAGCTCTTATTTCTGAGAGTTGATTTTCCTTTCCATTGAAAAAGGAGCGTGTGTGTGAGCCTGTGCATGCATGTATGTGTCTATATATACACACATGGACCTCTTTGCATATATGGGGCAGATCCACTTGCATGTTAGATTTAGAAGGACTAGTAATCACATTATTTTGTGCACCCTTGTTCAGTGCTGTTGGAAAGTATTTGTTTTGAATATGTGCCTTATAAGATTGTCAGTGAAAGAATCGGGTTTTATTTTTATGTAAATCTGCAAGGAAAAGTATATATTTCTGCAGTACATTCCTTTTGATTATGTTTAAGATTTCATAATACTTTTAGTAACTGTTCATTGAAATAACGAAATCCTTACTTACTATGGTTTGTTCATTGTGACCACAAACTGGATAGATATTATAGTTCATCAAAAAAAGCTTGTAATCTTCTGGCAGTATTCCTAATGAAAATCCAGCTCTGCTTATGCTATCACAGTTAAAAAGAAAAAAGAAAAGAAAAAGAAAAAAAAAGAAGCAAAACCCCCAGAAAGACCACAGAAGAATGAAAATAGCTCCAGGCATATTCTGTACAATTTTAGTTATAATCTAACTTTTCTAACTTTCTTGTCCAGCCTAATATTTGTAAATAAATATATACATATATATAAAATAAATATATAACTGCAGATTTTCTAAATAATTACAGCAATTAAACTTTAAATCATAGGAAAATGATAGGAAAATAGATTATGATAGGAAATAATAATATAGTGTCTTGATTTTGTGATACAACACTCTATTTCCCTACAGATGTTCTTACATTATAGTTTCCCAACCAATGAGTGACTGAGGGCAGTATCGATCATACTGCATTTTGATTTGGGGCTCTGGGTTTGTTTTGAAAGAGGTAAAAATTGCTGCCATAGGAGGAAAGAGTTTTATTACAGAATTTATACCATAAATAGAGACATAATAATGCATTTCAAAGTGGATGGAGGTAATGGTAGGGGTATCATCAGTGGTATGAGTTCTGGAGAAAAGGAGAAGCTCAATCTCAGATAAACCGAAGTATTCCCATCCCTGGATCCCTCTCAGTTCTCCTGGTACACGCAGAGGCATACCTTAAGAAGGTGAAAGGATTCATCCCTTTTGCTTTCTAACCCCTGGTCAGCAGACAGGGGATCAGAAGGGTCATCTGCTAGTAGGAGCACATTTTTCTTGTTCTTTTTAAGTGCTAACAGTGCTTTGCAACCATTCTGACACTGTATCTTCACCATCTTGCTATCAGAGATTTAGTAGTGTCACATCTCTATGACGTATTCAGCCTGATGCAATTGCCTGCTGGGTCAGCAAGACAGATTTTTCTCTTAAAGGCAAATGGACAGGATGGCTGGCTGTGGTTTTGTTTGTTTTGTTGAAGGACTTACAGGATTTTCATTCTTTAGCCACTTATAGTGGAGGCCAACTTTTCTGTCAAAAGCATTGAGAGTAGGAGTTTAAAAGGAATTACAAAATAATTCGGGAGCATTTACTTAATTAAGATATCCAAAACATGATAACCAGTACAGATAGAAAGACTGAAAATATCAGCTTTGAGATAAATATGAACAAAACTACCAGAGATGCGACTGGTGAGCCTGTTGAGACATGGGCTCTATTTTTTCCAAATGTGAGTTCTTTGAGACTACTTTGATTTTCCAAGGTGCTCATCACCATTAATGTCAATATTCTGACTAGTTTTCCACTGACATTGCTTGAGAAACATTAGTGATCTCATGTAAGATGAAGGTGAGACTTTGCCTGGGATATTGTGTATTGTTTCCATTACTGGCTCAAAACAGATGAGAGCGGAAGAGATGCAGAGAGGGAGAGCTAAGGAGCTTGGAAGAATGGGGAGCTTGTCCAGTCTCTCGTTACACTGGTATCGGGTCATTTTTCTAAATCGAAATACCTTGCCATGTTTATGGTATGAGCCACAATGAGATATTTCTACCTAAGAACCAAAGTTATTTGCTGTCCGTCTCCTATTTGTGAAGTTTAACATCAACAACCTGAAATGAAGCCATAGGCATTAACGTTTCAGAGTGAGGTTACATACCGTGAAGTGGATCTGAAATCAAGTATTGTCACAAGGTGAAAACAGAGTGAAAAAAGACTCTGTTCATCGATGTGCATCTGTGAACTGGATACTTGGAAGGAATCTTTAAGTGTCTGACTGCTTCACTCTGGAAGTAACTGGCAACCTTAGCAAAACCATGTGAGAATCTTATAACGTATTTCCYTATGTAAAAATAGGGAAATTCCACATGTCCTCACATGGAATTCCCTGCTACAGTGTATTTTCTGTAATTTCCTGTAATTTTCCCATTAAAGAAGTGGCTTTCTGTGTGTTCTTTTGAATTAAATTCCAAATTCCCTATTTCAGAAACGATACTGTCATCTAAGTGAGGAAATTGTCATTGAGCGCTGAAGTCCTGATAATCTTGTACTCCATAGTATAGCTGTGCTCCTTTTGTGTGCTTACTCTTGCTTTAAGAACACTTCCTCTCCATCTGGCTGACTGCCCCACATTTCACCTTCTAAGACTGATCTTAAGAAGGCTTTCTCTCATGGTTTTGTTGGAGGTCCAAAGTTTAGGTAAACGTTTAGAAAAGACAACCCCATCCATTACACAAAATGTCCTCTAGTGGTGGAGAATATGATGGTTCACTGGAGGTACTTAGTGACTGTTAGCAAGCACCACTATGCTGTGGTAAAAATAACACTACCTGGGAAACATGGAAGTTAAGCAGAGTAAAGAAATATTGCAGGCTCAGAGCTACATCATTTCAGAGTAGACACTGCTAGAAAAAAAAATGTCAGGTTTTTCATTTTCACAGTCTTTGTTTGGTAATGCCAGCAGGGATAATTTTCTGTCCATCCTTGTAGTAATTTTATGATACAACAAGAGATTTCATACAGGTCTACATAGTATGGACAGATAAAGCAGATAATAAAACAGAAATAAAATATGCTGGAGGGTGGAGGCCTTTGGGATAAGGAGAGATTGTTTGTGGTCTTTCTTGAGAAAGCCATTGCTTCTTTCCATAATTTTCTTACTTTTTTACAAGGGTTGTGACAACCTTTCTTGCAGTGGTAAGGCTTCCCTCCCCCCCTCCCCCCATTTCATTTTGATTGATTGAGTCTCAATTATAAACAATGACAAGGATGCATTTCTGAGCATGTTTCATTTACCTCATAACCTCTGAGGGTTTTTTTTATTACTGTAGTGAAAGAAATTGCACTTATTTAAAAAATTACATTTATTTGATAAGAAAGCTGAGTGCTAGACAAAAGTTCAAAAAACTTATTTTATCTAGACTTCAATAAATCATCTATTATTATTAGACTGGATGGAAAGCATGGAGATCAGTAAGGAATACTGGATGTCAGGAAGGAATTGGTTAGGAGGTTTTATTAATCGTCAGCTGGTTTTATTAAAACAAGAGCCAGAGAGTGCTTACTGGTTGAGTTTCTAAGACAAAAACCACAGACAAATCTCGTTAATATTTTAATGACATGTAGTGTGTATGCTCCTAGAATATGCTGATGATACTGATCACTTCCAGGTGATATAAAGGAAGGACTGATGAACTTGAGGACCAGAATAATAGAACTCAGATAAAATGTGATAATGCAGATTGCAAGATCATTTTTTTCAGAACAACTAATGAAGATTTCTAGATGCAATCTCAGAGCTGTCATCTAGAAAAAAACAGGAGGAGGAGGAAGACATGGGTGTAATAAAAATCACAGGATGAATGTAAGCTATGTAAGCTATAAGATCTGGCCAGGGAAAAGGCAAATGCTATCCTGGGTGCATCAGGCAAGGTGTTTCCTTGGAGAGCCAAGAAAATGTTAACATCATTGAATGAGGCACAGCTGACAGCTCATCTGGAATACTGGTCACTCAGCATTCAAGAAAATGAATGCTGGATGTTTGTGGGAATCAAGACCTTGAAGGTCTTGATGATTTATTGCCTGATTTGTTCAGCCTATAAAAATGAAGGTTGAGCTGGGATGTGATTGTTTTGTAAGAATGCAATGAGACTAAACATCAAAAAGGCAGAAGAGTTTTTGAAGCTAACAGGCAACACCATCGGAAACTGTGGTATAAGAACAAATGGATATAAATTAGTTACGATTAAATTTTGTATTTGTCTTGAAATTACAATAAAGTTTCTAACAGTCAGAACAGAGAGAGAGAGATGTCTCAAACCTCTCAAAGCACTTAGCATGCTAAGGATGAAACAGCCCCTTTTTTGTTTATTATCTAGCATAATATCCCATTGCTCTTTTCATATGATTTATTTTCTAATGTTGTTCTTTTGTATTGCCATCTCCTGTTCCTCCAGATGAAATGCTGTAAGATCTCAAATTTTCTAATGGTAGATTCAGAAAATTATCTTGGAAGTCAGAATTACTATGAGTCTTACAGCTATACAGTTACCCACAGGTTTAGTTTAGTCTTCTGTAATTCACCTGTTGTTCACTGTGTTGTAGAGGAGCATTTCCAAGTATTTGCTTGCATTGGGCGTTTATCTCTGCAAGAACGCTGAGCATTTACACATGAGCTTCCTTACCTACAGATACCTCCATTTTGTTACCTTAAGTCTGCACACTTTGCAAATCTTTTCCTTAACGTTAGACTGTGTGTACTTGAAAAGGAACTTTCTGCAGCCTAGCAGCAGTGTGGTGGTCCGTCCTGCGGCTCACTCATTAGCCTTGTTTGGCTATTCAGTTTTATCTCTGTGAGAGTCTTTCCTATCCGGGTTGTTATTTTTCCCAGAGCAGGCCTTTAGAGCTTGCTTTGCATAGTTGTGGTGATCTATGAGGACAATGGCTCTGTTGCACAAAAAGAAGAATGGAAGGAGACTGACATTAAGATGGATTTCTCTTTTCAGCCAATCTAAAAAAAGCCTGTAGTGCAGCAGCAGGATGGTAATGGTGCCTTAGGGATGGTGACAGGATCTGGGCTCTAAACCTGACACCCTGGCAGCAAAGAGCACCCCCCTGAACCCAGCAAAAGCTTCATACCGATCCCGCACGCACCCACGTTTCTGCAGCAGGAGGAGGGAAATGAACAAATGGATGAAGAATAATATTAAAAACAAAGAAAAAGACCTGATTATTTTTGTAATAGGAACACTTTGTTCTAGTAATGATACTTAATTATTTGAAACTATTGAGTGAATGTAAGCATGTTCTCTTTTATTTACTGTTGCCGTCTCGCTGAGGAATTCACTACCCTTAATAGAAACATAATTCAGTTCCAGTTACTCATCTTCCAGAAGATTCCCTAATAAGGTCTAGTATTTTCAAACAAAGTCCTGATGCTCTGTTGAGTTAGTCTTACATGTGGCTCTTTTCCTTTTTCCTGAAATACGAATTTTGACTTTGTCTTCTGTTGTGTAGTTGGTTGACTTGTACTCAAAAGTATTCACTTGCTTTTCTGTCTATTTGCACTTTCTCTCTAGATTTTTTAACAGAGATATTACTGCAGTAATAACTGTACTTTGAGCTATTTCAAATATATAAGCAGTGTGGGGTCTAGGAGAATTTATTCCTTTCCAAAAGTATAATCTTGATTTTAGCTAAGCTATGACATACATGTGCTGTAGAACTATAATTTCAAAATATGTCAAATGTATTTAATAAGTGTAGCTTCACTGTTACGTTTCTATTGTGTTTTTTAATGAAATATTTTATAGAAARACCTACTGATAATTCTGTTTTTAACTGAGCTTTGTTTGAAGAGGATTTTTATTTGCTTTTTCATCTGATTCACACTGCGTTCACAAGTTTACTTTGTGCAAGTGTAAACACTGAGTTGAAATAATATCAAAATTTGACAGAAAAAGGAAATAGAGCAATGCCAAAGTACTATCAAGAGGGGAAAAAAGTCTACTATCTTCACATTAAACTTTTCTACATAAATGCCTATCTGTAAGAGAATGTCAGCCTTAAACTTGAATTTTATTACTCTTCATATACTTCTTGCCTGATCAGGTCCACAGTTTGGCTGAATGCAAAGAAGCATTAGGTTCAGAGATGCTATTGTAATCTTATTTAGCACTTTTACATGTTAATGTGAAGACGAACTTTGTGGCATTTTTCAGTAAATTTTTTGGCTAAGAATAGAACTGTTAGCAACAGAATCCAAATGAAAAGCAGTGAACCTAAACCTAAGATGAAAAAGAGGATCAACAGGTGTTTTTAAGGGATTTTCAATGATAATAAGGATAATAATGATGATGATGGTGATAATAATAAAGATTGCTGCTTTTATTGCAGCTGGTGATGTTAATGTATTTGTAAAAATCTGTATACATATCTATAATGTAAGTAATAGAGTCTGCAATACAGATAATGGCCTTTAGTTACTCTGAATTGCATATCATAAGTAATGAAATATGGAGAATGCAGTAAAATTATGAAAAAAATGTTCATAGGATTTTTTTAAAAATAGTTTTCAAATTTTTTGGCAAGTCATTAAGTTGGACGAAAAATTATTTCAAATCTAGCAGTTTATGATGTCCATCTTGAAAGGACACAGTATGAATGACAGTTTAAAACAAAATGCTGACAGCATCAGATAGAGCGGGTAGTGGTTCACAAAATATTTCAGTGTTGCTGAATCTCCTTCTTTTTGGTTTGTTTTTTTTTTTTTTCCTGAAAAATTTCACCCAGCTTTTCAGAGCCATGTTGGTAGATTGTTTCCCTATGTAGGAGCTCTGCATATGAATAGGAAAGAGTCTGGGCGACAGCCACCCTGCACAACATATCTTCTCTCTGAGCACACCTAAGGTACAGTCCTAAAAGCAACTCCCTCCTCTAATACTTTTTACAGATCATGAAGGGAGGTTGGATTCAGCTGAGACCCAGATAACAGCAGCATTGCATGACAGGAGAGGACAGATGATAATTGGGGACAGTCACTGGCCTTGTTCCCACATACATCAGTCTGGCACCATATCTGCTAGCCAGGGCTATTGGCCAGTCCAATGTTGACTTTGGTTCCAAGAAGAGAAGGAGCAGCAGTCGAATATAAACTGTGTGACAGAGGAATTTGATCTCTGATTGTATAACATTTATTGCCCAGAGTCCTCTCCATACTTTAGATGGCATATAAATTAAATTAACATAACTAATAACCACTTTGGCAAGTCTTAAAATAGAACAAAGATAGAAGAGATGAAAACTAGCACATCATATTACTTGTTAGTCCAAACTTGCTTCCTGCCAACCAATCTGATACACAAAGAGAAAGGAAAAAAGGGATGCAAAGAGAAAGGAAAAAAGGGATGAGGCACCCAATGAAATTGTGCTTCTTCAGAACAAAGCTCCGCTCTTCAGTGGCATCCGCTTGCACTTGATGTGTAAACGCTGCTCATGAGCAGGGGGGTTTTATCCCATGGAAGTGACTGCTCTCTATGCATGTGAATGACTTTCATCATAACATACCAGGTGCAATTTCTTTTTAAGGAAATCATCAGAGGCTAGTGAAAATTTAGCAGAGGTTTATATTTGAATATGCTTTTTTACTTTTACACTATCTTTTTCTTTTCCTTTGTACACGTACTGGTATTTCAAGTGCTTAAATTAAAGCTTCAGTGATTTTTAGCCACTCTATTTGACTAGCTAGTGTGTTGCATCTGCAAAATTTTATTCAAATTGCCAAGAAAAGACAAAGAAAGAAAAAAGCCCAGGAAGTTAGAGATGTTTGTATCTCTAAGTCATTGGCATGTTGTCTAAGTGCAAATATTTTAATCAAGTGTGGCAGTTTTTTATCAACATGTTTACAGTTTCCTGAGCATTTTGAATGTTGTGCTAGCTTTTCTTTAATTTGATAAGCATGCAATTTTTAGAGTATGATGGTCATATAACTTCCAAAAGGGACCAACAGTGTAAAATATTAACTTTGTTTTAATCTGTATTTATTTCTATTGCAGTGTTAGGTGCTATGTATATCAGTTATTGGGTAAAACTTACTCTAAGTAAGGCATGAAAATACCATGCAATATTGAAGTTTAATTACTGTTTCCTGTTGTACAGACCACAATATAGTTACTTACTTACACCTCAGTAAACAGTTCATGTTGCCTCTATATATCCTCAGGTCTCCGTTGGAAGGTTCATCCCTGAACTTGCTTGAATTTACTAAAATTTGACAATCTGTTTAGATTTTCAGACTGAAGTCTACAAATATTTAACTGCAGTGTCATAGACTTAAGACATTCAAAGAACCAAAAGAGTAAACTACAGTATTTTTTTCGATGATCTGTTGTGTGTTCATCCTCATAAGTTAACTGAGAATTGCTTTGAAATTACTTAGTATTTATAAAAGTCCTTGATGCTCACAGACAGACACTCATATATAGTTTATTTCATTTACCCATATAGTCATTTTTCTTATTGCAAAAATTCCATTTCTGGTGCCTGATAGCTTCAAAAGCATTGCTTTACAAGAAATCTTAGACATGATATGTTTTTTCTTTTGGGAAGCTCTAAACGTCTGACAGTCCCAGCAAAAATTCCCTGTGTGATGGAAGATTTGATATTACTGAAGAAAGAAACGAAGGCAGAGGAGTCTGAGAAGGCAGTTTGAGATACTGTCTCTTCGAACTGTCGGTACAGAGGAGAAACCTGCTTTACTCTCCTTTGAGCACTCTTGCTGCCTCCTCTCCAGTTCCCTCCTAGCGTACAGCTCCTGAGTGCGGTCAGACAGTAGTCATCGAGGGGGCTAATGTGAAGCCTAGAGGAAGCAGTTGTCTTTCTGCTTTACTTTGCTTCTGTGATTTGTGAAACACAGAAGTTTCGTGTGTAGATAAGATAGGGTGGCTGCCCAAAACAGACACCCAGTGTCTGTTTTTGAAGATTGGGTTAGCTGGGTAACTATTACTTCAATTGTAAATGGTGCTTGTAAAATATCAGTGTGAAACAGTATTGAATTTTTTTTTTTTTTTTTAATGGTGGCTTTTTTGTCTTTGGGATAAAAATCAGTGACTTGGGAATCCATTTGTTTGTAATGATTTCTCTGGTCTCAGAACAGAACTTGTCAGATTGACAAGTTATCTTAATGCAGGTCCATGCAAATGGATTTTCTGTTTATAAAGCAGGTTAAAATATTTGAAAAGCTCTTCCAGGGAGGAATCTCAGGGCTGCTGTTTTGATTAGTTTTGCTTTCACATGGCTGTTGATGGCTTTATTTATAGCTCTGCCGTTTGATTAGATTTGATGGTGCAAAGTGTTCTATCTCAGAGCGTGGCCAGACTGAAACACTGAATTAGGTATAGATGTGACCTGGGATTTATGTATAAAAGTAAATCAGTTTTACCCATTACTCTCTGTCTGAAAATTATCCTACTAACCATCTTTTCTCCTGCCTGAGCAGCTCTTTTCTAGAGTCCATGGTCAGGGCAGGGTGGGGGGATTTCTTTGACAAGACTCACCTACTTTCTTCAGTCTGGAGACATAGATGTTCAAGGGACATTGAAAACAAACTCCAGGGTATATACACAGTAGGATTGGCTTGATTTTTGCATACTAAATGTACTCTGTTGAAGTTTAGTATTTATTGATAGGAAAGGAGAAATTTACCAGGAAAACATTTTGAGGGAGTCAGTTGTCTTTACCTTAAAGGCATACCATGTTAAGAACCAGGTTCTTCTGCCTAGGTAGAGGTACTCCGCAGCACTGTGAAGTGGTCACTTAAGAAAGGTCACACACAGGATCCGATTAATCTAGTAACCAAACTCTTTCTCTGAGGTGTCAGTAATGGCCCTTGTGAGGCACAGCCACTCCAAGAGCTGGGTGTGACAAAACTGAGTTGCATTTGTATTGCACTTATTTCTCTTCTGATGTGAAAAAAATTACAGCTGTGGCAACAGGCTCATATCACAGCAAGAAGAAAGCTATCATCTCTAGCATGTGTTGAAACAGGCAACTTTGATATATTTATGCAGGGATTATAGAGCCAGGTCAGGACTTCGCTCTTAACAGGTGAACCATTGTCATTGACTGAGGAATCCAGGAGAAAAAGTGACTGAGAGGGTGACATAGAAACTGTGGTGGGTTTAAGTAGCAGTTCACAGTTTTACTTTGACAGCACTTACATAGTTGCAAATACAGTTTTATTTATTTTTGTCAGGCATCATTTTTATACTCCATGCCTGGGTACAGGCCTTTACCCTATACTCTGCTTCAAGGGGATAGACGTGTTTATGGCCAACTTGGAAACAATGGCAAGAAATTTGATGGGATCCCAAAGTTCCACTTCTAGTCAAGGTTCAGGCTCTCTCAGTCTGCCTCATAGTAGTTTCTGGTCCAAAGTTTGCCCATGGCCAAAATCCCAGGCCCATTAAATTGTCTTGCATTTATTTTGGATCATGTGTTTTTAAACATCTGACCATGCTCTCCAAATGTTCAGAAGAGTGACTTTTCCCAGTCACTCCTCCAGATTGTAACAGGCTACTACAATACCACTTAAAGTTTACTGACTTGGGCAGGGGGATACTCTGAAGAGGGCAAAAAGCCCCTCTCCAGTCCTAGTCATTGTGGTCCAGAAACAAATCTTCCTGTGCAAATGCTTGTGACTGAATGTTTGACATCATGGATTGTTTCATTTTCATGGCGCCATTCTGTTGCATGTGGCAGCTGCTATCATTGCTTTACTTGCTCTGGATTATAAAAAAAAMCAGCACCTGAGGCTGCATCTAGAAAGACTTGAGCACAAATCTTCCAGCCACTACTTCACACTTGTCTCTTCAAGGAATCCCATGTGTCCACGTGTCTCTTACATCATGCTTTTTCAATACACCTATATGGTATGAGCTGTACTTCAGAAGCTGGAGAGGGATTGTGGGATAGAGAGCAGGAACCTTGCCAATGACAACTAGAGAAGCACCGTTCTTCAAAGAAGCAGACCAGGAGCTGTAATCACAAATAGTGGGATTAGTCTGAGCAAGCGTAGGTGTCCACAAAGTAGCTGTCAGTTCATCACTTGTGCACTTCTGTGCATGGCTTATCCATCCTCAAGTAAATATCTGAGATAGTAAGAATTAACTGCACCCTAAAATGTCTGTTTCTCTCTATATGCTCTAAAAGGAGTCTGGCACGACTAGCTCCAGTACAGCATCTACAGACACATAAAGTTCAGTGAGCTGAGTCCTACTTAGCCTGTGCACAGCCCCCTTTCTTTCTGCTCTTTCCTTGTTCCCCCTCAAAGGCTGGCAGTAGCAAGGGCTTCAGCTGCCCCAGTCCTTCATCTCCTGTAGCTGAATCCTGCAAGGTTTCCTGTTGCCCCTCTTGCATAGAGGAGAGGCACACAGCAGAATTGTCTGGATAGAAGAGGTCTGTCTTAAGAAATGACCCAACTGCTGAGCTACGCAAAACAGACACTTTCTTGTTCTTGCAGCTTGGCATGCAGTAAGCAAACTGTGTCACAGCACCTGGTCTGATCCTCATCTTGCTGCATGATAGCAAAGTTCAAATTACAAATTCAAGAGTGCCTTTGGCACACTTAGAATGAAACTACCACTTTTTAAATAGGGTGTGTTTTTTCATTGGTACGACTGTCTTAAGTTTTCTGGTGCTCTTTTTGTGGGAGATCAAATAATGACCTTACTGAGATGGAGTAACTCTCTATGTCAAAGCGGTTTCTCTCATTTGCTCTACTGATTGCTCAGCATCCGTAAGAGCAGCAGGATTTGATTGCAGATGTAAAGTCAGAGTTTTCTAAGTCTCTTTGTGAATGCTAATCAAGAGTTACATATATGTGTGTGTCTGTTTTAATTTAATTGTTTGCACGAAGGGAGCCATTAATATGTTTATATAAAGGATAGTGCGATTGTCAGCCTCAGAAGAAAAGTACTGCCATGACAAGCCTTTAAGAAGTCCATTGGTTAATTGTTTTAAATGTGATCAAATCAGAAGAAATAAGGGAAGGCAGTTTTATGTCTGATGATCTCCTTAAATATCTTACCTTTTCTGATAAGCAAATGTCATCGTCAAAACTAACACTATGTAATTGGTATAAATATTTCCAGTCAAACCAAATATTGAATAACCATGGAGATGGAAATGACAGAGTTAACTGTAGTTTTACTGTAACTCTAATCAGTTGTGCTCTCAGCACAACTGTCGTGATCTAAGCCTTTCATACATTGTCATCAATCAAGCAGAATACGTAATAACAGCACTGTCCTGTGATACCTTGTTTATGATGAAAATGTAAGTACTTTTAGTAATAATATTATTTTTTTAGTGTGCCATTAACAAAAATACATCTTTTTTCTATTATGTGAAACTGCCAGTTTCTACAAACTGGGAATATGATAGTGCTTTTAGTCTTCAAAAGGCAATCGGAGAGCACAGCAAGCCGCAATGTGCTTGCTGTTCTAGTGCTGTTCGGCATCTAGTGCTGCCATGTGTTTGGTGCTGGTATAATGAGCTGGTATAATGAGCATATTTACTGCTCTTAGTTTTACTTGGGGAGGCGGGGGGAATAACTTTTACATGTTAATGCTTTTATTCTTATATGCTTTTTTATTATTGTATTAATATTACTTTTCACATATAACTGGAAATAGTCTGCTGCTGAAAGAGCAAAAATATTTGGACAACATGAACTTTAGTTGAGTTAAAAGTGAGTAAGAGAAACAGTGAGGCGAATGAAATGTCCAGTTGGATCAATGATTGGTCCCAAAAGGAGGGCTGAATGATGTCAGTTTAGGGTGACAGATATGACATCTGACTTTTTTCTCATCTTTTTATCTGCGTTCATGTGGTACCCATCACTACAATATTGGCAGTACTTACGACAGAAGCTGTGTGCCATAGAGAAGTAGGATCATCAGTGTTTTGTAAAAGAACCGTGAATGAAACGAAGTTGCAAAACTGAGAAGTGAACCTTGATGCTTTGCATCGCAGCAGTCCTTTTTCACTTAAAGACCTTCYTTCTTCCCACAGGCATGCTAGTCAACATGTTACATACACAGGTAGTTTCTCTTTATGCAGAAAACATTCTCTTTGTTGGTGGGATATGCTTGTTTTTAAGAAATCAATTGCTCTTGAGAGCTTGGTGCTGAAAAATCCCACTGATTTCAAGACTTAAGAATTCGGTAACCCAGTAAGACTGTTCTGTAGAATAAATGGATGACCTTTTGCAGATTGTTTTTTTCTGTTTGTCTGTTGTCCAAAGTTTTCTATCCTGTTCAGAGTTGCAGCAGCAGTATAGCAATCATTTTGCAATCCCAACTGGAGCAAGAACTGCTATGGCTACTATGTGAACATGTACTGTTGAACTTCACTTTGTAGTGCAATTTATTTTACGCGCTCTTAATTTATGTTCTGACTTTTATAGTTCATGTCAGACCTCTTTAATAGTAGCAATGGTTCTTTGTTCTTTGCATTGTTGGCAGTCATAGACCTTAAAGCATTTTACGAAGGAACGGTAAGTGCCATTGTCCCATTTTATTGAGGAGCAAACTCCAGGACTGGAAATGACCTACTGAAAATCTCACAGTCTGCAGAAGAGCCAAGACTTCCTAAAAACTTACGGCTATGATTACCAGAATAAAAAAATATTTGTGACTGTTTAAAGTACCTAGGAGCACATTATAAGAGATATAGTAATCTCATTGAAATGGTGCTGGAAAAGAAACAACCCAGAGTGCCCACAGAGTGTGCATGTATGCGTGTGAGCACGTGTGTGTAATCTTTAGTTAGGGGTATTGTTTTAAGCAAAGATTCCATGGGACCTTAAATGTCCATACATTAAAGCGTGTCTAAATATCACTTACATATTAAACGTGTTTAATAATGTTTACAATACAAACTAGGACAGTGTTAGCTTTCTTGAAATGGGAATCTGTGGCTGAAAGCAATATAGTGTTTGACCCCTACATGATGTTATAGTAGGACTCACCTCTGTGCTGCTGGGATATAATGTGGGTTGTGCATACAATCATCCTTGGCTTCATTTAGCATCCTCGCTTCTTGTGTCCTCCTAGTAAGAATGTTTCTGTTTGGGGGATTTCAATTAAATACTCTACCAGCAAGGACTTGCTTTAAAGGTTAATACAATAGATTATTCTCTGCAGTATAAAATTAGCTAAATGAGCAAGTAGTGGTACCTGATTACTTGACATATTTTAGTGATACTATTATAAAAGATATGTTGACCATAAGCTGAGTCAGGACTTCACTGTAAGGAGATCCCTAAAATCTTTTAATCTGGTGAACTCAGTTGAACTGTGAAGAAATGCGTAAGATATGTGAACAGCTCATTAACTAAATTAAAATAATTACAAATAGATTCATCCATCACTGGACAGCCTTGAAAATGTGTATGTTTATACTCACATCCTGTTGACCATTCTTTCAGCTCATGTTTTGTACTTCAGAATATAGCATGGTGACATTTGTTATCTTACTTGATGGCACAGTGCTAAACTCTCTGTAGCAAGATCTTTTTATTCAGATTGCTAGTTTTTCTATCGAAGTAATAGCTTATCACTGTCATAAGTTATCTTTACAAAATACCTGAAAATACTGTGGTTACCCGCCTTGCTGAATAGGAAGATGGCATGATAAGAGATCACTTAAGTGTACACCAGATGTTCTCCTTTCCCTTGGTAATTCTGAAGAAAAGCAGACCAGAATTTCACCCTGATTCTGGGTTGGTGCTTTATTTATTATTGTGTTGTTGGGATGAATAGAACAGAACATACTACAAACTCATGGATTGTGAGTTATATTAAAAACATAATATTATTTTATATAAGTCATATCCTAGTAGCTAGGTAATTGTAATTATTTCACACCATTTTTCGGCACCATTGTGCTGGAACAGGATTGTATGGGAAAGTTGACTTTGGTTTCTGAAGTGCATAATTTTCCTCACTGCTGAAATACCACATTGTTACTTTACAAACATATTGGAAGTTTTATTTAAATATGATGCATTAAGTATCCAGATGAGGGTGTGGTCCAGTCCTATGTATGTTTCACGGGGAATAGTCCCATGGAGATCTACATGATGAACTTGGACAGTGGTGAAAATTCTGCATGCTTTTGTGAATAAGGATGTAAGACATAAATGTGAATGAGTATGTAATACATAAAAAAACACTTCTAGATATAGAGGAAAAGGAAATATTCAGTAGGACCATGCACTTTGGATTTGTTTTAGATTACCCATGATTTTATGTTTAGTTTGATATTGTCAATGAGCCTGTATAGCCCAGAGTTCCTCTGAAGATGACAGAAAGATGTATAGAAAAGTTAAGGCCTTTGAAAACACTTTTTTCTTCATTGTGCATCTTCCTCTTTCCCAACTTGGCATACACACAATGCAGTCTTCAGAGAAAGACCACCACTGGATGATGGCGTCCAATCAAGGGTTAGAAAGATTGCTTTTACTTAAAAATTTCTATGGAAGAAAACATAAATTATTCTAAGAACTTTTCTGCCTATTTATTGGAAGTTCTTGACTTGAGAGAAATGCCTTCAATTTTCCTCTAGAATATGGTCTTTTTGTTGAAAATCAAATACATGTATTTAATGCTGAGGAAAAAAGGAGATATTGTGAATATATATTCTTTTGGAAACTGTATGCAATCAGGCACATTGTATGAAGGAAATATAAAGCAAAATAATTTTTAGATTTGAATCATCTTTCGGTGACGTTGACTCCTGTTGCCACTGAAATTCACATCAAAACTCACTTCAAAAGAAACTGGAGATTGTCTTCATTACATATCTTCAGTGCTGCATCACTGATGGATAGGGCAAATCCTGTGATGGCAGTTTCCTTTCAAAAAATATCCTCTTTCTAATACCTGACATGCTAATTTTTTTATTTTTTGTAGTCTAAAGATGGTCTGTTTAATAACATATAATCATTATTATTTAAAGGCTCTGAAATAGTTATTATACTAACTATGTATGTTACTTAAACTTATTGAAAGTCACTTCTATATTGGTTCTTATTCTGGCAGTAGCTATATCATTTAACTTATCAAGAAGCTTCCCAAACTTTTTCTTTTGTGATATTTGCATGCTCTTGATGTCATCTTTCATTATGATTTTATTAGAAGTTACCTGCCAATTAGCTAGTTTTATTATGTCCATCCAATCTTTACTTATTCAGGAGGGTAGTAATATCGTTTTTATATAAATGAGCCAGGGTTTATGCACATTTTATTGTTTCTTGTTTTATCTCCAGTATTCCATCATGTTAGATTCTATTGTACTCATGGAGTTTTAAAATCTGATATATTATAGAGGCTATAATAACAAAATTGCATGTTTCCTTAGAGAGTATTTCATAATGACAGAGCAAGATCGTGTTTTGATCTTAAGTTTTACCTTAAGTGATTTTGATTCATATTGTATATGGAAATCTTTTTTTCTGTGCATATATTGTGTTTAATCCTTATTTTGATGATGTCTTACCTGCGTAGAATTTACCTGTCTTATTTTTGACTACTATTTAACTGTCCATTGCTATTTTTATAGCAGCCTGTACTCAATAACAGCTAACCTCTCACAGTGTGAACACACCCTAAAAGCAGCACTCTCATTAATGATCATAGTAATCCTGAGCAGCAAATAGAGCTTTATCTGTCAGTTCCAAGAAAAAATACTATCTGAAATAATTTGTGTAATATACAGATAATAAGAGATTAGTGCATCTGTTCCAAAGAGCCTGACCTTCAAACCATTAGCTCTGCAAGATTCAAGCACCACGGTGTAATCCTGCAATGAAAGGCAAGTTTGTTTTACTTTTGTATTTAATGATCTTCATCCATTTCAATATATACTGAAATCCCTGGAAAGATGCAGTACTGCTTGGCTTGAGTTATTCTATGCTAAGATAGAGACAAAAATAACTGTAAAAGGCAAGTTTCCATTTAACCAATAGTAAGCCTAAGAACATGAAAATAAGGTTTGTTTATTATATTTTAATTTTGTGCCGTGTACTCTGGGGAGCCATCTTTCTAATATGATATCTGTAAGTAAATTCGGATTTTGAAATCTGTGGTTCATACTGGCTGGTTGATTATTGTAGATTTTCATGTTTGTTTTTATGATGTGGATTTGAAAGTTTGCCTCCATACCAAGCTGTCTGATTTTCTGCTACCCTTTCTCATTTTCTTCGGTGCCGATGTTCATATGCAATTTTTGTTTTCCAGTTTATTTTAAAATGATTGTCATCTCTTCATCTGTGATAGTTTGTCAGTGCCCTCTATATCGAAACAGCAAGAAAATTTCATGCTAAATCTTAGCCTCTGCTTTTGGATAATATAGAAGGAGGAAAATGGCCTGTTAAATAGTCTGAAAGTGTTGGAATTAGCTTCCCATTGTACTGTAATGTCCATTATTAGCATACATGGAGCAACATTTGCAGATATTGTATTATTTCAAGAGAAGTGCATTCGATCATTGAACTTACTAATATGCCTGCACCGTTACATTAAAAATTGTAGTTCAGGTAACCCTGTCCATTGTTGGCATAGCGGTTTGGAAGCRTTTTCACTTCAGAAATAGGTAAAAGTTTGGGGGGGAGTTGTTTTTTTCTATAGAGATAGGCAGCAGTAGCACTGTTTCATTTTCTTTTTCCATCTCACCCTGCCTTGTGTTTGAAAGGGCTTTAAAATTTGGTAAACACTTGCCATCTCCTTAAATATATTGGCTGTAATTTGATGCTCTCAAATATTCATTTATAATATATGGCTAATTCTCCCTTGTGCTTGTATTTTTTGTAGCTTTTTATAATGTTTGTAACATTAATTATATGAGAAGTCTATTATCACTCAAGCAAACAGTCGCAATAAAGAAATCTTACTTTGTAATGAAAAGTTAGCATAATTTACCAGAGAAAATGCAGAACAACTCTTCCTGCATTGGTACCCTTTCTGCCTGGTGTCTGTTGACTGTTGTCTCGTCTCCTTTGCCTTTGAGAAAAGCGAAGCCTTTCTAAGCAAGGTTTGCAACCCAGAAAGGAGACCTGAGGAGAATGAGAAATGGCCATACAGACCTGTAAAAATAACCTGGATTCATTTTTAATCGCAAAAGGCAAGGTGTTAGAGAAAATCCTGCTCTCTCACATCTCTCCCTACCTTGCCCAGTAATCAAAGCAATACTGATGCTGTGGCAATTTTTTGTACTGATGTCTGTAGGAGGCACAGTTGAACCTTTACATCTTGTCAGTAGAGTTTTCCTCAGTGCGTGTTTGATAACGGACATAAACCAGCAACATTGGATGCAAACATTATGATTTCATAGCAGAATTATTCATTTGGGAACTCTGGCTGAACTATCTGTCTCTAAACTGAGTCTTCCTGTACAGTTGTCCACTTTCAATAATATAAACACAAAGGGAACAATTGTATCTTACAGTTATGCAGTGTTTATCTAGCACAGATCTGCCGCCCAAGTCCGCAGGTGTTTTTACATACTGACTGCTGTAACTAATGTAAACCAGTTCAAACGCAATGCCACAAATGGCTGTTTTAAAAAGGAAACATTCAGCGCCTGTCTCGCACACTACTTACCTGTCTTAACTACTACTGTGAATAAAAAGCTGATCAAAAAGACAGATTTTGCACCAGGACCGTCATTAAGCGGATCTGAACTCTAGCTGACCAGAAGGAGGAGCCTCTGCTGAGTTTTTAGCCTCCCTTCTGGCAGCTCTTGCCTGGGCTGACCTCAAATGTGAGAGGCAGGTCTGTATGTCATCGCAACATAGCTGGCTTGGGGCTTTGTATAGTCACATTTTAAAAGAAATTCAAAAGCAAAGTAAACCTTAGCATAGGTACTTTGGCTGAAGAAGAGCATGGCTGTATTGTACTGTAGCTGAAACTTCAGCAGGGTCACTGATGCTGATGCACTGTACAGCAGTGCAAACAAGGTTGCAAAAGCAACGTGCACACTTGTGTTTACGAGTGTAGAAAGTTTAAATGAAAGTTTGTTTTAGGGTGCAGTCCTTTGGAGGCTGTGCAGAAAAATTTACTCTGTGGAAAGTCTGAGGCTAGTATTTCAGGGKCCAGATGAGCTCGAATTCATTCTTCCTGCAGTGGTGGAGGAACAAGCCAAGCTTTTTGTCAGCCTTTCTCTTACAGATCCAGAAGAGCAGGTCAAACAGTTATAATCCTGGAAGGAGGTTTTGATCGTACAAATAAAAAATATAAGGAATGATTTTTCCTGGGACTAGGAGAAGGAATGTAAAGGAGGAGAGGCTGTGACAGAAGTGGGGGCTTTCTGGGAGCCTATGGCGTGAAAGCCTTCCCTCCGTGGGTTTTTTATTCAAACCYCTGCTGAGTTTGCCCTGAGTTTGCAGGATTCAAGCAAGGGCCTGAGTGGGAGGGAACTTCAGCACACTTGACGTAAGTGAAGCACTTTGTGTAAAACTGCTCAACAAGGGACACCGCAGGCGGCAGCCTGGTCTCGGGGCCTTTCCCATGCACATGCTGAAGGCATGTCTTAGGAAGGTGATACACACACACTAACGGCTAGGGACATTAGCATTTCATTCCTACCATGGCATTGTACTGATCTTTGGAAGATAACTCTTTCCATTTAATTATRTTTTGCTTTTATTTTTTTAACATACATCACTTGCATACCATACGACTACGTCTTTTTCAAAAAGGTGGTAAGCCACCCTCTTTGTGGTGTTCTGAACATCATTTCTAAATGTGTACTGCAAAGCAAGAAGATACAAATTATTTTAACCATTGCACTATGTAGGAAATCTGTGCCTATGCAATGAAAATAGGTGGATATTTCTGCATAGGTGTGACATGAGATATACTGCATCCCTACTGCATGGTATTTTGAATCTGTTAGTCACCTATACAGTATTTACAATCATAAGTCCTRTTATGTGTCTATTACCTGAAATGCACAATATCATTTTATGGCATTTTTCTCATTAATCATTTTGTGATACTTTAAATAATCAGAACTTCACCATAACTTGAAGATCCACTGGAGAGAAATTTAGTGCATGCATGTTTTTCATTTTTTTCCCATTATAATTCTTTCTGAAATAGTTTTCTTCTTTTTGCTTGACAAATCCAGATTCATTTCCTTTCTCCTTGCTATCTTTAATCAACCTGATAGCCTAATTCACTGTGTACATTASGTTGGATACCTCCTTTCTTTATAAAAGGGAGTGAGAGAAAGCACATCAGTCCTTACAATGCTTGAATGCCAAGTTTTTAAAAAGTGTGTTAAATTAATTGATTCTTAACTAATTGCAAGAGGAAAGCATATTACATTTTCAGAATAAAGTATCAGAAAAACTGAGCAACCATATGGCAAAGTCTGTTTCCTCAAAATGAAGTTTAAAGATGAAAGGAGTAATTCAATAATAAAGTTCTGCTCTCAAAATGCACATGGGCACTTAGGAGGCAGTGAAACTTTAACTCTGGTGTGCTCAAGTCCCTCTAAGACAGTAACATCATTAAGACTTTTCTGTAGCGTAACTGTAACTTAGTATTTAATGCTAATTTGATGCTTTCTCAGCTTTGCAATCTTTCGGGTGGTTTTGTACCAAAATTCGTGCAGAATGAGTCAAAATCACCAGGCTAGAGAAATGTGTTTCTGGGTTTATCTGACTCTCCTCATCCMGTTCTGAACAGCAGCATTAAAAAAATGCATTGAACAAGGTTGCCAAGAATATTTTGTGCTCTTCTCTCTTTGCACATCACTAGAAAATACACTGCTGACTGAATTTTTTAACCTTTCGGCAATATATTATGAAGTGCTAGCTGGCAGGTAGTTCAGTACTTTTTCACTGCAAGGCCCTATAATGTAATCACAGTTGTAAAAGGAACTTGTGAGTGAAGCAACTTGATCATTCCTCACAGTGCTGCGGTGCCAAGTGGTTACAGGAGAACGAGGGAGAGGCAACGCCAGGACCCCAGAGATTTATTCTACCCAGAAACAGTACGAGATACTTAAACGAAGGTGAAGCTGCTTTAGGTGCTGGCTGCTTGCTAAGGATTATATCAYAGCCCATGTTTAATTTTGCTTAAACCAGAGGTAAGCCTGTATTTTCTGTGTGTTACTGTGATGAGCCTATGTATTAGTCTGATTTAGCAGTGTGTGTTAGTCTGGGGTTATAACTTTGCAATGCTGCAGTCACTAAGGAAAAACCTGTGTCARTGTGGTACTCCCTTGATCTGATACACTAGAAATGATCTCTAAAGGCAGGTTAGTAACATTTTTAAAGGGGAATGTAATACCCACCTGGARGTGCYGGTAGTGGTAAAATAAAACTTGAAGGGCTTGAAAGTTGCAGTCCAAACAAATCAAACTACAGAARAGGTACAGAATATTCAGATCAATTAACAGGATGCTAATTGTTGTGAGAAAAAGGAGAGGACTCTTTCTGAAGCTGTAATGTCTCCTKATTAGTATGCTGTGCCATTAAATTAGGGCTGAGTTATTATTCAGAAACTTTTCAACTGTACAAAAAGGCATGTAACAACTTTTTCCTAGAAGATGCTTTGGCACCAGTGGTTTTGACAATGTTTCAATTTACAGTTTTTATGGAAATTATTAAAAGAATTAGACTGTGGGTTGCCATTATGTACATCACACAGTTCTCAGGAAATTTTTTGGAGATGCATAGCAATAGTAAGTTTTTTTTGTAGTGATGTCTTATAAAATGCCTTATTGGTGATATCACCTTGTAAAACATTGCCTTTTAGTAATYATACTGTCCTTATATGTTTTAATAATAAATACTGAAGTATTTGTAATTGTGAAGACTCTTATTTAAAAAACAGTCTTAAATTTACTAAAATTGTAATGGCTGCCTATAACGAAAAAAGACTTCATGCAGTTACTTAAATGTGTTTAAATTCTTAAAGAAATAAAATGTTGGTTTAGTTTCTCTGAAGAATCTCTTCTACTTTCTTCTGCATTACAATTTTGGTTTCCCCTCCTGTATTAACTGGCAGCTGTGTCCCAGCACCCTTTCAGTGGACAAATGTTATCTCTATACCATATGTCAGTTCTCTTATAAGGGTTGGCTGGTAATAAACAATGTTGTAATATAATGCTGTGTTTTGCTGTAAAAATGTTACTGTTGAAGTGCAAACAGCTCTTCYGAGCTTCTTATTTCATTCCGTCTCACTTTCTCCTCCAGTCTAACAAAGCCAAGAGTATATGAGAAAATGAGTKCTTGAAATTTTATAAACTGTTTATATAGTAAATAATTTGTTGGAAACATGACTTTGTTGTGTTACTAATTGAATTGCACTGAAAYAGGCTTTAAGAGTTGAAAAACTAGGCATGTATACCTATTATCAGTTTCATTTACATATTCTGCTTTTATATAGCTCTTTGCATATATGTGAACAAGGTAATTAAGATGCTGTTATTTCATATGTTTATAAAGAGCGTTTAGTGCAATCCGAGCAGTAAAAAGTCGTTACCATATATCATCACTGATTGCCTCATTTTGGCTGACAGACAGTGGCTCATTTCACTTCATTGCAAGTATGTGGACAAAACTATTAATTTAAAAATCTTTGGACAATAAATACTAGTAATTTAAGAAGCTATAACTGAACTTCTTCTGACCAGATACCCTTGCTTTTCCTTAAGATACATGTGTTCTGGTTAGACACAGGTTTTCTTCCCTGACATGGTAAAATCATATCTATCAGGATAATCATACAAAACCACATGCTTGTTTTTGCTTTTTTTCAGTAAATACACCTAAGACCATCTTTTCTTAAGGAGGCAAGGTTTGTAAAAGCCGTTGCTTAAAGTTTTGAGGCCATTGTCAGGTAGTAAATAATGGGCTGATTTTCAAGTTCTTATCTACTTTTGTTTTGACCATGGACCTTAAGCAGTTCTTGTCATTTGTTCTCAAAGTACTACTTCAGCTTTGCAGAAGTCAATAGGAGCTTTTGGATAAGTAACGTTACTTTCCTTTGAAATCTAAGGGCAAACTGTTAAGAGTCAGAGTTTGCAAGTTTGCTTTTCAATGAGTAACAGAGTCAAAAGCTGAGATTCTGCAGTACACTGGCTAAAATGCCATCAAAGCATTAATATCACCATTAACAGCATTTCAGTGAAGTCTCCTTTTGTTAGGATTGGTGCTTTTTGTTCCTTTGTCTCTAAATATGTAAGATAAAAAATACCATGTATATTAATGGACTAATTGCACTATCTGTTTTGTGTTATCTGAAAATATTTATTGGTGTCATGGTTTAACCCCAGCTGGCAACGAAGCCCCACACAGCCRCTCGCTCACTCCCCCCTCAGTAGGATGGGGGRGAGAATTGGAAGAGTAAAAGTGAGAAAAGTCGTGGGTTGAGATAAAGACAGTTTAATAGGTAAAGCAAAAGCCGTGCACACAAGCAAAGCAAAACAAGGAATTCCTTCACTGCTTCCCATCGGCAGGCAGGGGTTCAGCCATCCCCAGGAAARCAGGGCTCCATCACRCGTAACSRTTACTTGGGAAGACAAACGCCATCACTCCGAACGTCCCCCMCTTCCTTCTTCTTCCCCCAGCTTTATATGCTGAGCATGATGTCATATGGTATGGGACACCCCATTGGTCAGCTGGGGTCAGCTGTCCCAGCTGTGTCCCCTCCCARCTTCTTGTGCACCCCCAGYCTACTCGCTGGTGGRGTGGKGTGRGAAGCARCAAAGRCCTTGACTSTGTGTAAGCACTGCTCAGCAATAACGAAAATGTGCCTGTGTTATCAACCCTGTTTTCAGCACAAATCCAAAACGTAGCCCCATGCTAGCTACTATGAAGAAAATTAACTCTATCCCAGCCAAAACCAGCACAATTGGGAATGAAATTGGTTTACCACCTGAATGTGTGAWTTTATAAACATAGTTATGAGATACCATTTTTTTCCAAACTCCTGAAAAAAAATACATCTTGATAAATTATCCCACCTGAAAAGGTGAMTATTCTTTCTAGAAGGTTTTGTTATTTATAACAGTATAAATGTTGTTTGTGGATTTGTTTTAGTAAATAGAAATGGGAAAAATTATGTTTTATATAAGGATTTTAAACCTCGGGATCTAACACCACAGAATATAAACAGCATTCTCCTTTCTTTGAATATATTGTGTGATAGTTAGGGGAAACATTTAAATGACCATTACTGCAATATTTCAGATGTCTTTATAATCAGCATTATATATTCAGGAGAGTATAGCAGAATACACAAAATGGAAAATACAGTGGAGCATTGCARGATATAAAGTTTAGGAAAAAATTGTATTTAAGTGTCATATTTTTTACTATTTATCTTCTGTCCATAGTCACTGTGCACTTTCAATCTTTGAGATCAATCTGCTGCTGAGTTCATCTGAGAKATGTACACATGTAAAAGAACAAATGCTGTTTGAATTATTTCTTCTTCTCTTCCTCTGTTTTAGGACTATAATCCAAGGGGCACTTTGTCAATTCATGCGTAAATATATTTTGTTGTTGTTTAAAAGTGCTACATGCAGAGTGAGTGGGATGCTGCAGCACTTGTAACTCAGCAGGTCTCCAAGCAGCCAAATTTGAGGTTGTAATATCAGTAACACATCAGAAAGGACCAGAAGGAAATGTGCCCTTTGGCTCTTCTTTTTATAGTCCTTTGTATTGAGGATGACCCTTACTATTCCAGCTGGCATAATCTTGTTGGTGTCTCGCACAGTCAGTGTGCAGACCAACAACATGGTCACAGTCCTGCCAGGTTTCAGTCAGAGCTGGCTTGGAGCTGTAGTCCTTTTAGGCTTTCTTTGGATGCATGAGCATGCTTGATACCGTGAATAATTTGCCCTTGAGTCATGCGATGACATTGAGTATTARTACCCTTCTTATTATCCCTTTCATTACTGGATTTAGCACTGGTGTATGCTTTGTTCTCTCGAGCGTTCTTTTGAACCAGTCATGAATTTTCCATGCCGCATATCCAAGTGCTGCATATGTGTAAATTTGATTCTTTTTTTTGGTGCTAACCAACTRGTTGCCCTCAAGTGTGATTCTGGGCAATACTCTCTCAAGGCACCTCTCCCTATAGGCAGTACATAGAAGACCATGTCAGGATTGTTGTCTTCTGCCCTACTCTAACACTGTCCTATTGACTAAGTCTCTAACTGTCTCTAACACTGTCCTATTGACTAAGTCACCAAGCTTGTGTCCTTGCATATTCTTGTATGTCCCCTAGCTTTGTCCCGTGGCATGCAATACACACCTTGGCATCACAGGATAAAAGCTTTACGCCAGCAGGCCATGGTGCAGACCCTCCCGTTATTTCAGACTTACTATACTGAAATGAGCAAAATGTAGTAATTGCCTCCAGGCACCACGTGGAGCCCAGAGGAAAAGCCAGGCCAATGGTGATGCCATGTGCAGTCATGACTTTGCTAAGGGCAGTCGTGGATACAAGTCATTTTGGGCCTTTGTTCCTGCCATTGTCCTCTCTGAATTGGGTGCCTTTAAAAACCTTTAGAAACGTAAAGCTAGCCTTAAGGTATCTCTAGTAAGCTATCTTAATTCTATAGATATACCATCACTGACCCTTTCTCGCTAATATAATTCTCTTGTCAATAACGTTTTGTTCCTGGCTGCTATACCTGAAGGGGATTAGGAAGTACAGAAATCGAGGACACATCAATTGCATTGATATTTTGTGCAAATGTAAGATAGTACATACACTAACAAGCTTGCTTTTTGCTCTTCATCATTACTTAGATCAGGATCTCCATTAACTTACTTTTGTCTGAAAAAAACAAAATCAGTGACCAGCTTCTTGTCAGACTAAAAAGGAATCACTGTAGGCTATATTTATAATAGGTAGACTGAAATAGCACATTGCACACACTCATCAGTGTGTTGTAGCAGGGGTGCTACAACAAGGCTGTTGATGAATTGCTAAATGCTTACAAGCTGTGTATCTTTTGTAGCTGCAGATGGTGCTTTATGATCCTTTTGCATCAGTTATTAAATCTGCAAAAATGTTCATCACAATTGCTCTGTAATAGTTTTTTCTCTAGCTTGTACCTGTTAAACTATGTGTTTAGATGCAATTTATGCACATCAATCTGCATTTCTGCACACAGAAAGCCTTACACAATTTATGCAGCAGACAGGAGCATACAGACCATTTTGCAGTAAATTTTGTCCCTAAATGGTATTCGGTATAGAGCCAGTTTATCTTCCGTGTGCACGATGAATATAGTGTAATTTACACAGTGCGGGCAAATAACTGTAATATGTTATAAAATTTAATTGTACRTATCAAACTAATAAAAATCAGGAGCAGGACTAAGCATTCTCCAATAGATACCCAGACAAAAGTAGAAAATCTTCTCAATATATCATAGCATAAATATTGAACTTAAATATTTTATGAACTTATAAAGACAGGTTTCCAAAGATATATGCAGAACTGATAGATTAAAAGTAATGCAAGATGAAAATGAAAGTTTTAAAAAAAACATTATCAAGAGCAGCAGAAACACTGGTAGTTGTTTGCATCCCGTATTTCATTGTGCAGTCAAGGCAGGACTGGAAGTTGTACCCCWGAGTGACTTCACATTACCGGGGCGCCTTTAGAAATAACAGCAGTTCCCAACTCAGCTGTATGCTAACGACCTCCCTCCATTGCAGAATGGGCTTTTGCTGAGAAGTTTACAGGAGTACACCAACAAGATAAAATGTTCTCATTACTTTTTGTGCTATAAGTGGACGAAAAAGATATGATACGCMTAACTGACCAAGGTTAAAACTTCCAAAACCTGTGCAACGTGTGTTTCGGTTCTTAGTCATGGGCAAAAGCAATTCCCTTTATGCCATAAAACTCTTGATGTATTTTACCATTCTGTCTTGGGTTACTTTTATGTTTTTACTTCTGATTGTACTGCAGAATATTAAGACTGAGGTTATAAAATGAAATATGCAGGAGGACTCTAGTTTTCCCAGGAAACATTGTGGATAGTAGTAGCAGTTACAAGAGAAGGCAAAAGAAATTTTTTTAATCTTCAACCTGAAAAAAAAAGGTTGATGAGAAAAAAAAGAAGTGGAATCCAGCACAGTAAGACAGAGAGCAGTGACTTGAAAAGTATTTGGAAAAAGACAATCTGGTATTTGCAGCACAGTGAGACAAGGTTGTGGACTTGCTTATGGCCATKCATGAGGATTCCTTCTTCATGGTCTGTGCATTTAAAATCTGTGTAGCAAAGAAGTATGTTCAAGCAGCAACATGGGTGTTATCCGTGATAATATAAAATTACTCTTTCAAAAAAACCCACTTGCTATTTTCAGTCTCTGCTGTGGCTCAAAGCTAAATTATTCATTTCTGTAATTTAGTCAATGGATATTTTTTACAGTTATTATTTCTATGAATATGYTTTTCATTATGCTTTCCCAACAGCCTGGCTCTAATCCCTGTTGCAGCACCCACTGTGTTGTCCAGGTGGTTCAGAGCAACATCTCTTTCCCAGTTTGTGCCATGGTCATGATGATCTTGTAGCTACCTTTAGTGTCTCATCACGCCCATTTCCCGAGCCGTGGCTACTTACAGGCAACTTATTCAGCTGCCCACATTTCAGGCTCTACCATATTATATCGTTCCGGTCATGCTGCCTGATCTGGCCGGCTCCAGAAAAGAAGGCAGGGGAGAAACCCCGTAATCTCACCCACTCTGTAGGAGCAGATGGAAACAGAGGCACTTTGAGACAGGTCCCAGCAAGAGAGAGAGGCACGAAACAACATGGGTGGCAAATGCATAGGTACTGAAAATGTGAGAATCCTGCTTTGGTGCAGGGATCTGCTTGTGAGTTATACTTCCTGGGCTGCCTTTGGATTCATTTTTGATGCTCAGTTTACCTTTCGGCATTGATATGCTGGACACACCATCTATTTTTAAAGGTAAAGCTCAAGTCCAAAATGTAACATTTGATTTTCTACATACGGACTCACTGAAGTTCCAGCAAATACCTTCCACAGCCACCTGCACTGTCATAGAGCGGAGCCTGGTCTGCCTGGTGTACCTTGTCAAGCCTAGTCTACCTCACATTTAGCAGCACTGAATAATGCGTTTTCAGCTGACCGAGGACTGGGAATTTGGATTAGTTGCAGTGGCCCACAGCAAAACCTCAGAGCTGTTGGCCTCAGAAGAGAGTAAAGGATCTGTGGAAGTAGCTGATTTCTTCCACTCAGAGGCATTTGTTTCTCTGCTTCTGGGTGGCCATAGATAAACAACCCCTGGTCCAGAAGGCTTAAAAGGAAAACCACAACCCCTTTTGCTGTGGCGCTGTCTCTTCTTAGCCCAATATATGAATTACTTCTTTTTCACTTTGGCCATGTTTCTGTCTGTCTGCTAGCTCCAAAGAGGTTACTGTGATCACCCTGGGAGAGGGGGAGCTGCTCTCCTCTGTGTGGTTTCTCCCTGCCCTCCACCAGCTCTGCAGACCCGAAGAGCAAGGGCCAGTTGTTCTCACCATCACCCTGAGCCATGGGCAGGCTGTGCGGGGGATACCAAATCCATAGCTTTTATGTGAAGAGAGGTCAAGATCTGTCAGCTTCAAAATCAAGCATGTCCATGTGAAACAGGAGGGTGAAAATTTTTTCAGAGCAATTCAGTCTCCACAGCAGGTGGAGGTGGAAGAAACATTTATTTTTTCAGATGCTCCCCTGAGCAGACTGTGAAAAGGAAGCAGAGACTTTGCAGGGAGCAGATGAAGGAGCACTGAAATGAAGGGGAAAATGCAAGAGAATGTTTTTGCATGCACTTATGTGAAACTATCAGATMTATTACTTCCTGAGAGAAAGTAATGTTACCCATTGAATGATAGGCTGAACTAAATGAAAATTAACAGGACACTGAGTTTGAAGTCAACACACACTATTACATCATAGAGACTTTGGTGGAAGTATTTCAGTTAAAGGTCTTTGAGAACAGGTATCATCATTGAGAAGCATAATTTCTGCTATGCGACAGTAGAATTCATTGTAGATCGGCCGTTGCACCTTGAGCCCGTAACCACCCCTGTAAAGGACTGGAAGCTCTCCTTGCTCACCTTCCAGGTGGAACTCAAATTGCRTTTTAAAGAATGTGTGATGGAAGCTTTTCCAAATGAATCAAGTCTTTAAACAATTACACAAGATTTACATTACTCTCTAGTGTTCACTTGCAATCCTAGAGTCTGTGAAAGTCCATCATCTTCCATATGGGTTCTCCAAAGAGTTAATTCTACTTAGGAAGTGCTGAGATGAGAAGTTATGTAAAACTCATTGTTTACTTTGAAGAATTTCTGTGGTGAAAAGTAAGATTTTGCTGGGTCAAAACACATTATTATATTTTTGATACTAAGTATTTTAGTACTTAACATTTTTCTGTTGAATGCATGAAGGGGTTTTTTTTCCATCTTTTTTCCTGTGAGAGTTGTAACTTCTTTTGTAGTCACCCAACCTAACTAACAAGGTGGCTAGAGACACCTTACTGAGTGTATGGTTAGCAGACACTATSACAGTCACCCTGTCTATGTTCTGACTGTATAAAGGTTATTAATAAGACACCTGATTTCTAAAAGTTTGCCCTAGGCTGCAGCTCTTTTAAAGAGAAGACTTCACCAGTTTGCAGCTGAAGAAGATGGATTCCTTCTTCAATCAGAATAGTCTTTTTGTATTATTAAATAGTAGTGGTCAAGTCAGATCCCTTGTTAGGGGAAAACTGCAAGGAAAGGCTTTGCTCTAAGTTGTTGTTCTAACTATTGCTTCTGTTTCTCTGCTTTCAGAGGCTGGCAACAAGAAGCTAAAGAGCACGATACAGAGAAGCACAGAGACAGGAATGGCAGCAGAGATGAGAAGTCGTATGGTTCGACAGCCAAGTCGGGAATCCACTGACGGCAGCATAAATAGTTATAGCTCCGAGAGCAAGTAAGTGGCATTAAAAACATCAGTGATGTAGGAGAAGTTTCTTGTCTTTGTAAGAAAACTTGGGATATGAACAGAGGTCCCAGCTCTGGCTTTGTGTACAGATTCTTCCTCTTGAAACATTTGCAAAACTGAACTATTTTAGGCACTTAACAAAAATTTCTTGAAATTGAGAGAGGACTTCTTAGAGATTCACTTTTTCCCTGTCATCCAGTGAGGCATTTTGTTCATCAGAAGACAGCTAGATTCAGACTGCATTATTCAAAACAAAACATAGGGGTACTTTTTCTTTGAGTTATGTTTGTATTAACTCAGAGTTAAACTTCGGATGGTGTATGTAAATCCCTGTGATATGAAACTCTGTTCAGTAATACTATATACAAAGAAAGTTTAGTTTGGAGTTGGTCCAAGTCTCTTATTGAGAATTGTAAACCCAGACTCCAGCTGCCTCATCAGCTGAAATCAGGCAGACAACTGTGGGGAATGGGGCAGCTGTTTTCATTCACTGCTGAATGACTCTGTATGTAGGCAAGGAGAACAAAGCCAGATCTGACAGAAAAGTGTGCATGAATACTCCAGCCTCCTCACAGCTCTCAGTGGGACTCTACTGTGTGTGCCAAGGCACAGAGGTCACTAGGGAATTCTTAGAAGATGCCTCCCCACAAAACGGGAAACCGGGCTAGGCAAATCCACCCTATAGACCTGGAAAAAATGAGAGACTGTGACTTCTTTGGCTTCATCTTTTGATGTGCTTACCATGTTACCACAATTGCTACTGCATGTTGTATAAGGCATGAAGAGCCAGGGGCAGCCATGGTGGTGGCAAGGAGCTGTCTAAAGGTGCAGTTTCTCCATCGTCAGACGATCTCACCACCCTCATTGTAAAAGAATGATCRTCTGACGATGGAGAAACTGCACCTTTACACCTCGTTTTTTTACAATGAGGGTGGTGAGACACTGGGACAGGCTGCCCAGAGAAGTTGTGGATGCCCCTGTGAAAGATGTCCCTGCCCATGGCAGGGGCGTTGGACTAGATGATCTTTAAGGTCCCTTCCAACCCAAACCATTCTATGATTCTATGATAATGCTAAGAATTGCAAGAGCCATGTAAGAAAAACAGACTCCATCAYGAATAACTCAAAAACAAAGTAGATAAGCATCAGATAGAATCATAGAATCATAGAATCATTAAGGTTGGAAAAGACCTTTAAGATCATCGAGTCCAACCGTGAACCCAGCACCCATGCCCMCTAAACCATGTCCCGAAGTGCCACATCCACACGCTTTTTGAACGCCTCCAGGGATGGTGACTCCACCACTTCCCTGGGCAGCCTGTTCCAATGCTTGACTACCCTTTCGGTGAAGAAATTTTTCCTAATACCCAATCTAAACCTCCCCTGGCGCAACTTGAGGCCATTTCCTCTCGTTCTATCGTTTGTTACTTGGGAGAAGAGACCAACACCCACCTCTGTACAGCCTCCTTTCAGGTAGTTGTAGAGAGTGATAAGGTCTCCCCTCAGGCTAAACAACCCCAGCTCCCTCAGCCGCTCATTATAAGRCCTGTTCTCCAGACCCTTCCCCATCTTCGTTGCCCTTCTCTGGACACGCTCCAGCACCTCAATGTCCTTCTTGTAGTGAGGGGCCCAAAACTGAACACAGTATTCAAGGTGCAGCCTCACCAGTGCTGGGTACAGGGGCACGATCACCTCCCTACTCCTGCTGGCCACACTATTCCTGATACAGGCCAGGATGCCGTTGGCCTTCTTGACCACCTGGGCACACTGCCGGCTCATGTTCAGCTGGCCGTCGACCAGCACCCCCAGGTCCTTTTCCGCCGGGCAGCTTTCCAGCCACTCTCCCCCAAGCCTGTAGCGTTGCCTGGGGTTGTTGTGACCCAAGTGCAGGACCCAGCAYTTGGTCTTGTTGAACCTCATGCAATTGGCCTCGGCCCATCGATCCAGCCTGTCCAGGTCCCTCTGTAGAGCCTTCCTACCCTCAGGCAGATCAACACTCCAGCCCAGCTTGGTGTCATCTGCAAACTTACTGAGGGTGCACTCRATCCCCTCGTCCAGATCATTGATAAAGATGTTAAACAAGACCGGCCCCAAAACCGAGCCCTAGGGAACACCGCTCGTGACCGGCCGCCAGCCGGATTTGACTCCATTCACCACAACTCTCTGGGCTCGGCCATCCAGCCAGTTTTTTACCCAGCGAAGAGTACACCCGTCCAAGCCATGAGCCACCAGCTTCTCCAGGAGAATGCTGTGGGACACAGTGAATGAATGAAGAATGAGGGACAAAAGTAAAATATCCTAGTATTTTTCCCAGTATGATTCTATGATAGAGCATATTACCTTTACCCTTTCAACACTCCATCCAGCCATCCTCTTTCCTCTCTCTAGGCTGGAATGTCAGTCTGTAAGGCACCAGTCACTCACCATGGTGACAAAGGGCCCCATAAACTGGACCCTGCTAAGGAGGAGCTGGGGGGGCCTGTTTGCCTGGTTAGCACTGACGGTGAGGACCTCTTCAGGGGAACAGCCTAATCCTCTGCTCCACCCTCAGAGTGTGTAAACAGATTTGGCAAGGCTGCAGCAGCCCAGGTCTGGATCTGGAGGTCATAGCAGGCATCTGGAGGACAGAAACCGCAAGGTAGAGCCTTAAATTGTTGACTTGAGAATCAGCCTCTGAAGAAGGCAGTGAAGAGAGCAAGCCTGGGAGGTAAACGGAGTGCTTGCTTCTTATTGGGACATATTGCAGGCTGGGTGTGCATAGTGGGACTTAGTTAGAAAATTAGCCTTTATAACTAGGTCCATCTTCAAGGTAAAGTGAGCTATCATAAGCTGGTAGTCACACTATCTGCATCTTACATCTTGTTTCTGCCTCCTTAGCTCCTCTGCCCGTTCCCCATCTCTTGCTGCTCCAGCACCAGTTCTGCCTCTGACAAGTCTCCTTACCTCTCTCAGCGCTCTCATACAATAGATTTCTTCACATCTGACCACGTTTGTCCTGCTTTTCTGATCCATACGTTTGACACCAGCTCCCTAACTTTTCACTACGTTTGTCACAGACTTTTGGTTTGACACAGTTACCAGCTCTTCTGGTTGATTTCTGATCCTCGGTATACCTCAACTTCATTTCCTGACTCCAAACCCACTTCGCACTTGACCTTAGCCTTAAACACTCTCCCTGATCTCCACATCCCTGTTCCAGTCCCTGGCAAGAGTAAAGAAACAGTGAGGCCAGTGAAGTGAGAACACCACCAATATCTAACAGTGGCTGTGAAGAGAAACCCAGGAGAATGGGTCAAAGGAGGCAGATAATAAAACTCATGTGAAACAGTTAAATATATCTTGCTGCAATGAAGGAAGAGAAACATTCCTTAAAGAGGACACAATGCCATAGGCAAAAGGGATACCAGAGGGCTCTGTTCAGTATGTCTTAGAAAACTTCTCTGAAGTCTTCTGTTTTTCTATGATTCTGTGATTTAGCTATAGATCAAATCCTCAGATGCTCTGCAAACTTGCTTGAGTTTGATAGAATAATGTTAGTTTACAGCAGCTCTGGGTTTAGATCACAGTGAATGAAGAACGTTAAATGCAGAGATTCATGTAAGAAAGATGACCAGTAAAACAATTTTCTACTGTTTAATCACTTCCCCCACGAGCATCACTGGCTTATTGTAGAACATGAGTTGGACACAACTGCAAGGTGGAGGGGAAGCCGCACAACTGTGTCACATAATCAGGGGTATATGCACTGTGCCAGCTGATCCTAAAATCCCCTCCCTCTCTCCCTCCTTCTTCTGGGCCTTTTTAGAACATTAGAAATGTCACCTTTAACTTCAGATGTTCTTTCTAGTGTGAGCATGAATCAGTTTTTGATAGCACCTTGTATTCAGAATAGTGAAGCTGTTCGCTAGGTTTTTTCTGTCTCTTGTGAGATTCCCATMAAAATCAGCAAGAGCTTGAATTTGGTTGTTTGAGTAGTATTTTGTCTGCAGTTCACTCTTGACATTACTGTAGGCGGGTAATGATGACAATTAGGAAATGCTTATGTTAAGTTTGCACAGGCTACTTTTCCTTCCTTGTGTGTGTATACATTATGATACTGACTTTACTTCCAGGATGACATAGTTTATTGACAGTATCATGCCTCATCCTGCATTTCATAAGACCAATCAGATGTGTAGCTCAGCTGAGAATGCAGATTCCTACAGTGGGTACCCCAGGTACCACATTATGTTCTTTTGCTTGACTCATAACTGGAGTTAAATGAATTAGAATTAATACACATTAAGGTGAAGGTGTACTTCACAACCTTCATTATTATGTGTACAGCTAGAGGTGTCTGAAAAGTGAGAATGCTCTCACGCGAACCTTTTCAATGTTGTTAGTCATTCCATAGCAAAATGTAACAAGTTTTGGGGAAAAAGGCCAAAGAAACGAGCAAGAAACTTTTCATAGCAGGGGCAGGAGTGAATGRGTAGTGCCACTGGGGAGGGAAGTAGATTTTGTGTCTTGTCAGGAAAGGTGTGCTTGAAGGTGCATCTCGAGGTTAGGTGAATGCTGTGATTGGTGGGCTGATAGTTGAACTGGAGAACTTGAGGTTCTTTTCCTCCTCTATCTAAAGAAACTTTCTTAAAAAAAAAAAAAAAAGATTTCTTAAAACTAAACTGTGAAAAGCTTGCCTTTTGCTAAATCAGAGTTTTCTAATGTGCTGATATTTTCTGGCCAGCTTTAGTTACAAGCAGTCTATAGGTTTATGYAGGCATAGTAAGAGCAGTTAGTCTTGAAGAGAGGGATGGGCTTTTTTTGTCCAACTAACTGGGGTTTGCAAAGAGTTTTCAGTGTCAATTGAATGACTGGAGCACTGTTACTATTTTCTCCAGTCTAATAGGGTATTTCCTTTGAGGGAGAAGCAGATACAGAGTGGTGAATGGTCTGCTGGGTAAGATGCTATCTAGACTTGGTTCAAAGTCTGTTCTTCYGTTCCTCATAATTGTGAAGAGGAAGTCAAAGCTGAGTCTCCCCACCATGGATCATTCTTTCTTTTTTTTGTTGTTTTGTTTGTTTCTTTTGTTATTGTTTGGAGACTGTATATCTATTAAAAAGAAAGTGGAGATTCTGGAATACAAGAAAGCAGCTTGGAAAAGCACATATCATAGAATCATAGAATAGTTTGGGTTGGAAGGGACCTTTAAAGGTCATCTAGTCCAACCACCCTGCAATGAGCAGGGCCATCTTCAACTAGATCAGGTTGCTCAGAGCCCTGTCCAACTTGATCTTGAATGTTTCCATATTTTCTGTGCCAATGTATTACAGTTCAGTTTGTGTCCTGAAAGAGGGATGGGTACCAACTGTAGATCCAGATGTGGCTACTAGAGTATTTTGGCTAGGGAGTGGCATTAGGTTTAGCTCTAATCAACATTAGCACTRCCTGCCAGTTTATTGCTTCATGAAACAGCTGTCAGATTATTTTAGTGTATCAGATTAATTTATCTATCAGATTAATTTAGTGTATACATCTTTTTCCCTGTTTGTTCTAACTGATGCAGATGGGGTTTGTATGTATGTATAGATATAAAACAGTATTACAAGGTAAATCAAGCATTCAAGAATGAAGAATGATAGGCTATTACATTTCATGAGGCTTTTTATGTTTTTTCACRCAAGGTCACTCACAGTTTATTCACYTGTCAGGCTCTTCACTGCTTCTGGAGAACTCCTTAGCAAGAACTGTTTTATGGACTACTTTGGGTCCATGTGCAGAATTTCACTACACTTCTTTGGGGTCCATGGGAGACAGCTCGTTCCTGATGTTGCAGAACAATTTGTGGTTGCACATCCTGAGCTGCTTGCCTTGTATCAGTAGTACTTTTGAGGTAAATACTATAGGACAATAGAAATTAATCCTGTTCTTATGCTTAACCAGCTTTTATTTTGCTTCAGCTTAATATTTCCTGGAGTACGGCTGGGCGCTGACAGTCAGTTTAGTGATTTCCTCGATGGACTTGGACCTGCACAGTTAGTAGGCCGACAAACGCTAGCAACCCCTGCCATGGGTAAGAATAATATGTTCTCGACTGTTAAATGACTAGTAAGCCAATTAACTAATACACACACTGCCAGACTACAGCACCAAAAAGATTTTTACAAAGTGGCTTCCTTCACTGTAAACATGAAGGTCCTATACACAGTCACTGGTATTGCTAGCATGCTAGCGTCCAGAGTGGGGTGGGAGRAACAGTATTTGCTCCGTATGTGAGATGTCTGCTAATCATATTTGCAGTTTGAAGATAGGGGTTGCACTTTACTTCCCACTCAAAATTATTGTGGCTTCTCCAATTGTAGCTCGCTGCAAAATCTCAGCTGCTCAGGGTTTATATTTACTTGCCACAGATTATATTGGATGTGACAGACAGTTTCTGGCCAAACTCTTGCACTTGTCCAAACTTAGTTCATCTAAACCCAGAATGTGAAACTTCTGCTCACATTTGCAATGCTCAATAATCAGTTGCTGGTAAAGCCACTGTTTGTCATGAAAGAGACAAAATCCTTTTCTACAGCAGCTGCCTGGGGCTATCTGTGATCTTCTCTGTGTTCCAGACCAGTTTGTATTTCCCTATAGTAGTATTAGCTGTATCTTGGCTATGAATAGAGTGTGAGTGTATAAGGTGTGCAACAGCGCAGTACTGCGTAAGTATCTTTGGAAAGGTTTGATTTTTTTTTGCTTATATATGAGCAATTCTTAGACGTGCTTTAGGATGCTAAGTGAGGAGTCCTTGATCCACTACTTTAACCATACTTCTCCTGGCGGAAATTATAAATGGCCAATGCTTCAGTACAGCTGTCTTGGGAGAATCAGCTTCAGGAAGGGCTACTGAGCCCTGAAAAGGAAGAGAAACAGACAGAAAAATAGCAGAAGAGAGTGTTCCCTTCCCAAATCATGAGCAGGAGACAGAAACTTTCTTGAGAACCCCCTAAGGCAAGGGTTGCTGTGTAAGTCCAAATGACTGCTACTAATGCATTAATAAACACCAAACTTGTTAAATTTATATTTTTTATTATTATTTTAAAAGAGAAGATATTTGTGAGATTATTTGCCCAATAAAAATGTAAGTGGCTCTGTCGGTATAAGGGTCTAGATTTCTTCCATCTCTTTATTTTAATCTTGTTTTCTGACTAAATATTTTTCTGCAGATTACTTGGGTAATATGTTTATTTTCACTTCTTAGAACTGCTTTATTTCCTAAAGGCTCAAGTTTTGGCCCCCCAAAAAGCACTCAAACGTGCTTTTTAACAGTTTTCAGAAGACCTTCTATGTGGTA
Source organism: Oceanodroma leucorhoa (assembly GCA_030449065.1). Lineage (NCBI taxonomy): Eukaryota > Metazoa > Chordata > Aves > Procellariiformes > Oceanodroma > Oceanodroma leucorhoa. The sequence goes on from JASVER010000001.1 coordinate 3,247,675, forward strand.
TCCTTTCACTGGTGACGATTTGAAAATGTTTGTATTATCGCTCCCCCTTCTGGCTCCCTGTCGCATATTTTATTTTGGATATGCCATACGGAGATGTGCTCTTAAAAAGGCTTGTTGGAATTTCCCTGTGAACTATTTTTAGTGCAACAGAGAGCTCTGTTTATTCAAGCAAATTTTGACGGATTAAAAAATCTTCTCTGCTGCTCTGTCATACCTCAAGTACCAAGATATAAACACTGCTTTAACATACTGTTAGACAAGCATGTGAAGATCTTATGCCCAGTTAATTTCAAAATGCCATCTTTCTAAATCCGGATCCTAAATTCTATAGTTCAGGACTATCTATTTGTTAGTGTGTTTTTTTAGACAATCAGAGCTTGCATGTCAAATATATACATACTCACGTGTTTCATGGCTATATGTATAGTTCATTTATTTGCACAGGCGTCACGTAGCTGCCCATGTCATACTGTGCATTTTTTGTTCTAAGTAAGTGGCCTGTTAGATTTCTACCCAGCTGATTCCATGATATATGAAACCATAGGGATATAACGCTTTGAGCATCAGCCCATAGTTGACCTTGCACTTTATTGATCTAGATCAGAACAGTGCTTGGTCTCAGACTAAGCAGTTTCCTTTTTCTGCAGGAAATGTCATTTGTCAGAACTCAGGCAGGGAAACAAGTTTGACTATTCAGTAGCAAAAGCAGCTTCTTATTTTAACATGTTGCATCATTTTATTCACACCAAAAATGCGTGTGGAATATTGATAAAAACAGGAAAATTGTCACCCCTGTACTTGTTGGGAGACTTTTGCAGAAAAAAAGACCTCTTTTGAGCTCCTGGGGGTCAGGGCATCATTCTCTGTAGCTGTGCTATGACTGTGTGCCTCGGCTGGCTGGTGTCTCTGCCTTACTCTGAGGATCCAGTCAGGCAATTGTAGTTACAGAAGAAGGTTTCAGCGTTAGCCTCTACCAGCAGTTCTCCTTCCGACTACATCAGACAAGGAGCCTTCACACTACCAGCTCCTGCGTCTCAGCTTGGAGGCAGAAACTTCCAGCCGAGGGGATTTCTGAACATGAGTTTGGGTTTTAGGCTCTCTGAGTGCGGGACCGCTGTCAGGGCAGCGCATGTCAGTGACTGGCACACTGGGGCAACAGTCCTAGGTAGGAAAGCTCTAGATAATTCACCAGTGCAAAATTAAAGGTGTGGTGGTTATACCATAGTGTTGCTGTAAATTTGCCTGCCTCCATGGATCAGAAATACGGAGCTCTGGTATAAACCTTACGCCAAGAGAGGGCACCATGCTCCCTGGGTATATATCTTTTAGTCCAGGTTTAAGGATGGAGAAATTGAAGGGATGGGGAAGAGAGGTGACAAGCACACTAATGCAGCAGACTAGTAGCAAACTAATCTTTCTGTTTCTCCCTCTTATACCCTATCTCCCAGGCCGTACTGCTTCTCTAAAATGTGGGCTTCTTTCTTCTCCCTCTCAGGTGACATCCAGATTGGAATGGTGGATAAAAAGGGCCAGTTAGAAGTAGAAGTCATTAGAGCCCGTGGCCTCACACAAAAACCTGGCTCCAAATCTACCCCAGGTAAGGAAAAAAAAAATTGACAGAAAACAAGAATATGAAATACACTGATGAACTGGGGATCGGAGACTTTTTGAGCTCCTCGTTAGCTGTCACTACATTTGCATTTGTTGGTTTGCTTTTCAACAAGGAATGTGTGCGTGGATATATCCTTGCTACCAGTGTCCACTTCTTACCACCTTGCATCTGCCAATTGCATGCCACTTTTCAAGGAATGATTTTCAGCAACTCAACATCCATTCTGGAAGGAACATTTGCAGAAGTATTTCTGCTTATCTTAGGCAAGTCATATATCTCAGAGGGGCTTTATCAATGTAGATGAAGTCTTTTGTATTTGTTCCACATCAAAACAAGAGATGGAGAACAGATGAAAGTGCTTTGAACAAACAGTTTAATGGACCCACATGCCATGGTCTTCTGTACACAACAGTGCTTCAAGACAGCAGGTTGTGCTAGTGCCAGTGTTAATAATTTGTATAATGAATGAGATTTAATATTGTGTCATTTTATAAGGACATTTTTGGAAGACCTGGTCATTTATAGAAATCTTTATTAGAAGAGATGTATAATCTCCACCACAGCCACTGCTTACCATAACAATTGGAACAGTTGTTTCAGATAACATTTTGCCAAAATGGTACTTTACAACCTCCTTAGGAGCTGAAGACGAAAGAGCAATTAATGTCTGTGTTATCTGAGTGATTTAGTTTTAAATATTCCTTTCAATGAAACATCAAAGTCTTTTGTTTTGAAATATCTCTGACCCCTCAACATACATAGAGAGTCCAGAGTAGCTATCAGTGACAGTTAATTCCTGGCAAAGGCAATTGTTTTTAAAATGACAGACATGAAACGGAATTGTTGTTAGTAACATCTTAGCTCATTAAATTCAAGGTTTATAAAAATCAAATTGATTTCTTATGGGCTGTGTCATTTATTTTATAAATATAATTGTATTCAGATTATGCAGTGAAGATAGCGTGTGTCATTTTCTTTCCACTCAGCTTCCTTTTAAGGCATTTGTCCTCCAGCTCAGATGTGCAATGTAGATGTTTTTAAGTCCAAACATAAAATTCATGATGTTCTGTTTGCAGCTCCATATGTCAAAGTGTATTTATTGGAAAATGGAGCATGTATAGCTAAGAAGAAGACAAGAATTGCACGGAAGACCCTTGATCCTTTGTACCAACAGACACTGGTTTTTGATGAAAGTCCGCAGGGTAAAGTCCTTCAGGTCAGTTGCCTCTTAATCCCATTTTAGGCTATCATTTGGAGAAGCACTTGCATGTTTACTTAAGTTTAAGCGATATGCGTAAACCCACTCCAACTCACAAAGCATTTAATTTTATAAATCCCGGCAAACACGTCCTTGTGGCTTGTGGTTTCAGACCTGCAAAATGTCTGGCTGTATTAAACATTTCTCTTTTGTTGACTCTTGCTCCTGTCCTGCCATTAGGTTTTCCCACAAGAGGGAGCAATCATTCACCCTTAAGAATAACATTTTCCCTACACCACACATAACGAAATACAGCAGGGCTGAACATACAAGCATGGGTTTGGGGACAATGCTGAACCTGTATTTTCTGTTCTTCCAGGTAATAGTTTGGGGAGACTACGGCCGAATGGACCACAAATGCTTCATGGGAGTAGCCCAGATCCTTCTGGAGGAACTGGATCTGTCCAGTGTGGTAATAGGCTGGTATAAATTATTTCCACCTTCATCACTAGTGGATCCAACCTTGACTCCCCTGACACGCAGGGCTTCCCAGTCATCTCTGGAAAGTTCAACTGGGCCTCCCTGCATTAGATCATAGTAGCAGGTGCTGTCTAATAAAAACGTCACCCAGGATAACAATTGGAACCAGATATTCACATGATCAAAAAACACTGTTGGAGAGAGACAATCACTTCTGTTTTTGCTTGCAGTAGTTATCCAAAAATATGTCTGCTTGTCGAGAGATGGCTTAAATTGACAGAACAAAGGTATATCACATATGGCCAATCTATTAGCGGCTATCACCGATGCTTATAAAGATCCAAAAAAAAAAAACCACAAACAAGAGCGGGACCTTTAGATTCGAACTAAGTCAAAGATGAGCCAAACTGGAAGCTCTCACTCTGTTAACAATGTTGTATTTTTCACATTTTGACAGAGCCCTCGAGCAGTGTTACCTTCCTGGTGTTTCAGCAGTTTTTCTGTACTTGTCACTTCCACTAGTTTTTTTGCCATGTGATTCTGCTAGTTTTGTAGAAGTCCTCACAATGCTAACAGAGACCCTCCCTTTCTTTTTCTAAACCAAACAAAAAAGGGCTGAAGCATATCTCTGTAAGCATCGTTAAAGTATTCAACAGCCACAGTTAAGATTCCAGCAAGTTCAAATCATTTCTCAGTTCTGGTACTTCCAAGTCTCTCACGTGGGAACCCAGAACAAATGACCAATCTAAGTGATATTCTTAAAAATAAATAATCATCACAGTGCCACTTTTCCATTGTAAAAAGCAGATATGTTTGCATTATATATAATAACTTTTATGTTTATGATGTTTTGCATGGAAGAATTTTGAAGAATCCTGCAACTACTGCTGGGGACTGGTATAAAGCAGCTTTAGTCTTAATTTTGACATTGAATATGTTACTGGTAATGCAGTTTTCCTCCTAGAAATTGAGAGGAAATATTTACGTTTCTGTGTATAAATGTATATTTGACTTCCCAAAATGTTGACCAGGAATGGATTGAGCATATGACACTTTCAGCTGTACCCAGGCTTCTCTGATGTGTGTCGCTTCAGACGCACCTGTCTGCCCTGGATAGAGCATGGTATGAGTTGTTCAGTGTTTCACTGGAAATTCCAGTTGAAATATTCTGCACTTACTAATGTTTTTATCAAATTTTAGTTTACATTTCTTTGAGATTGATGCAAGCACAAGGCTTGATTTTTTAACGCAAGATATCTTACTTTTTGGAGAAAAAAAAAAGTCAAATTTCAATTTGCTTTTTATTCATTTGAGTTCTTCTTGGCCTTGAAATCCCTTGTGATATTCTGTAAATGTGCGAACAACTGCAGATTCTTGCAGGTGCATTGATATGTTTCCCCTCCTTTTACAGGCCATTCAATTTTGTGATCACACAAATAGAGCAGCATGACTTGGAACTGTTCAAAGCTGCATGCACGTTTTGTAAAAAGAGATGAAAAAGGTTATTTAATAATGTATGTTAGTTCCACATAGGCCAGCTTGTATGTTGCATGTACTTGTACAGTTTGCTCGTAATTACTATACTGAAGTAACCAAGAAATCTAAGCCATCCATTTTTCTTATAGACATTTTGCAGGTTTTAGCCAGGCTAGGTCTGTGAGTCTGGTGCTAAATGTCTATAGATGGACTTTATTTTTTACCCTATGGAAAACGTGATGTAGTACGGACCAAATTCCTTCTAATAACTATTTTGGTGTAGATTCCTACTGTGGGGCTGTAACACATGTAGAAACTGTGTACACACTAGGTTTTAATTCATAGACATACTGCCTGCACCAAGTGAACTATTTATTATTACTCAACACGTGGGAATTACTCTGCCCATCTTTCCATAGGGCGCAGATTGGTTACTGCTCGACCTGCTGAGCAGGAAGAACTCAAGCATTGGTGCACTACTACTAGATCCTGTTCTGTCTTAGTGGCCAAAAACCAACTAGTCATAATTCGATAGTATCTTTCTATTTTGACCACTTGTCTTAACACTCCCCTGTGCTTTTAAATGAACTTCCAACTCATGTTATGTAAACATGTTTAATAAAATTTCCTTTTCATGTCCAGTGTAGTAGTTGTGCTCTCTGTATGTTCTGAGGTTCATCTGTGATTCTGCTCGCTGCAGGACTGTGTGAAATGTGTTAAGGAACAGTAAAATGATAAGTAATTTCTATGGTTCTTTTGATCGCTGTAATAGTGTATGTTGAAATCTGGGGCCAAAAGCTGAGGCCTGGTGAAAGTCGTGTTTGGTTGGCTTCCTTTTCACCGAGAAAGGAGCCAAATTGTGCTCTCATTCGTTGAAGCAGGCAAATTGAAGTCAAGAAACAAATTACAAACTACAATCTGGTGAAATCAAATCAGCTTATTGGAGTTGAGTGATGCTGCGTCTGCTTGCACCGGGTCAGCGGGGTGCTATGTGTTAGAGCCAGGCACCAGCTCTCCATCTGGTGTGTGCTGAGCCTTTAAGATGTGAGAACAACTCCAGATCCTTTGCACTTTTTAAACCCAGAAATATGCCCTTGTATTGTAATGCCCTTATGGACATAAGAAATTTATGGAAATTTACCTGAGAGCAGAATTTGGCGCTAAATTGTATTAGAGAAGCAAAGATTATGTACTTTGTTTGATTTTTAGTTTTCCATGTCCCACAGATACCTGATCACAATTTAAAAATAACATAAAGACAATATTGCCTCACTTTGAACACTTTTGTTTATTACTTTATTTATCTGAATACATGGTTAAGCTACTGAAAAAATGAATAATTAAACATGGTAAATCTCTGAACAAAAGGCATGTTATATTTCTGCTTCTGTGTGGTGGGAGTGATCTGTTTAAATATAGAATTTGTCATACTGTTGCAAAAAGCCCTCAATTTCATAAATCTTATGGCTTTGAATATTAAGTCCAATACTAGGATTTCTTTTCCTTTCTGATCCTGAGCAATAAATAAAGTTTAGCATTTCTGATCCCCCCCTAGAGCACCGAAAATATGGCAGCACAAGAACACGCTGAACTATTTCATTTATGGTGTTTCTGATGAACGGCGATCACATATGCAAAGACTTCAGGAACGAAATAGTAGGCGGTGCTAGGACAGACAAGTTGTGTGCTGGTCTCATTTCCCAGGGACTGTTGCCTTTTAAAAACTCATTGCTGAGTGCTGGGATTATAATACACAGATAAATCAGCTTTAATTCCTTCCCGGTTTTCCCTTGAGAATGCAGTACTGCCTTGTATGTTATACGCAGGGGAAGAGCAAAGGTACTAAACCTGCAATCCCTGTCATATAATCAGACAGTTATTTTCCTCACGATGAGGAAATGTTCCAAATTTTGTATTGAACTGCAAATTTAGTGTCCCTCTTTGTGGGTGGAGAAAAAGCTTTTGGCCTTGACCTTTGTGTTAGAGAGACATCAGAACTGCTGTGAGTGGGTAGGACAAACCAGAGCTTCATGATCTCCTTCCTTCGGAATTCCCAGAGAAATGATAGGTGCACTTCCGTTGCTGTTTTCACTAACAAATGACAGTCCCAGAAGTTGAGTTCAGGCCAGGTGTGATATGCTATACACAGAAAGAAAGTTCAGAGTGGATCTTCAGTGGTTGTTCTGCGTACTCCAAGATTTTACTTACAGCCTGTGACTTCTCCTCTATGAAGTTGGCTGTTTCCTGCTCCCATGTAGTCACTACTCTACTGTCCACAGCCCATTCAACTCTAGGAGAAAGGATTATGGGACTCATACTCTTCTTTTGCCTTAATTGAAGAAAGTCATGGCAGACAGCAATGTGGTTCTTTCTTTCAAGTCCCAAATGCTCACCCCATGTTACCCTACTATATTCTGCAAATGTAGAAGAAAGCAATCAGTAGTGGCCCACTTGGTAAAGCACTGGGTCCGTAGTGAAAGGCTGTGTGATATCACCATCTGCGTGGATTTTCACTATGTCTACAATTCATTTAGGTGAAGATTTAGAGACTTTTTTCACATTTTCTGCTCATTTATATCAGTGGGATGTATGCTTCTGGGTGACTTTGAGAACSTAGGTATCAGTCTCTGCACTTGGATTTTGTGATGAATAAAATGGGTGTAATTCCCCATTTCAGAGACATTGCATAGATAGGTAAGAGCAGAACATCAATGTGGAAAAAGCAGTTGTGAGGTCCTCAGAGACTGAAATGACATAAGATGATCCCATCTTCTTGTCCTGGCTCCCAAAGTCTTTTTTACACTGACAAGTATCAAGAATCAATTATCTTTTGTGCTAAACCTTGTCACTACATTTCTGCTACAGCCAAGTAAGAATTCCTGAGCCACACACCTAAGCAGGACACTGCTATTTTCTTCGGTTTATACCAACCCCTATACAACGAGTCTTTCAGAGAAGATGTCTCATCTTCCAGTCTCATACTCTCTAGGAAGTCCAGCAGCATTATCACCTCTGCATTTCCAGTACCACCACTTTGTCTTTAGTCCCTGTTTTCTGGTCTGACTGGCCTTGGCTGTTTCGTGACAGCAGGTCTCCACAGAATAAAGCTGTCCATGTACATGCTACAGCACTGATTATAACAGATGGAATAACCCCGTTTAGAACAAGCTCATACAAGGGTCAGTAAGACAGCCCTAGATATTTTAAGAAATCTTGTCATACAATTTAACCCAAAAAATTAAGATTTGCAAATCCAGCAAATGTAAAACAGAACTTCAATTAAGTGTTACTGTATATACTAAAAAAAAAAAAGAAACCAGTTTTGATAACTGTATTTGCATACTGCAGAAACAGCGTCCACACAGTGCAAACATGGCAACATTACACTAGCATGTAAGAACGAAAAAGGTCAATTATTATTTTCAGTAATGCAGAGGGTGAGAGATGGCCAGGAGGGAAATGTTTTCTAAATATTTAGTTAYTAAGCAAAGTCTGTTAGAAGCCAGCAGCAGCATTATGCTTGAGCTGCTGTTTGTTAAAGCTGCAGCAAAAGGAACCAAGAGAGAGCCCAAGAACTTCACCCTCCAGTTTCAGAAAGGGCTGCATTGCTTCCAGAGTAACAGAGTCAGAGACTAAGTGAGCAACCCTTGAGTGCTCAGGAATGAACAGGCAACCCAAAAGAAAATAATGACAATTACAATAAAACAATGATTTGGAACGAGTCCCCAGATGTCCCTCTCACACTACAGGTTAGAAGGACTGGATGTCTGTTAGCAGCCAATGCTACAGAGCTTCCGAGCACGAGTCAGCTTTTTCTAACGGAGCACTTTGTATGTACAGCTTGCCCACGCTTTTCTCTTYGGAGATGGTCTGACACATGCATTGAGTGTGAGCTTAACTTTAAGGGGATGTAAAGGGTATATTTAATTTTAAGCTCAAAAAGCTATGTTGTGGAGGAGGGATCTTGCCTCAGCCCTCATAAAGCATTGGCTAGGATAGTAAAGAAGTTGGGTGCTCTGTGATGGGTAAACCAATGAGTCAGAAACAGGTCCCCATGGAGGGCAGGGCAAGAGCTCGCGGAGCACAGAGCGGGAGGAGGGAAGGGAAGGGAATGAAATGGCACCTCTGCTCACCTGGGGGGACAAAAGAGGGACACCCAGGAAAAAACTTCAGGCATAACTGCTTAGCTCCTGTCTTTTTGCCTGAAAGCTCCAAAAAGAAGAAGAGTGGCCAACTCCTTAAAGCCTCAGAGGTGGCAGTGCGTTTCTTCCTGAAGGGTCAAAGGATTTGGCCCAATTTCATTACTTCAGTATTGGAAACAGACTGTCTGGTGGCAGCAGGGCTTGTCAAAAAGATATGATGCACTGTTTTCCTTTCTGACGGAAGACTCTCCAGGAGTTAACCGGGAGAGGAAAAGTAAATTGATGGCACAAATAATCTTTGAGTTGCTCTGTACCTGGTCTCAAAAGACACATAAAGGCTGTAATTGCTGGGGATAGGGAGTATCAACAAGCTTCTCACAGGCAGCTTAAGAGTGGCGCTTGTTGACCTCTTTTGCTTCCTTTTACCTGTTAGGAAAAAGGCCCTAAGATTTGGGAAACAGCTGAAGTACAGTATCTCCTGTCCTAGAAAATGTAAGAAATGCTGATTCCCTCCTCTCACCCTTTCCCTGGTCAAGGCTCCTGCAAACCGTGAAGCAAAGTTTAGTGTAGTTTGGTGCCTGGACTCAGCTCTCAGTTGCTCTGCTCCAGTGCTGCCAGCAGCTCACTTGATTCCAAAGCCTGTTGGTGGAAAAGACAAGCAAGCATTCCTAAACCATTCATGTTAAAAAACAAAAAAAGCCAACCCTCAGGCCTTTTTCATTCATCATGTGCATGAAAAGACAGAGGGAAGAAACCCATCGGATTTTCTTTTGTTGGAGAGCTTGAAACAGAATTAAATTACAGCCGCACCAGAAGTCACTGCTGTGCTATCTATATAATCCTTCAGCTTGGCTATACATGCGGGCTTCTTTGTTAGATTTCTGTTATGCCATTCAAATATTCCCTAAAACAAATCCCAAAATGTAAAGGAGGAGAAGGAGATACGTTGCCATGACAGTGAGCCACTCTTCAGGGCTTAACCTTCTCCTCCTTTTGTTCTTTAGGCCGGTATCTCCCCATAGCACTAATCTTAGCCTTGTTCTCCCATCACTTGTTTGCCTGATACCAGCTCAGAACTGTATCTGTTGTCTCCAGCAAATACCTGTTGGATTTGATAACATTTACATTTCTTCAGCGAGTGAGAGTGAATGGAGGAAAGCAGAGGAGGGTTGTTGAATACCTCACCTCTCTGGGGCTGCTTTTCAACTTGTACGTGGCTGGTTTAAGACCACTATTTCCCCCCCCCCGCCCCCATACTTGCATATCTCATGCACACCGTGCGTTTTTTACGGACTCGGGATTTGCTTTGTCTGTGCTGAAGAATGTGGGAATTTCACCACCGATTTCAACGAGACTGAACCCAAAGTGCTTTTGTGACAGAAGGGGACTGACACACCTTCTGTGTGCAGCGAGGCTCTTTCAGTGACAACAAACCCCAAACAAAGCAGGAGGCCAGCCAGCAATTCCAGCTGCGCAAAGCACAGAGCCTCATTCTCTCTGTAAGGAGGTGGCGATCCACGCAGCGCCGCATCCATGACAAGAGGACATTGCCTGGCCCGTAGATGAGCCTCATTTTTTATTTTTCTCATGCATACACCCTAACAAATAAGACCAAAAGCTGGCATTTTCCGGAAAGCTGCCCACTTCAGAAGAGCAGCCACGGAGCGCGGCTCTGGGCTGTGGCAGTTGAGGTGGCACTGGACGGCGCCTGGCCCCGGGGTGGCTGAGGGGCAGCGAGACCTGCTGCTGTGGGCGACCGCTAGTCAGCCAACTCTTGCAAATAATGTTATTTATTTAGAGAAATAAATCTATTTAGTGGAAAGCGCCCCGCTGCTTGCAGGCTGCCTGCAAACAGCGGGAAGGGAAAAAAAGCTGTCAAATATGTCATTCAGGTGAGCGAGCCACCCCGCGGAAGGGCGGGAGGCCGCCGCCGCCCGGGGCCGCCGGTGCCACACGGGGCCGCCGGCACCTCGCGGCCAGCCGCCGCCCCGCCCCGCCGCCCGCCGCTCCCCCTGGCGCCGCCGGAGGGCGCCTCAGCACCGCGGGCGGCGGGCAGCCCGGCCCCGGGGCGGCGGGGGCGGCCCCTCGCCCCTCAGCGCTTTCGCGCCCGGCCGGGCTCGGCTTCGCCCATCTCCCGAGCTCGTCCCGGCTCTCGGGCGAAGTCTAAGTTGTCGGCCCGGCTGGCTGGCCCCTCACACCGCCGCCAGGTTATCCAGCCGCCCCGCTGTGTGCCCGGCCTGTCAGCCGCGGCCGAGGAGGCGGGCGGGGCGCGGTAGCGGAGCTTGCCGCGGGCAGCGCTGCTGCTGCTGCTGCTGCTGCCGCCGCCGCCGGCCTCGGAGCCGGGGGTCGCAAAGATCTCCGCTGAAATGTGGAAAACCAGGCGTCTGCTTTATTAGGTACTTTTATATGAGATGAAGAAAAAGCTGTAGTGTTTTTTCCAAGTGTTGGATGTATACCTGCGGATGCAGTGAAACTGGGCGTGTGATCACTGGCTGTGCTTGTCTACTGGTTTCAAATAAGAGCTCTCAAAACAGTTAAAAGTTTTGAAGGAGAATTCATACAGGATAAAAAGAAATAATGCTTATATTTAGCAGGCTACCCTTTTCTCTGATTCAGTAGTGATTACGAACTCACTCAAATCAATGCAGTTCCACTAAGGAGTATTAAAAAAGCACATTTGTCCCCATTCCTGCGTTATTTGCAGTGGCTGCTCTGACAGATTAATGTTAAGCGACAAGCCTCGTTTTGTTTTCTGAGTACTACTTTTATTGTTAGATGGTGCTGTACCCTCACTACACCTTTGTTACTTTCATATTAAGCTGCAAGTCAGATACATCAGGAGAATTTTTTGCGACCAGTGAAAGCTTATGCTGGAGGATTATTAAACTTCGATGATAACTTGTGTAAGGAGGAAAAAGAAGGTATTACTGCTGACAGCCAAAATGCTTTTATAACTGAGGTACTGCTCATCCAGCCGCTATCTGAGGAAGGTCAGCTGACAAGGGCATAAAAAGAAAGGTCTTGCTCAGTCAGGAAAGCAGGCTGGATTTGGGGGAGCAAAGTCTAATTTGATATCTGAGCCATAAAAAAACATTCAGTGTCATGAAGGAACTGAAGCAGGGAACTGCACAGGACTGTTTTGTGTAGTCTTGTACAGCTACTGTGGCATTTAAATTGCCAAATGAGTGGATTAAAGTCTTTGTGCCTTCAACTCACCAACATCCTCAAAGAATAAAACTAAAGTTTTCTGGGATTTGGGCTCAGGCTGACCTGGCATGGAGAATCTCAGAGCCCAGATACAGGCTGCCGGACAGCGCATACGTGCAAGGGCTGAGCCCTGAGGCCAGCGCTAGAGCTTCTCTACCCAAATCACGGGGGGCTAACAACGCACAGCCCTGGTTTAGGACTCTAACCCAGCCATTGGGAATCTAAAGGGGGAGCACAACCAGCAGAATGAGGCTTACCTTGGTATAGCTCCGAGGGTCAGCAGGGGACAACATGCTTTCCTGCCCCCTGCTAGTGACAGCTGCGCCTCAAACAGCGGGGTTCTGCTAGACGGCAATGAGGGAAGTGCTCACTTGATATAAAGTGCTTTGGAAGATCACTAGCATAAAAGTCGGCAACTGTAAAAACTGCCAGTTCTCTAATTAGCTAGTGTGGCCGGGCAGCTGCACTCTGTGGCAGCTTTGCACCAGGTCATAGCACAAAACTTCCTAAATTGAACCCTGCATTTCCAGCTTTTTGAAGCTCCTCTCTCCTGTGCAAGTCACAGGAGGTCAACAGAAGGTGTCCCTGGCATTTTTCCCCAAGCTCCTGGAGAAGAGGCTGTTCCAGGGGGCATGACTAGCGTATCCTTATGTCCTGGCAATGCTTGGTTCCCAGAAAAGCTTCTCGAGTTGGTGGTTGGCATAGCTCACAGCAGCCCTTAACCTGCTATAACATGCTCTGAAGTGAGGACAGCTGCAGGCAACACTTACTTCTTTTGAACTATGCTCCAGTCCGATGCGCACATGCTGCCCTTCAGCAACCTAGCACAATTGCAGGCAGAGAAGGGAGGGCCTTGCCTGCAAGCTACAGCCTCCAGTTGTGAAGCCCTCTCACTTCCTCGTGAACGGGGCTGGCGAAGGCCTGCCAAGTTGGCTTCACCTGGGTATGCGAGCAAGATTCAGCAGGACTTGTTCACAGATACTGACACCGGACCAAGCCCTTCAGATGCACATTCCTGAGCCCACTCCTCCCCTTTAGGGCATTTTATGCCAGCCGCTCCCAGGTTTCCCCCTCGCCTTAATTACCTTTTTGTAGAGATCAGGTCTGTGTGTGTGTGTGCATGCTAATGCAAGGAAGGGCTGTCAGTGTAGCTTTGCAGCTCGATCTCTTCTAATATGATCCTGGCTCCAGGCTGCGGCTTTTTTTCCAGTGCCTGAATGCACCGCTTGTGGATATTAGGCGAGGGCAAGAATTTGCTTTTTTCTTGCAGGCAAAACAAAGAAATGCATTCTGTCTCGCCGCAGCTGCCGCAACCACAGCTGCACTGCTGAACCAGCTCCGCTTGCTGGCCTACAGCGAGGCAGCCAGAGCAAACTTAGGAGTCACTCTGCCCCGTCCCTCGTTGCCGTTCCTCCACCAGAGTCCTCTAGACACCAGTCCCACAGTGGGGACTGCAGAGTCTCTCTTGAGATGGATAGAGGAACCTTTGGTAAGCGAGCCACAGCCACGTGCAGAGCACTAGAGATGAGGGCTGGCGTGATCCCGCAGTAGTGGTCACAGCTCTGCAGCCAAGAGATGGAAGAGGAAAGGGGGAGTATTGAACCGGATGGTGTTACAAGGCAATTTGAGGAAACGCCTCCTTAGAAGTCTACTAAYAGGTTGGAGATAATGGTCCTTGCCCTGCAGCCCTTGTAAGGCCCCAGTGGAACTTGGCTACGGTAAGAGGGGCTGGGAGAGCAAAGACTCAAATTATTAGCTCCCAGCACGATTCAGAAATATCTGTCCACACTACAGGCGTGACTCAGAGCCTAGAAAGGTCTTTGGGATCTATGAAGATAACCCGAAGAGGTCCAACCCTTGAGAAACAGTTTCAGACCTTAGATTGGTCTTGTCTCCAGATCTCAGCTAATTTTTGGCGGATGCAGAATTTCCTGGATGAAAGTTAAACAGAGCAGCTGAACATACCTTGCCGTTGGCTTTCTTGTTGCTGGTTGGTTTTGTTTTGTGTTTTTTTTTAATGCTTCTGTGGTGGTTTTTTGTATAATCTTTGCATGTTTCAAAAGGATTGAAAAGAAGTGGAAATGCTAACGGGTGTTTTGGCTCATTCTGCCGTGTAGAGGGTTCTTGTGCCAAAGCGCTAGTTACCTAGGAAACTGCTGTAGGATTGAATTTGGATAGATGTGTTGTCAACTGCAAATGAGTAGAGTGGCTTTTCAAGAGGTGGGGAAGAGTGTAAAATGCACTGAAAATATGAATGCCTGTAATGTGATTTCTAGGTAAGATGGTAGTCCTATCTTTTTGACTGGCATTTTTAGGCACCCTGTCAACTGCACAAAGGGATCGCAGATGGAGCGCATGGCCATGCCTCGGCACCTGAGCTTGAATGCCCTTGTGTTTGTACGCTGAGTGAGCATTCATCTAAATGTCAAACCACGACTGTCTGCAAGGAATAGTACTAAAGTTGCCATTAAGCATTTTGCCCATTTTATTACAACAGAGTTATGACCATCCAAGGAAATTACAGCCTTTCTAGAGATTTGAACTGCAGCACTGCACGGCCATTTGCAAACAAAAAAGAAGAGACTGATGAAACATGTTTAATGATTGAGATACATCTAAGGGCTTATGCAGTGAAGAAAAATGTGATTGCAGAGCTTTTCCTGGAAGTCATCAATAATGGACCTTTTTAAATACAGCAGCAAAAATGTGAGAAAGCAAATAAATGCTTCAGTCTGGGGGAGTTATTCTGATGTCTATCAGTTCTGCCATGATGGCTAAATCTTCAAGTGGTTACTTATCCCAGAGGAGTCAATACTTAGAGTATTGAGGTCCATGGCTGAAAAAAATGAGCAAAGCGGTGGGGTTTACTCAGTTAGAATAGATCTCCCACAATTCCCCCTATTCCCTCCCCCGCCCCAAAACACGTGCAGGATTAGCATTTGGGCTTACGCTGAACACCAATTTCCTTGTATTTCACCTACAAAATGCACTTCAAATGGCAAATGCAAAATCTTAGTAGTTTATTCATGTTATGACAGGTGTCACCAGTTGGCACAGCTACACATAATCTTCAAAGGTTTGGGGTTTTTCTCCCCCCTCCAAGCAGGTGAGCAAGTTTCCAGCCTTGAAAAGGCAGGTTGCGCTGCTTGTTTTAGGTTAGGCAAGTGCATCAGGTGAGAGGAAGGCTGAGGTAAAGCACTGCCCTTATTCCTCTGGCTAAAGCTCAGAGGCAGGACCTGCTTCCAGAGCCACTTCTGCGGCCGGCTGGTCACTGCTCCCTGCCATTGTGCACCACCAGAGCCCTCACATCCCCTGCATTTCTCTCTGCAGGTGCTTCTCTCCTCCCAGGGGTCTAAAATAAATGCCAAAGTCACCAGTCCTAACCTCTGGCCTGACCGCGGGGCTGTACAGGCTTCCTGCAGGGAGGAGACACGCATCTTGCTTTTCCTTCCTGCTGAGCGCTGCCCAGGCTCTACTTTCAGGGCAGAACTGGTCCCTCAGAGCCGAGGGTCAGATGAGGGTCCCACCAGCCATTTGATCAGCTCGTGTCAGGCTGGCACGTCTGCGCGACTAAGACAAACCACCCTGTGGCCATACCTGGACTCTGCCCCTGGCTACTTTGCTGCCAGGCGGCCAGGCTGCACGGATGCAGCCAGCTGCCTCTGCCCCGCCGCGGGTAGACACCAGGGTCAAAAAGAAGCTGCGATATCTCGTATCTTTTATCCGTTGCTTATAAGAATACAGACACCCCTGATCACTATTCCTGCAACGACGCCTTTAACAACATTTACGTTGGAGATCAGCCAAAACCTATAAAACTGCAGCCTGCCAGGCCTGGAGGTGGCTGCAATAAAGTCTGTTGCATCCAAACTTTCTCTCTGGCCCCTGTCTTTGGAGAGGGGCTGAAGTGATATCCAGGGCCGGGCACCCTCCCTCCCCGCTCGAGCCTGTGTGCACCGGCAGATGTGCATGCAAACCTAAGCAGGCTCGTCTATTTCAGACCCATCTGTAACCTGCATAATGAATAATGTACAATGAATTTGTGGTCTACATGTTTATTAAGTGACTCAGTATTTCCAGTGGAGATTTTGTGCTCATGTTTTACTCACATCACAAAGCCCACTCACTCCTTTATTATCCCCAGCAGCGGTAGGCGATAATAAATTATACAACTGCAGATGAGGGTAACTATATCAACAAACAAATTGTATCAATTTTCAGTGTGAGTTTAAAGCTCCTTTTACTGGTTATGCAAACTCTGAAAAAGGAATTAGGGAACGCTGCCACTGTTATTAAACGTTCTTACTGGGCTGTAATCCAAGCCTTCCACAACGCGCCTCTAAAGAAGATTTTTGCCTACTGTGTACCACTGCTTTTACATACGGGATTAGGCATTTACATACGTAAGAGCAGAGAGAGAAATGTAATTTATGCAATAGTGACAGCTCCCATTCCTTACAGCGTGAAAGGGATGAAAAATAAAATGTGCCTCGGTGGTAGAATTCAGAGCTAATCCCCCTCCACTGCATTTGCAGAAACACATTCGTACCCTCCAAAAAACAAAGGCTTGTAGCAAAATGTCAATCAATCAGCAGCGCAGCTACATCCTGCGTATCGAAGAGAGCTCACACACTCTAAATTACTCTGAATCCTGTTTTAAGCTTAATAAGCTACTCAATAAATAATTTGTACGTCTGTGGAAAGATGTGAGCTTATGCCACAGCAGCCATTTTGAAACAGCTGATACACCCGTGGACACCGATCAACTTTTTGGGGAAGCAGGTGTAGCAGTATTGGGAAAGTTACGGTATCCTTTCCAAGAGGAACAGAGACTTTTTATAGAGAAACTCATTTCTGTACAATAAAGGTCCTCATCAGTCACAAGACAGAACAGTTCGGCAAATGTAAGCGTGGCTCACTTACCATGCCACATGCTGTGTTCTTGTTTTAATTGAAAAGTTTCCATTTTTAGCTGTTTATGCTCGGTGGCTATGTGGAAAAAAGGGCCTGGAGCTGTGTCTCTTACCCGAGTGGCCCTCACCACCTAGGTGCTGGGTGGACCATGCAGGTGAAGGAATAAATATGGCTGAAACTTTTAGCAAGAGGGGACTGTCCCACAGGCTGGCTGGTGGTCAGACTTTGCTCTGAATTTCCCCTCTGGGTCTGGGACAGGATGAAGCGATGCAGAGCTGACTAAGTTGCTGCGTGACTAAGCCTCCCGGACCTCACCAGGCTCAATAATTAATACTTTGAACTGAGTTGCTGATCACCGTCCTGACACGCCAGCCGGGTTTTGCACGTTTTGTTGCCCGTAAATATGGTTAAGGCTGTTGTGAGCCTTTTCTGTCTGCTCCTTTTGTGTCCTTGTTCCCAGGGGCTGCGAAGGAGCCATCTGCCAGTGGAGCTGGGGAGGTTTTAGCCCAGGAAACTCTTGGAAAAGGGCCTTCAGATAGACTGAACTCAATCCCCTCCCTTGTAATTGCTATGGGGACCTGGCAGAAGAAGTACGTATTTGCAATTGGGGTTGGCTGTTAAGGTGTTCTTGGAGCTCGACACCATTAACTTTGACACCGAGAGCTTGAGGCCAGACCTTTGAGCATTTCCTCCTGCAACATCACCAATCTTTGCACAAATAAGTAAGATCAATTGCAGACATAAGTCGGTTCTTGTTACTCGGATGTCTCCTATCCACAGCCTATACATTCCTCAGCATCTTTTTAAAACAGCAACCAGTCACTATAGAGCCAGCAGTCAGTCAGGACATATGGGTTGCTGCTGTTGGGCTTTTATAAGGATTTAGCTGTGTTACACAAATTGCCAGTTAAACTGGGAAGTTAAAATGAAGCAAAAAGTTAGTTAGTGTCGTTAACTTAGCTTCAGACCGCAAGAACCTATTCTCCAGATAAACACAGTATGCCTGGAAATCCAAGCGCATTCAGAATGGCTCCCATTTTAGCATCCATCGAATGCTTGGCCATTTTTAAATTTGAATAGTTAATTATTCACTCGAACAGGCTGCAATGTTCTCTTTATTTTATTGTGAGCCAAGTACTTGTCTTCCCTTCTGGAGGACACAGAGCTAACCTTTACCTAGGCAAAGCAGCTCACTGTATTTTGATGGGAGGGATTTTGCTTCTTTTGTGTTCCCATTGGCTTGCTGTGGGGTTTTTTTTCTTCTCCCTGAACACCTGTCTTCTTGCAAACACCTCTGCATCCCCAAAATGAGAAGCTTTACCTTGTGTACAGCAAGTGACTTTTAAAGCAACCTGATACTCACAGACATAATTAAAATGTTTTATTGGACTCTTTCACGAGAGCAAGGTGCCCCAGGCCACTGCAAGGGACGTATCTTCAGACCACGCAGAGCCCTGCCACCGCCGCCCCCCGTGCTGGCAGCACCCAGCACCCGCTCCCCCAGCCGACCCCCCGGCCTTAGACCAGCTCGGTGCTCCCCTTGCTTCCCAATGGCTTCCAGSTGAGGAGCAGAGCTCATGTTACTGCCCGTCTCCCTCTCCAGCAAGAACAGCCTTTCTGAGGAGATTGCTTTGTGCTTAATTTAAATTATTTTGGATTGCGAGGGGGTATCTACAACCAGGCCTGGACTAATACTGCTTTTTTTCCTTATATCCGATTCCCTTATGGTGAGAAACACTGGGAGTTAACATTTGAGTAAATTGTCCTACATTGTATGAATAAACATAAGGATGATCAACAGGAATAACGTAACATGTTCGCCTTAATTTCATAACAACATCTCCACTAGGAACATGATACACCAACAAGCGGAACTGTGACAATTACAGAGGTAATTTTAAATAAGCTTTTTTATGGCCACCCCTGGGTTTTCGGTAATATCTTGCCTTCTATTTGTATATCCTTTACACCAGATCCTCATTCCTGACAGACTCCCCTTTTGCCGTATCCCTTCTTCACGGCTTCTAGAAGCAAGAAAAGTGCTTGGAGACATGGAAAGTTACTCTTCCTTATTACAATAATGATATGTAAATGTATGCTACATCCTCAGCCTCTTCTGTAAATAGAGCCGGGCGTGTTATCTTTACATTCCAGGGCTGCTGTTATTAAAACATCTCACACAAACATACACTTAGTCCTTCGTTTGCACAGAAATGGCCTTGCTCATTTGCTTTTGGGTGGAAAAAGAACAGGCTGGTGTTAAGTACGTGACAGCCTGGGCAAGACCACAACACCAAAACAAGCTGACAAAGTGAGAGAGCGTCTTTGGGAGTATGCATTTACTAGTATAGGAAAAAAGATATCTCCTTAATCTAGGTTCACTAACCTGATTTCGAAGAGCTGTCAATAGCAGGTTGTTCCGTTTTAACTTGGGTCAGCAGCTCAAGTTCAAACGTTGTCGTGAACCTGATAGTTTAACCTAGGCGACCATACTAGGCGCTGGAGGAGACAGGGCAAGTTCTGCAGGTGCGAAGCGCGGCGGGAGGCTGCGGTACGCTCCCGTGGGGTCCCAGCCGAAGCGAAGAACTGCGGGTCTTTTCCAGACGGATCTGCGGCCGTGCTGCCTGCTCTGCCGAGACGCGCTGGGAGCAGAGGCCAAGCGTCCCCTTGGCCGGGCAGCAGGCAGGGGCCGGCTCCGGGCAGCCGCGCTCCTGGTTTGAAGCACGCCTGCACGACGTAGCTGCGGCGGCGCGGAGGGTCAGTCAGCAAAGAGCAAAGCAGCCCGTGCGCCAGTCTGGGCCAGCGTGGTTTACCCACAGCCGGGCTGGGTGGCTTAACTCTCTTTACGACACCAGTGAAGGCAACCAAGCTCTGCCATGTCCGTCACTGTGGAGGGCACCGCCGTCAAACCTCACAGGGGACAGCCCGCCTGGGGCGAGGAGGACTTCTCTGAGGGTTCAGAAACACTCAGTGCCACTCTTCCCAGAGAAGTGGTAACATCCCCGTTAGGTGATGGGGAAGCGCTTTTGGAAACCTCATCCCAAATTTTCCTGGAGTTCAGCCTTTCTTTGCATAGGATTTACCCTCTTGCTTCTTTGTCAGCTTTAAACTGGGAATATGGAATTTAAGTGGTTTGAGTATGGGGCTGAAAAAAGAGTCTTTCTTTGTAGTAAAATTTAGTATATTCATTTAACTACATTTAGTTAAATGACAGCTGTTCAGTAGTCAACTAATTCTATTTATCAATCTCTATCTGAACTATTAAGAAATTAGGGCCAGAATGATTTATGGATTCCTATTTAATCCCTCTTTGTTTGGTTAAGCACTGAGCAGGCAGGTTGGTAAGGGCTCTGGCAAGCTCGGTCTTGCAAATTCACCCTTGCCTGCTCTCCTGCAGAAACACTCAGATCCTTTTTAAAATAAAAGGGTTAAAAACAGTAACAAACTGTGAAATCGAGAGAGTGAAGACATACTGTACCGCCAGCAAGGACTAAACGATGACCATGCCACAACAATACACTTTAATCTTAACATATCGAGGTCAAAATCTGAAGATTAGCTCCACCGCTATACATCTTTTACTAAGAAAGTTTCCATTTCCGTCTTGACAAGTACAAATGTCTGTTTACTGGCACTGTGAGTATATGCCTTTTTTCAAGCCAACACTGTTTGTAAAATATCTTTTAAAAAATTACTTAAAGCAGGACTTAACCCCTTGTTAACTTGAATTGACACATTCTTGGTTCAAATTGCTTCTTCTCTACCACATTGCTTTCTCCAACTGATTTTTCTCTTCAGCAGCTTACATTTCGGTGACATATTTTCTGACCTCTGTGCCATATTTTGCATATAGCCCTGCCTAATGTGTACTTAGCCTGTAAGCAAATCATATTTCTTTTCTCCTATATCCATCCATCCTCTGGAAAACCTGGTTTTACAGCCAAGGTTTTATAGACTTAGGTACTCTATTTCATTGTAATGTGGCTGCGATAGTGCCAAGATACGTCAATTGCCTGAAAATATTGGTGTCTGAAGGGTTTCATTTTCTCTCTTTGCTATAATTAAATACTGTGCAGATGGAGTTAAGGATTTATTTATAATAATTATTGAATTTTTTTCTTCGTCTTTCTCACTATTTTTTTCCCATTGTGAAGTTTTGTGCCTATTTTGGTTTTCTATTTTTGTTTGGCTACTTGTGGGCCACAAAAAATATTATGCAATCGTGGGTCATCCACTCAAGAATTTTAGATAAAAATTTCTGTGAAGGCAGCTATAGAGCTGCTATCCATTTAAAATCTTTTTTGAAGTCTGTGGTAATAGATTTCATACTAGTCTGGAATTAAAGAAATAATTAAGAATATTTTTGTGGATTTTTTTTTCTGTAAATGGATAACTTTGAACTTCAAAGAGGATCATTTCATCAAGTATTTTGACGAAGAATTTCTTGTTCTCTGAGTAGCAGGACTGTGCATGTCCCAGGATGTGCTAAGAGATGGGTTGTGTTACGGGAGTGGGGCTTGTTAGGTTTCTGCTGCAAGACCCAGTAGCTTTAGTAATAAATGACAGTAATCTCAGGGAACTATCCAGGCGAAAGGCTTTCTGTGGCTCTGATGCTGCCACTGAATGGAAAGGGAATATTTATTTAATGACCAAGCTGGCTTGTCCTCAGATGTGCCCTTTTGTCTTCATAAATTTTGGGAAGAATCCGGAGAATGTTGCCAAGGGCAACCACTGCATCTTGAGGAATTGGAAACGAAATACAGGAAGAAAATAGAACAAAGATTCCTTAAAGGAGTTTACCCTACCGTATTCAGTGCCTTGTAAGTAAGCACATGTTACAGCTACCCTGGTTATTCCTCAACAGGTAACAGCCCTGGGGCATTAAATGTCAAGTGAAGTTAAACCGCAGGCTGAGTACCCCTTCCCACATCAGTCAGTGCTAAAGGGCTTCAGCTGACACTGTGAAGGGGCAGGGTGCCTCCACAGAGCACTGCCCTCACTTGCTCCTCCTCCTGCACTCCCTCAGACCATTGAGGGGATTTCCCTAGCCTTCCCCCATCTGCAATCCCCTGCCCAAGGTGGTAGTGTATTTCCCTCCTCTCTCCTCCCCGTCAGGGCCATACAGCTGGTGCTGGGTAAGGACGGGTGAGCGGAGGCTCCTGTAATCACAGTTCACTAACGTGTTCTACAAACACCATCACTTGGGTCAAACGTGGCCAAAAGTCTCTGACGGAAGAGGCAGAGATCTGTGATTTGATCTGCAGTCCTGTGAAACTGGTCTAAATTTCACTGAGGACTTGAAAGAGTCATCAAACATGGAGGAAAACTCATGCACACGTTGATGTGGGAGAGGTGGATGAAGGGTCATCCAGATGAGAGTTCAAACAGCTACTGGTCCACTCAGCTGACCCCTGTAGCCTTCTGAGGCAGTCAGAGCAATGCAAAAGAGAAGCGTGTAGCATACTGCTGGCAACTATTTTAATGAATGACCTTACTGAGGGTGAAAAACTGAGGGAAGGCTCTTACCCAGTATTATGACTGGACCCTCCTGACTGTCCTTCTAGAAGATGGATGACTGTTTCTCTATGAAGAAATCAATTTATAACTCAGTTTCAAGCTCCGCTACGCTTGGGATGGTTTGGCTCTATGGTTTGCTGTTCAGGCTCATCCCTATTAAAAAAAATATTCTGGAATTATTTTCCCATACTTGGACAGCTATATGGGCTGACACTTCCAGACTCTCTCCCCAGAGCAAATTCTCTGAATTCATACAGCTCAAGTGACCTTTCCAGTTCACAGCAGTGACTAAGATTCCCAGCATTTGTGCAAGCTTTGTAACTAGATATGCATACGTACATGTATACATATTTATACACAGATCTATACATACACTACACATACACAAAGAGACAGAGAGAGTATGTGTGTGTGTATGTATAAAAAGACTGCTTAGAATTTCAGCTCTTGTGTTCCCGAGCTCTGTGTCTATACGAGTTATGGAAATTCTGGCAAAAATCAGAGAGCGACAAGCATATTTTATATTCACTCAGCTCATCTGTTAAGCATGATTTTAAGAGCCTTTAGCTATTTAAACACTTACTGTAAAGCGAATGAGTAAATGGTTTGCTGGATTAGGATTTTAGTCAGGTTGTAAATTTTTAGAGATTGGGTCTGTGTTTTCCTGATTTTGTGCACAGGCAATAGATTTTGGTCCCTAGGAGCTGTCTCTGAAGGAATCATTAGAACGGCTCCAAGAACTGAGAATATGCACTGAAAATTGCTGTACTATTTAGTTTCCAGTTTAATTTGGTGAAATTTTCCAGACAGCCTCTCAAATAGTAAAAGCAATAACGAATACTTTTTTTTTTAAATTATATTTCTCCTTTGCTATGCTTCTTTGACAAATACTGGAAATGAACCCTCTGATTTCTCGGGGCAGAGAAAGCTATAGGGTCTGTTACAGTTTCAATTGTTACTGCTTTTTTTTTTAACATAGGTTGTTTGCTGGCAAGAAATGTTTCAAGACAAAAACCTATCCAATCCAGCCAAAATAATCTTCCTGAAACTGTTGATAAAATTTGATAAAACTTTTTTTTTTCCCTTGGGTGGATATGAGTAGCTCTAAGGAGTCTTCAGCATATGCATCTGGTTAGGTAAACATTTGGGATGCTATTCGTTTCAAGAATGAGAAACCTGAAGTTGAATGTCTATGTATCTATAGGTCTTTAAGCTCTGAGCACAACAGAGAGGGCAGGTCAATGCAGTCAGTGGAGCCCAAAGCTAACCAGCCACGGGGGATGAAATCCAGACGCCTGTGTAGTTTGAGGCACCAGGGGCACCACAGACACCCGGGAGCTGCACAGGGCTGGCAGATCTAACGTGGGATGTATGAGAGGCCACATGGGATACCCCATAGCACCTAAAACAGCGCAACATAGATGCTTATATTTAGCCAACTTGACTGAGCCCCAGCTGCATACCAAAGGCAACCTGAACTAAGCCTTATGCTCCACTGCTCTGCTGATTAAGAGCTTAATTCAGTTGCCTGTACCAGGCATCTCAAGCCATTTGAAAAGCCCTAGGGTAGCCCAGACATTGGTAAGAGGCCAGCAGATGTGACCCTTACCTTTCTAGAAAAGCAGCTGGAGCAGTCAGCTCAGATAACAAGGGCATTTCAGTTGCCCATCAGTGACCTGTTGAACTGCTCCCTAGATCTCCGTGACAGTAATGGGAGCTGAGACCCCAGTACACGTACAGAAGCCTTCAAGTATCTAAGTGGCCTCACAGCCCTTTCTGTACCAGTCTGAAGTTTTCCAGTAATGTTTATGTAGCTACTTCAGTCTTCTACTGTTTATCCACCCGCTGCCCTGCATTCTCTCTTCTGCGTGTATGTACTTTGGCTTGCATATTTTGCCCGGACATTTTTAGACTTACCCAGCGTCTCCTCTGTTGGCTCACACACTCGATCCATAAACTTCCCTTGCTGCCAACCAGCTTCCCACCAGAAACTCTCCACATGGCTCCCAGGCAAGGCATGAAGAGCATTCATTCTCCCACCCCACTTCTCGTCCTTAGGGGGAGAGCAGAGGCTGGAAAGCAGCAGCGGCTGGAGCTGGAGACACCACCTGATTCCTCTGACAGCCATCCTTTGCTGGGCCAAGGACATCATAACGGCTGCAACTGTCTTTCTGGCAATATTCTCATGCAATGCATGGTTTCGGTTTTGGTTTTGGTTTTGTTTCCATAGAAAACCATAGATACATTTTCTTGTAAAATATAATATATATGGTATTTAAAGAGAGCATTACAATTAAATGATTCTTGGCCTTTCTTTCCAGGGGAATTAAAAAACGATTAATCTGGTGTTAGTGGCCAGGCGTACCAGGTCAAGTTGGGCTAAAAATTAGTTAAGTGAACCAAATATACTTATAAAATTCTATCATTTTACATGTGCATGTCTATATATTTCTTCAAATGTCTGTCACATTGCCGTCAAGGCAGCAGTCGGTAGGTTTGTGCTCTGCAGTAGAACTCCCTGGAGAGATTAATGCCAGCAATAACCCAAAGAGGAAATGGAGGCAGCAGCAACTGTGGCCAGAAAGAAAGAAAGAAAGAAAGAAAGAAAGAAAGAAAGAAAAAATAGAAGCAAAGAGTACTGTTTATAGAATTACAGTGTCCTCTGTGCTTTGAGACTGAGATGAACATGTCACAGCACTATGAATTTGTCTGTAGGCTAAACAGTACCTTCCAAGTAGCACAGCTGAGAAAAGTGGTACAGTCTAGAAGGTCCTCCAGTCCCTGAGCAGCCTTCCCTGACCCCCCCGCCAAGTCGTCCTCCTCCAGAATATTTACCTTTCACCACAACACAAACATCATTAATGTTTCATCTCTGTCTTGGTTTGCTTTTCCTTGCATGCACAGCTAATGTCTTCACCTGTCCATTCCAACAAATCCAGATTCTCTTTTGTACTTTTTAATGGATTCCTGCCACATATATATTAGTGAGCCCTGAATGTTATGTTCAGGTATTTTCTTTTTCTAAAAGTAAGGTCATATTGGTTCCACCTTGTTTGATCTTCAGCCAGGCCATAGTCATCTCAGATTCCAATTTAAAATTATCCTTCTGGTGTTAAAGGTTCCCCAGGGACTCGTCAGCTCTACAACAGTTATTTGACTTGCAAACCAATGTGCTTCTAAACAATGGTACCTTTTCTATTCATCCTTACCAAAGGTGCTGATATCAGCATTAAAAAAAAAAAAAAAGAAGAAAGGTAAAAACAAGGTGAGAACAAGCTGTGGGCCCAAGGAATGACATTTACAGCAATAATGATGAATTCACCAGGCTCATTGCATTAATTATCATACTGAAACACCTAATTTCTTTTGATTGTCACAGTACCGTGGCAACCTCTGAGCAGGAAATAAACCCAAGAGTTTTTAAAATAAGAGCCTAATGTGTTTAACACAATTGAAGGCAGTTAGAAAGAGGAGAGTATGTCACCCTAACTGAGCTTGGGATGTATTTACACAGCAGTCACTTCAGGTTTTGGACAGGTAAATAAACTCACATTAAGTTTCTTGTTGCTGTGGAAGGTCTGCCGCTAGTCTCCACGGCAGCTCATGTAAAGGTAGCTCACGTGCTGCTACAATTAATCGAAGCCACTCCTGCAGCAGCATGGAGACATGCCCTTCCAGTCAAACACAGAGTCCAAAAGCTCCAGGCTCTTCGTACTGGAATTTGACTTCAAAAAGTGGTTTGTAAGATGCTTAAGGCTTTGGCTAGACAAAGTTTCCATTAGCGGTAGTCTGGCACTAGTACCTCAATGATTTTTCTTTTCCTGTTTTTTTTTTTTACTGTGGTATTCTTATCTATTTTACTCGTGACCCTCTGACCCTGCAGAACTGCTGTTCTGCACGTGTGCATGTTGGCGACACAGGGCCGTAATACAGCACGCAACTCCTAGTCCCAGATTAGCAGCAACCTGCAGTCTGACTTCAATTAGCTGGAAAGATGATGTTTCTTGACTGTCTGGTGTTTAAATGAACTGAAAATCAAACCCCTGTTTTTCTTGGTTCTCTTCCAAATCGCAAACTAAGGTACAGTTTGCCTCATTAAAGATTAAAACAGATGTTGGTAAAAGGAGATAAGTCTGAATCAAACTTGAGATCGAAATAGTCCTGAGCTTGTGGTTTGGGCTCTTCTCTTCTGAAACATAGGATGAAGCACTGAACACTTCAGAACCATGGAATGAAGGTAAGAGGGGCTGCAGGGGCTTAGTGAGACCCTTCCTTCATTTTAGCAGCTCTGTGAACTCTTTCTGCCTGTGGTGAGCTGCAGGTGAGGTGCCCGCTGTAAATCAGCAAAGACGCCCAACAAGGCATGGGGAGAAAAGGTCCTGCAGAAACACCTTTCCACCTTTGCCTTTGAAGAGCTGACCCAGGGTGACCCGGATCCCATGTCCCAGACCCAGGGCGTAGGTGCTTTTCTCTTCCTGCAGCGGACGTAAATGGCCAGAATGCTGCTGCTGTCTCTTGCAGTTTAGCATCTGAATTGAAAACAAGAGAGGAGAGAGAAAAGGCCAGGGAGAACACACAGTTACAATGAAATAACTACAGCTAATCTAATATATAGTGGTAACAGCATCTAGGTGCCTACTCACTGTGTGGAATATAGGTATAATAATGAGAAAAACTGTTGGGGTTTTGTTTCTTGGGAACATCATCCTGCTTCACCATGACCTTCTCAGCTAACTTAATAAGCCAAGCATCTCCGTACGAAAACAGCTTCTTAGTTTCCACGCTGGAGAATACACTGCCTTATCACTTATTATAATTTTGATTATGAAAGAGTTGTTTTCATAAGCCTCACTTTTCTGTTGCTTGGAGCTATCAGAAATCTTCTTTTTTCAGGCTACCACTTCCTCGTGCTTCCCAATCCTTCAGCAACAACACTTTGTGCAGGTGAGGGTTATATAAAACCTCTTTGATCCTGTTCTAATGATAGTTTTTCAAATCCTTGTCATGTATGTATATGATGTTAGTTGCAGAGGTCGGACATGTTGTTTGTAAATATAGGTCAATGCAGACACCTCATTTGGCCTCACATTGGTTCTTTAGGGTAGCCTTTCCTACTGGTCATAAAGTCTTATGGTACAGCTTCAAGGGAGCCAGACACCTCGGGCACAGAGGGGTGCTAGTGAAGCCCAGAGCTGCTGTAGGCTTGTGAACCCTGATGGTTTTCCCTGGGGTGGAAATGAACACCTTTGGCCCTGGGGAGTAAACTTTTTGAAAAATAGTCTTGTACCTTACTTATGAGTATTCAGTTCACTTGTATTCACCAACTTTTGTTTTTCCTCCAAAGTTGCTAGTCTCATCATGTACCCCAAAGGGTGCATCACCCCTCAGGTCCCTCCGAAGCGCGGGCTCCCGCCTCCCCACTGTGCCTATGCTCTCCATATGGGCTGGCCGTTCCCACCACTGCACCGTAACTCCCCGATGGCACCAGCACCCTTTGAAAAAGCCATCAAGCTGTAGGCCTGATTTCACTCTCAAGCTCAGTAGGTGATGCTGATCTTATGAGAGAGTAGGAGGCACATCAAGCTGAGGATGCAGCTGATCAGAAAATGTTTGACATTTTGTTTTGGTCCAAATGTTCTCTTATTAAGAACATGCTTCCCTTTTGGCTATTAATTGAGATTTCTCCTCTTTAATATTAATCACTTGGCAAAGAATTTGCACAATTCATTTTCGTAACCACGTTTTTAAAAATGCAGTTAGAGCCAGCTATGCTTTGATCCCATATCACAGAGGGCTGTGATGAGGAGCTTTCAGGTGTTGCTTAGAGGTGTGTGCTGCTGAGTGCTTTCATACTGTACTTGAAAAGGAGGTGTTTATAAAGTCCTGGCAAAAGGACTGAATGTCCCTCCTCCAGATTCTGTGAAAAAATAATTAGATAATATCGTAGATCTCAGGTTCATATCCACGGCTGTCTGTGCTGCCTCCAGGCCATCTAACATGGCAATTTTCTCTGACAGTACCTGATACAGCTGATACATCAGTGGTACCTTGCCTTCCTCTGGGTGCTGTCACCCCCACCCTGCATCAGCCAATGTCTGCAAAGGATAGCTGGGATGAAATGGGTTTTCTAGCCCTGTGAATAAGGGTTGTATAGTTGTCTTTTTCTCAAAAAATCCAATTTGCACAATCCTAAATTCTCTCATTATCTACCCAGATGCCCACCGCAGCCTGAACTCTCAGCCTCCCTAGGAGATAGGACAAGGAATTTAACTTCTGAATCATAGCATTTTGTTAAAAATACATTAACGCTAAAAGTTGCTATTCTGACAGTGATGTAAAAAAACTATATAGTACTTGAGCACTCTCTATATTTGGCTTCTGCTTCAATGCAGAAGCTGTCCTTTCCCAAAGAATAGGGTTAGGAAGGTAGGTGCAGCGGCTTTGCAAACCAGCGAGCCACTTGAAGAAGCTTATTAGTGTTTTGATTGAAAGGATGCAGCGCTTGGTGTTCAAAAGGTAAACTTAAGGTTAAAAAAAAAAAAAAAAAGAGGATATTAAAGAAACTCTGCATAGCAGCAAATCTGAGTAATTAATCACTACATTTGCCTCAATGCTCAATAGCTACTTGTGCCCATAGAAGTCACAGGGGATATGTAAAACCTCCAGAGGCACAAAGGTCGTTCCAAAGTGGCATTTCATGGGTGACACTTGTATGTTTGATTACTGCAATTATGAGGCAGCGGGGAGCTGGGGGAAGAGGGGGGGTAGGTGCCACCCAGCCCCCGTGCTGCGGATGGGCACCCCCGGTGCGGTGCCACCACTGACCGTGCCACCGCAGCTCGTCCGTCGGCTGTCAGGCTGGCACCGTGGCGTGAAGGTGCAGCCTGTGCGGTGAAGGCCGGGGGCCGCGTCCCTCCTCTCCTGGGGTGCTCCCTGTTGTTTTGCTGATGGGGGGTCCCAAAACCCATCTGGGTCTCCTCTGAGCCCAGGGAGCTGCAGCTGCAGTGGTGTTTGTGGCTTCCTTCCCCCTCCGGCTCCTGCTTCTGTGTGATTGAGAAGCTCTTTTTCTCTTCCCGCAGGAACAGCCGCGGGTGAAAAGGGAGGCCAAAGGGGTGACGTCTGCCCTGACCTGACCTGCAGACCCCAGACGGACCTCAGCTGCCATGGCCGCACGCGCCTGGCCACCCTGGGTTGCAGCTGGCTGGACTGACAAGCTATGTCATGAACACCAAGTAATTTAAAATAATTTTAAAGGAAATAGTTAATATTCTGTAAGACTTTCAAAACTCTGTACTACTTATGAAAGACCCTACATTTCCCTTTATGCTCTTCTGTATCCTTGGGCTGTGCTTGTCCAGCCTCTCCCATGCCATTTCATCTGCCCTGCGGTAGTACCAGCCTGGCCCGTACCAGAAAAACAGCAGCGGAGGCCTCAAAGTCTCTTGTAAAAAACCCCCTGCTGTCACCAGATCTGAAAATCATAAGCATTTTCAAAATGATGAGGATTAGGAGATTTGTAAGTAATCACCTTGGAACTTAGTTGGTATTTCTCTTTTTTAATTCAGCTACCATTTTCCTCATTGCAAAATGAATGTAATTTAAGTTATGCTATTTTATTTAATTTTAAGAATACAACATCCATTAGAAAGTACATTATAAAGTATGTTTTGCCAGAAACATCTCCAATATTACAGTGAATAATCCTGTTACATCCTTCTATGATTTACAGTGGGTTTTTTCCTTGTCTTTAACTTTCCAACATTTCCCAGTAAAAGATGGTAGTGTCAAGCTAAGAAGCTCCATAAAGATTTATGCACCTGGATAAAGAGGACCCCTTTAATAATTTCTAGTTTGACTCCCATGTGTATTACTTTTTTTCTGGAATTGTTTGCAATTTGGCTCAAGTTTCTTGAAAAACCTGAAAGTAGCACTGCAAAAAAAATAGTCCTCTGAATGGAAAATATGAGGACGAAAAGTTCCCCTGAATTGAGGGGAAAAAAGACTGTAAGAACAGTGGATTATAGGTGTCGGTTCTTGGATCTTCTTTCTAATTCCAGTTTGACTCACTGTATAGCTTTAGTCAAGTTAAATAATCCTCTTTCACCCTTCATTCGGGATATGCAGGCATAATAGTCTTTTCTGCTTTGCAGGGCTTTTGAAAGAGATACATGAATAAACTAACACAGAAGTACAAGGCCAAATTAGTAAAAGTATAATATGCAGCAGCTAATGTTTTACTAGTAGGAAAAACACCACCTCGCTGCATATCATTTGGACTGTGGCTGTATTGTAGGTATTTTACCTTTTAAATCTGTCACTGGAAGCTTCAGAGGACAGCATAGGAACAGGGTATTAAAAATGTGATGGAGATCTAACTCTTCATTCAGTATGAATGAGGATAAAAGGTATAATAGAAGAACCAACAATAAAGGGAGATTTCTTTTTTCTAATTGAAATATTCCATGTATTCAGCATTTCCTGTTGTGTAAATACATAACCAGAGGGATTTATTAAATAAAAAGTCATTGCAATTGTGTAAGCCTTCGCCACTTTAAGACCAGCACTATAAGGGATCTGCATCTCTGACAGTTGACTTTAATTCTTTAGCTTCATCATACACAAATGTTTAAATCATTGGTAGTCTGTAAAAGATATACTTTCCCTGATAATAATATAAGTCAGCAGAAGCTAAAAGCCTTTACTGGGATTAAAGTAGGGTTCACCGGCTTTTTCACTAAGATGCAGCTTAATAAAAAACAATCTTGGAGGACATACCTCCTTGGCTTTGCAGACACGTACACAGGACTGCTTCTCCCATTCCCCAGCACAGCCCTCCCCCTCTCTGGTCCAAGCAAATGGAGAAATAATCTTATTCTATTTTTATCTTCCTTTAATGAGATTTATTGGATAGACAGGCGATGGAAACTCAGCAGCCTCGAAGCCGCAGGTATGCTGGTGCCCTGTGTCTGGTCTCCCTCAAGGCCTATACATCTCACGTTGGGAGCTGCTGAGTTGTCCTGGGGAGGAGCGGGATGGCTTCTGGGTGGGAGCTCCAGTGAGATACTTGAACTTTTCTATATCTTAGCTGTGCATTTAGGTGACAGCTAACATACTTAGTGAGCTCTTGTATTTTGTTAAGCTCTCCACTTGTAGCTACCTCCTGTACTCAAAGGCTTGTCTCACACCTTTCTCAATGCTGAGGCTTGGTCATTACATGGTGGTAAACGCAATGAATTTCTGGAAAAATCTGGGTTAAGGATCCTGGAGAACCTGCTGGTCTTTGCCAGCCGTGCGGTCCCCATTGGGGAGTGACCACATGCTCCCCAGGAGAACTGGAGACCTGGGGCGGCAGTGCCAGCAGTGAGCTCTCCTCCTAATTAATTGTAGCTATACTGCAATCTGCTAAGGAGCTGTGTGATGGCAACTGAACAATGATAACTGGCACCCACTGATGCCAGATCATAAAAAGCTGATTTATATGTTTGGTTGTCCTAGTATTGGGGGGGGGAGGGAAAAATACCATATGTTGTTTTTAATCTTTTTAGAGTTGTTTAATGTTCCTCTAGCACAAAAATGGTTCTTTAGGAGTACTTTCCTTTGCAGAATTTCTTTGTGAGAAATTATTTCCCTTTTTCTCTTTAAGCCTGAATGCACACTATGCAGTACCACATTGGATACTATTTTCTTTTTCTAAGTAGTAAGTTTCAGAATTCAGAAAAAAAAAGTCAAGGAAATGATATTTTATTACATGATAACTAGGAAACTTACAGAAGGAGCTCAATCTTCCTTTAAAAAACATTTAAGAAAAAAATTGGAGAGTTGAAGCAAGAGTGTTCAAAACCTGCCTGTGGAAGGAGCATGAGGAGAGGCTGTTTGGCCACTAAAAATTGTCTCTGAAGGAGATTCAATGCTGAGATTTTGCAGTCTGGGTGCGTGAGAGGCACCTGGATGGTTACATGGGCACAGAGGCAGGTACCGAGGGGCCTTGGATACACATGCACCTCCACATACTAAACAAAGAAAAAAAAAATCACATTTTTTATGTTGAGATTTTATTGGCCATTATGAACAAATATTGTGGCCAGCTGATAGTCATAATCAGATCTTGCTCACAGTTTTATTGGATTAGGGGAGCATGGGGGGGGGGGACCACCTCAGGAAGCCACACAGCTGGTAATTATTATGTATCCTTTTTATCTGGATTTAAGAAACAGTGCCTGCTTATTTCTCAAGTTAATGCACATGAAAGAGAGAAGACAAGACCAAGATCTTGCAGATATTAAAGTGGAAAAAAAAATGCTGAGCAGCCACAGTTTTTGCAAGCGGTGCACACTGGAAAAGCAATAAAACGACCAACATGAGCATATATCCCTGCCGCAGAGGTTTCCTTCTTAGCAAGGGCAAGTTTATCCACGAATTGCAGCGAGCAGAATATTGCTGCTGAATGGGAACCACAAAAAGAAAGAAAACACACAGGAAAGATGGGAATAAACGGTTTGAACGCCAACATTTCATTTTTCAGGAAGAAAACCCTGACCAGCAAGGTCCTCCTTAGCTCTCCAGCTCTCAGGCACCAAGAGGGGTCCTTTCATTTCTCTGCAGAGGCTCTTCAGCGAGCAGGGCCCTGTGAGAGCTGCATGGCCTCCAACGCAAAGGGGCCCTGGCCCCCACGAGTTACGCTGTGGAGCTGGGGGGATTTCCAAGGACCTCCAATGCACCCTCCTTAGCTGCCAGGGCAGGAGGGGATGCTGCTCGTGCGAGCATCCGTCTCTGCACCCTCCATTCTACCAGACTACTGGTTAGAAAATCTCTGTCAAAACTCTTTTGAAGTTAGATTTCGAGTTTTCTTTTCACAAAACAGCACTTGCTTTTGATGGAAAATATATATTTTTTTCTCTTCCCTCTAAAGACTGAACAGTAAAAGCCAAAACATTTTGGCCAGATGTGTGGAAAAAATTTGTTTGGCACTGTTGCCAATGGCTTGTTGGAGTGAGTTTTTGGCTGTCTCACGCCTCTGCTCTCCTCACCAAGCCTCCGGGTGACGATATCTCCTGAAATGCACTGTGGCAAGTGTGCTGGTCTGGCATCTCTGCAAAGGAGAGAGAGTGCGTGGGGGAAGCGCCTGGCCCTGGGAGCAAACAGTGGAGAGGTCTCTGCAGCAACACCTTTGAGTCATATGGGCACCTTTGGTACAGGCAAAAGTCAAAGTTTCAGGTTCAGATTTTTCTTTAAAAAGATAAAAAGTGTGTTTAGGAGAAACAAAGCCCCTTTCCAAGCAGCTCTAGTTAAAACACTTCTTTACCTTTCCTGGGAGGAGGAGGACAGTGAAAGAATCATCTTATCTCCATCAGCTCATAGCAATGCTCTTGCTTGATGCCCTAAAGCTCATTCTCTCCTATCATCTCCTACACTTGCCTTTGCTATAGACCTTCAAAGGCAGCAGCAAGGTAGCAGACTTTTGATTTTTCACATGTTGAGATGAAGACAATTCATCTTCTATTCCCTAGCAACTCTCTATATAAACAACTACCAGATGAGCAGTAAAACTGGGTTTGAGAACCACAAGCAAATTGACATTGTAAATAAATTGTTTTCGTACCTGAAGTGGTGTAGGAGAAGCAAAACGATAGTTAAAACCAAGTGGAGATCACTGTTTTTTCCTTTCCTGAAATGCACGTATGTAGCAGAGTAGAGCACTAAGTCCAGCCCTCTTTTCCCAGCAGCACTCACCAATTTTCCCAGTTCCAGCTTCTTCACATTGCCATTTCCCAAAGCTTTCCCTGTAAAATTAAGCAAGCTCAGGTATTTCACGAATGCAGAAATACTGCAGATTTTGACTGATTTTGATTTGTTTATAGTTGCTCCCATTGTGTGTGCTCCCACTTTCCACATTTGCTTCTCAGCTCGCCCAGCTCACCTCTTGGCCATGGTGCTGCGGCACCACCAATGCGACCTCACAAGTGCTTCCACTCGTCTGGCTCAGAGCTCTTTGGGGAAATTGCCTTTTCTCCTCCTCATGTCACGACCTGAAGGGCTACCCAGCCTGCAGGTGTGTAGAGATCACGACCATGGGTTTGTAGGATTCTGTATACACAAGGCCAAGGAGACTTTATCCTCTAAATTTCTCTGTTTTATTATAGATTACCACAAATACCACAAAAATCACCACTAGCAAGTATACCTATGATAAATAAAGGGAAATATATGTCTCAAGCTATTACAAATTACTATCACCAATTAATAGTATGGCAATAATCAATAATAGTAACAATCAATAGTATAGCAACTATCAATAGTATAGCAACAATCAACTATACAACCATCAGTATTATAGCAACAACCAAGTAGGTATATACTATTACAGGTTACTACGAAGTTATCAGTAGTGAAGCAACTTATCAACAATATAACAGTAGATATACTTATGATAGATTACTTATATGAATCTGTAATATCAGTATTAAGCAAATTAGACAGATCCCAGAAGGGGCCAAACCATCCCAAAAGTGGTTTGGACAAACCAAACTGACCCCAGCAGGGGGCAAAAGGGGGACCAATAACGTAACAGAGAGAGTCTCACTTCAGAGATGCTCTGCGTCACGGAGGCTGGAGTCAGCCAGGCATCCCCAGTGAGGGTCCAAGATCTCATAGAAAGTTCATGTGGAGAATCCAACCTCTTTAGGGAATGAAAAGTACGTGTGACACAGGAAGTTCTCGGAGAGAGAGCAGCTCCATTTTGGATAAAAAATAAGTCATTTTTATATCACAGAGACATAAGAGGGCATAGGACACCACCACTCTGAGCAGCCAATAGAACTTGTTAATTGCTGGTTTGCACCTGGAGCAGCCAATAGGTGATGACGTTTTTTGTTCTTTCAGACCAATGTTTATTTTCCCAGACTGTTTTCCTCTTCTTGCAGTTAGAACAGCCAATGGCAGCTGCCGATTCGTACTTTCTCAGGATGTTTTCCCCTTTTTCCAGACTATTTTTCACCTTTTCAGACAATAAGCTGCTGTTACAGTTCCTTATTTTTGCAGTTATCAATGGTATCTCTGGATGTCTCTGGTTTCTAGGTACCTAGCTGTACTTCAAAGATGCCAGCTGCGTGCTTCTCAAGGATGCTTCTGGTTCACAGGCCTGGTTCCCAGGCTCGCGGTTGCCAGGCTGGCAGGCATTTCCCCTGTCAGTATTTTTCCAGCAGATATTTTCTTCTGTTAAGTAATTTTCCCCTTCTAACCAGGCCGCCTTTATGGCTGCTCCCATCACCTCACCAACCAGTGTCACTGCTCGGTGGCCACCATGTTAAGACTACAAGCTGCTAGGCTTGTCTACGGAAGGGAAAATAATTATTTTGGCAGTTGGCTTGTCTATGAGGGTGAAGGGGTGTTATTTGTCCATTTGTTTTTGTTTTAAGCCAAAAACAATTAAGCAGGAGCTAGCTTGAACCAGAGGAAAATGTATGAGGGTTTCTGGGAGGGTCTGAATGCTAAATGCCGTCTGTGCACAGGTTGCAAAAACAGGTGAGCTGAGATTTGTTGTTTGTGGGGGGTTTTTTCCTCCATCAGAATGTAGGTTCTGAAAATTTTTTGCTTTATATTTTAGCCAAAATGGTGCATAGGAAGAAAATTACATAAAACATGTTTTTGCCTACATTTTCCAGTTACCCCTTTTCAAAAAGAAGCTACTTTTTTTCTCTAATCTGATTTTTAGTGAAAAAAAATCCCTAAAAGTAGAAGCTCCAGGCTAAACTGTTGTGCACGATATGAGAATGGAGAGTAAGACTCCCAGCTTGGGCCTGCTTCAGTCCCCAAAAGGGAAGGAGATGGGACTGTGTATCTGGTGCTCTCCATCTTGCCATTGCAGATGATCTGGACACAGCAGAAAAGGCGCAGATTTTTTAAGATATTTAGACCTTGCTCTTATCTGAAAGGACCAAATCATTTGGAAGACCCTTACAAAAAGGTATACAGATGCTAGGTTCTCATTGACAGTCCATGGGTGTTTTAAAATCTCTTAAGACCATCAATGAGCCTTGCAATATGAGAAAAGCGATACTTAAAATACTTACTGAGGCTGACTCATTGTGAGATTGGAAGTGATTGATGTCTTTGACAGCTACATCTACCTCTGAGCAAGGTCTGGGGCCCTGCAAAAACACAGAGCACAAAGAAGCATAAGGCCAACGTGTGACGTAGACCAGAGATTTTTACTGTTACCTTATAAGAGAAATCTGGACATAAAATTGAATGTCTGATGAGGAACATCAAAAATATAGCTTTTACCTAGTCTGGGTAGGGATTTGTATTTATGAATTTTTATTGTGTTTATACCATTTTTATCTCCTTCACTCATTTATCTGTTCTCCACCAGGTTTCCTCTTTAACAGCATGTGACTAGATGGACTAGATGCTCTACCATGAGAGAAAAGTGCAAAGAAATATTAGTTTAACAAAACTGAACCTAAAATGTATGTTTTATGATTGTTCCTACGCTATAGTACAGATTAATCGTATGTCCTAAATCTGGCTTTCATAGCAAATATTTTTACCAAGAGCTGAGTATTTCTTTGAGACAATTCTACTGAAATCAGTGTCGTTCACAGATGCAGGTCTCAAATCCATGACTTAGCTTTCTTCTGCTATCTCAGTAACAGTCTTCTATGATTGACAGTATACCATTTTCATCTCCTTCACTCATTCATCTGTTCTCCACCAGGTTTCCTCTTTTCTTTAACAGCATGTGACTAGATGGACTAGATGCTCTACCATGAGAGAAAAGTGCAAAGAAATATTAGTTTAACAAAACTGAATCTAAAATGTATGTTTTATGATTGTTCCTATGCTATAGTACAGATTAATTGTATGTCCTAAATCTGGCTTTCATAGCAAATATTTTTACCAAGAGCTGAGTATTTCTTTGAAACAATTCTACTGAAATCAGTGTCGTTCACAGATGCAGGTCTCAAATCCATGGCTTAGCTTTCTTCTGCTATCTCAGTAACAGTCTTCTATGATGTTTGACAGTATACTTTTTCCAACTGCCTATCCAGAAAGTGACAAAAAGGTAGGGTCTGGAAAGCTAATATGAAAAAAATATCACTATCTTAAAAAAAGCCCACATTTCATTTCCACAAAGCAGCTTGTTAGAAGAAGATGAGATGACAAATCAACAACATGGAGGTAGGAAGGCCAGGCTGTGCAACGGTCAGCTAAATCCCTCCCGTGCTGCATCAAACATCTGAGGAAAAAATACTGCAGCATGAAAAAATAGTAAATCTACTTCTGCTTCTCATTCAGAAAATATACTCAGTGTTTCCCTTCTAATGGTTGTCAGCTGGATAATGCTACTGGATAGTTGAATTTATAGCTTTGGAAAAAAATCAAATCTATTTAGGGACAGTAGGATTCCTTTTCAGAAGGCATACAAACAAACCAACACTTATACAAGCAGCAGGATGCCTTGTAAGAGTACTTTCAGTGACAATCCTCTGGACTGAGGCAAGGCTGAGAGCGGGTTTGTGCACGTGGGGTAATGGGCATCAGGCTGGGAATGAAGCAGCGTTTTGTCCTGCAGAGCTGGCTCACCCCTGACACTGCTCCTTCCAGCTGACTCCCTGAAACACCCCTGATTTTCCAGGTGTGATGGCAGCCAGAGTCATAGTAACCTGCAGCAAACTGTTATCTTACAAATAACATGCAGGTAGCATGCAGGCGGCTTACCTTCCTGTAGTTCCATTGGCACAGGAGAGGTTTACTCCTCGTGCAGCTTTGAACTCTTCAGCAATTATCTTAAAATGTGAATGAGCTAACTGGATTATTCTCTTTCTTAATGTGACTGGGACTCGGATCAAGGATCCCCCACACAAATTCCTCTTTACCTTTATGGGCATGTGTTTAGGGTCTTGATTTGGACTGATGAAGCTTGCTGATTTGCAGTAAGTGGCCAACAGTGTCTTTAGGTAGGTATGTATATATATATAAATTCAATATTATGGATATTAAATAATAGCAAGCTCACCTGAATTTTAGATAAAGGATTTATAGTGATTGCAGGTGGAGTACAGCCTGGCTATCTGAAGGAATTGGCTGAATATGCTGCGGACCCAGATGTCGTATTTCTGCTACCCACCAAGCACTGTATCCCTTTGCGGGGACAGAAATCTCAAATTCCAATCTGTAAAAAATAAGCTGTGTGAGCCACATCCCATTTCAGTGTTAGGAATAGCACTAATGAAAATGCATCTGATTTGCAGGCATATGAGGGTAAGAACATTGTCACAACATAGGTACGTCAAAGTATCTACAGCATAAAGAACAACTAGATTAGGAAACATTCTATATAAACCATCAAGATTTTAGCAAAGCATTTGCCTTTTTCCATGATGGTATGTCACATTGGGAACATGGGCCACCAAGGAAATGAATGATGTTGATAACAGAGATGGTGCTGTGCTGATGAAATTTCGGAGGTAAGCACAGGAAAGGATGCTTTCTGGTCACAGCATAAAAGAATCCACACGGCTGAGGCCCAGGCCAGGCTTAAATGGAAGGAAATATTTATCACAGTGCAGATATAAGTTATAAAGTGCATTATGTACAAAGCATTTCCAAAAAGCCAAGGATGAGCACAAGGCAACAGAACTGAGCATGGCTCCCTAAGTGATGCTGGCATTAGTAAGATCCTGCTGTAGCTCTGAAATACAAAAATATATAGGGAAATGAGATACAGAATAGCTCCATTATTTTCTGGCTCATTTAACATTGTGTGTTTTTCCTTCTGTGAAAACGAAACATGAGCAGTAGAAGCCGGTGGCCAGTTTAACTGTGAGAAGGTAAGTGCTGGGACCTTCTGTCCCCCTGATCCTCACCATCCCACGTGGTGCCCGGCAGGTCCCGTGGTGGTGGTCGAAGGGCTGCTCCCGCTTACAGCACTCCTCAGCCACAGCTCACAGGGAAGTGCCTGCTGGCTTGATACTAGGAAAATGCCAGAAGGCTTATAGGGGCAGCTTTGCACCTCTGGATAACATGCAGGCAAGGACACCGTGCTCTTTCCCATGCCTGCGTTCAGTGCCACAGTGAGCCCACACCGTCACATCAGTAAGCCTAAAGGGGTGTTTCACTGCTGGGTCCCTCCAGTACCTTTGTACTTGATGCCAGAGGACAGAAGGACTGCCAGAGGAAGAAGAAATATTTAGGGATCAGTAGGTGGAGCAGAAACAGGGTGCCACAGGACAGAAGATGAAGCAGATGAACCTTAAGACAATCTGAAAAAGAAAACTGGGAAAAGGTGGAGATCATTATTGATTTATACTCTCAATAAAGCGACTTTGAGGCTGATGCTGTGCATACCCTTAAAAAAAGCACACACAGTATATACCAATATTTACATGCAGTGACTTTCCCTAAAATTTTAGTAGAAAGTAAAGTAACAAATATGACAGGGAATTGTGATTTTTTTTTTTTCCTGAGGCTACTCTGTCCAGAAGATAAAAGCTGTAGATCCTAAGGAGGGAGAAAAAACATTGAAAATAAAAGTTAGCATTAACCCAGGACCTGAAAGCTGTACTTTCATGCTGTACTGCAGTACATGGTTTTTTATCATCAGAGAAACTATATATATGTATGAGCCCCCATGCAGCAAAGTCAGCTTCTGGGGCTGATGGGTGTTAAGCTAGAAGATTCGGAAAAAAAAAAAAAAAAAATATATATATATAAAATAAACAATTGACAGTTTGGAAGCAGCAGAAATTTAGCAAATAGTTTCAAAGAAGCTTCATGAGGTGGCTTTATGGCTGATACCTGTAGGGCCAGGACATGCTGGTAACCTGGGAGATAACTTCACCCTTACCCTTCCTGATTAGAGACAGAGATTTGAAGTCAATCTTTGTCCTCCCAGCAGGATCATCCTAGTAACCCATATGCTATGGAGCCTCTCTTCTGCCAAAATGGTCCCGTTTGACAGGAAATGGGAAACACCTGTGTCTGTGGTTGGCCAGAAAGCTAATCTGCAGGTCATGGCCCAGCCTCCGGGGAGGCCTGGCTGCCAGTCCCTGCTCTGGTCAACAGTAAATGTTTTATACAAATTGGAAGCGTGTTGACCAGTTGATACTGAAATGAACTTCCTACTGTAGACTATCCTACGTGCAATCTGTTCTGGAGGAGGCGATAGGAGAGATTTGAAACAGGTTTCCCAAGTCCGGATGGAAGTCTTAAAGGAAGGGAAAAGTAGTTTTTTCTTTTCTTTGGACTTCTTCCCTCATTTTGGCCAAACATACTCAACAAAATCGACTCACACTTGGAAATCAGATTGATTGAAATTAAATCAAATTTTCATGGAACAAGGTATTTCATAAATATAGTGAACTGTTTTCACGCAAAAGAAGAGATAAAGTTAGATAAAATAATTAAAAACAGAGTAGAAATCCAGAGTATCCAGAGTTATTTCTTCACCCAGGCTTGGACTGTAACCTTCTGCAGCGGACCCTTCTTGCTCTGACTGACAGAAGTATGACTACTTCCCTGAACTACATCTAGGACTTAGAATCCCGGCTCGGGGTCTCCACAGGCTGTTGGACGCTGTACGCCAGAGCTGTGCTGCTGTGCTCTGTTTCCAGACCCCTGCCCTACCTGGGAAGAGAAGTCAGGCAACTGCCAACAAAGTCCATTCGATGCACACTCCCACGGAGCATGATTCTCTGAGCCTGACCTGACATAGCAGAAAGAAGAACGATAAAACCTTCTACAACTGCTGCACGATGGAAATGTTCAATTTTAAGACAGGTATCACCTTTAATGCGTTGCTCCTCTAACAAGTCTACAGGGAAGCAGCCAGTAGCAGCATTTTCTCTTGTTCTTCCTTTACTAATTTTCTGCTGTATTTCTAGTCTCCAAAAGCTAATGAAAAGACATACCAGGATGTCTAACACAGTGCTAACAAATGAATCTTTCTGATGTTTTTCAAGGTCTTGGATAATAAACACCAACCAGAGGTCTCACCTGAGTTATTTACCAGCCATTGGGTACAGACTCCCAGGCTGGCAGGAACCGAGTGCCCATGGTGGCGGCCCATCGAGAAGCACAGTGTGGTCCCTTTAGCCCACCACAGTCATTGCACAATTACCTTTTGTTTGCCATATGGACCTGTGAAAGGAAAGCTAGATAGAGACCTTTTTGCTGGAATTCTCACTGACTTTTGATGGTTTTTATGAGGYAAAATAAGATTCTGTAATATGCTGACCCTTTCAGCATAACAACTAATGACCTGGTTATCTTTTTCTGTTGACAGTTCAAGGTCTGACTATATTGGGAAGATATGACAATCCATAGTGGGACTGGACATTTA
Organism: Oceanodroma leucorhoa; assembly: GCA_030449065.1. Taxonomy (NCBI): domain Eukaryota; kingdom Metazoa; phylum Chordata; class Aves; order Procellariiformes; genus Oceanodroma; species Oceanodroma leucorhoa. Next base: position 3,289,563 of record JASVER010000001.1, read on the forward strand.
GGGTCTYGATTTTGCATGTGTAAGAAAACTGCAAAACTTTGGCTGCCTTGCAGGAGGACTGTTTAGGGTTGGGTGGAGACAGCTGTGGCAAGGCTGAAAGGCACCTTTCACCCCCTTGCGAGAGAAGAAGCAGAGAGGATACGTGAGTATAATTTAGTGAGGATACGTGAGTATAATTTAGTGAGGGGCGCCGTGTTCCTTTTCCAGCTCCCAGCAGACCCAAAACCCAGAGGAAGTCTGAAACGAAACTGGGGAATTTGGCTAAAATCATTTTTTTGAAAGTGCCTGCAATGTTAGGAACTTCCACAACTATCTTAAGAAATATGGTGGGTTTTCTTATAAAACTGCAGGCTCACATAGGACTTAGGCAGGAAAATGTACCTGGTCTCTGGCTGCCATGAGTGGCTTGGGCTGTAGCCCAGTGKCCGTGGGTCTGTTCTGGGTCCTGGCCTGCTTCAGCTGATCATGGCCATGAGCTTGTGAGCCAGTTGCTGCCCTGCCTCTGTCCGATGTCCTCCATTTCATCACTTGATTACAACTTAAAATAATGCTCCACCTTCCTTCCTTTTTATYGTACCTTTATTTTATATCACTTCAAAAGAAATGATGGTTGCTTTTCCCTTTACCATTAGGGAAACCTGGAGTTTCTTTCTCTTTCCTTAGCTAACATTCTTTTGAAACCCATCTCACTTTTCTTCCAGCTTTCTATTACTATTAACATAATGTGTGTCTTTCCATCTCAACTGCCATTTTATTGTGAAAAGTGACTGTGAAATTGCTTTTATCTGTAATGTGCTCCCTGTAAGAGTTTGGTTGGATCTTATTTTAGTAACAAAAACAAGCTCCTCCTGCTATAGCTGCAAAATTAACATGGCTAAGAAAAAAACAAAGTAGAGTCTGTTTCTTCATTGGTATCTTAAAAAGAAACCTTTTTATATAAAACCTGTCCATTTTGTTCAGACTTATGTGATTCCAGAGCCTGCTCACGTAAATAAGAAATGACACAGGATCTAGTTTTCAGTTGCCTACAACTCTGAAAGCTGTCAGTAAACCTGGATGGACAAAACTGGTGATGTTGGTGCTTATGACCTTACAGAAGAAAACTAGTTTTTTGATCACAGACTGAGTCTGCAATCAGTTTAATGCCCAGAAGCAAAAAAGAGCAAGCTGCTTATTTGTATGCTGGGCAGGCTCAGTTCCCAAATATTGAAATCTTCAGTGTCATTTTGGTAGTAGTTTTCCATGAAGACACCAACGTTTTTAAAAGTCTGGGAAGTTAAATTCCATAGCTTTTTATTAGCTTAGGCCAGGTCTTCACTTTTCCAGTATGATGCAGAAAAGGAGCCCTGAAGCCTCATGTGGCATTAATGAAGGCGGGGCTGCTGCAGGGTGGTGGGGGTCATAGAGCCCCTGTGTGCACCACGTGTCTCCCACCCGCTGCCCTCTGAAAAGGAATACCCCCTTGCCTTGTCAGATGTATAACTGACGGTCTTTATTGAAATGAATATAAAAAGGGGTAAAATTGGGCACTGTCTTGTCCTTATACAACTGTCTCTGTAAGTACATTTGATAGGTTTTTCCTGATACTGTTAGCTTGACGCATTTTTTTGCATGACCTCAGCTTTGCAAGGTACATGTCAAATTATCTTGCAGTGAGTAAAATAAATTATTCCATTTTAATTTGCTAAATTTAATATGTGTTTTAGCTGCATGTTTTAGTTTTGAAATCCGCTTTAACAACTGAGTAATAGTACTGTATGTTTTTATTTTTTTAAATCATTCACTCCCAATCCAACTCATTAAGATTTATAGTTAGTATACTGTCTGTTGATGCTGGTATTTTCTTGCTTTACTGTCTCTTTGTAGCAGGGATCCAACTTTTAAACATAATTTGCCTTCCCAGTTTTCACCATAAACAGTGATGTTCCACAGTGTGTTTTTACTGATGTGGCTGAAGACTGAGTCATAGAAAAAGGGACTCAGAAGGATCTCAAAAGACCACTCGCCCCTACTTTGAGGAAGGTTCAACTGCATTTCTGTCGTGACTCACAGATACTTGCCAAAATATTTGTTCCTGAAAGTATCCAGTAGTGCATCTCCCAGGGCTTGTCTGGTAATAAAGCCAGTGCTTCATTATATTTTAGGGTTTCTCATTAGGGTTTTCTTCTTATTGTATACCCTTTCTACAATTGAGCCCACCCGTTCTTCTATGCATACAGAGAAAATCTTTTTTCCCTTTCTCTGAAACTTCTTGAGTAGTGTCTTGTTCCCTCAGACTCCTTCTCTGTACATTGAACATCTCTTCATTCAGCCTTTCTCAGGGATCATGTATTCTGGTCCTCTGGTCATTCTCACAGCTCCCCTCTGCAGTCTCTGTGCTTGCTTACTGGCTCTCCTGAAGCAGAGTACTCTGAGCTTTATTTGTAATAGAGCTGAGCTAGCACAGCACTGTTTTAAATCATTTTCAGGAGACAGCAATACTAGAAGGAAACCCAGTAATATCTTCTTTAAAAAAGCAAGTAAGGAATAAGAGGATATGTTTTGTGATAGAAGCCAAACAAACAAGGAACCAAAGAAATGGTTAAGTTTTCCAAATGAATTAAATATTAAAAAAAAAAAGAAAAATCCCATATACAATGKAAATGTAGTGAATAAAATACAGCTTGTATAAACTTGGCTGAAAAAATCTGCAGTAAGGAGTTTTAATGATATGAGGGAAATAAAATGTGTAAGCAATTTAACGAAAAAAGAAATCCCCTAAGTGGGGAAATGAAGCCTGTGCTGCTTTGCGGGGGGAGAGGGGGGAGTGTCTGTGTACTTCAGAGAGAGAGAGAGAGAAATTGCATTTCTGTTTGTAAGTCTTAATGAAATTGAACCATTTATAGCAAGACAGTTGCTATAACAGTTCAGTTGCCAAAATTTTAAGGAGAGACCCTAGGTCATAATAAATGACAGCACCACTAGCATCTGAAATAAAGAATTTACTTTGCAGGAGAGAAGAGCAAACAATGTGTTAATTTATACAGCATATGCCTACTGTCATTCATACAGATGGATAATAAGGATATGTTTATATGGACTTTTTTTTTKKKGGGAGGGGGGGGATGAATTTAGGTTAACAAGTGCTTGCTTTCACCGAGATGAAATACGCATCACCAGGGCCAGGGTGGTTCATCTGGCCTGGACAGCACATGATACCACCGGTGCTGGGATTTCCTGGCAAGGGTCCAGCTGCCCGAGGGCGGTGGGAGTCCATACTGGGGTGCCAGGCTCCCTGCCGCTCTCCCTGGCTCCAGCCTGGAGAGCCTCATGCAACATCTCTTGTCTCTGTTTCTCCTTGTATGAAATGAGAAGAACATATTTTGAATACGGGTCATGCCTTGGGTTCTGTGGACGACAAACACTTTCTCCAATGGGGAGTTTCTAGTTCTAAACCTATTTCTCCGTGTATCTACCAGGCACACGGTTGGGGTATGTATGCCTTTCCAACACAAAGATTACATATGCTTTTGTCCTGAAGCTGCAGTAACAGTGTAAATTAACTAATCTACTCCACACACTGCCACCCAAACACTAAAATGTCCCATGAAGGGAGTGTAAAGTCCTCAAAAGTTGCAGTTCAGTCTGAAGCCCTGCAGGGATTCATCCCCTTCACCACCATTCAGGTTACTGAGGCTCAAGAGGGTTTCTTGTATTTGTTCCCCTCTTTGACTTATCCTTCCCTTTGGATTACCCTACTGGATTCTTGAGTTACCCTATAAGCCTTTTCTGGACTCTGGTATCTCAAGAGTAATTCAGGCAATTAATTGCTGTTTTACAGAGCTAACTGCTGACGCAAACCAGGTATCATCCATGAAGAAAGCAAGCGAAGTGCTAAAAATAAAATTGCTGAAGCCTAAAACTTATACAAAATGAATGAGAAAAGGCAGGACTGGACAAGGCTGTCTTTACTCCCCCATTTGTGTTTTACTCCCCCGTATGTTGCTTATGCAACATATAACATTCTTTGCTGCCAGCAACAGACTAGCCCGTCACACGTAACTCACTGTCTGGCCATCACATCTGTAACTTGTGTCATATGATATTATGTAAAAAGTAGGTGAAGCGAAATGGAGTGTTATTGCAGTCTAATACCAAAATATTATTTCTGTGGAATCTAGTGCAGCAGGGTAGATGTGTTTCAAGAAGCCACAGAAGAGGAGAGAAATTGATTTCAAGGTGTTAATCAAATATATGAAACTGATTTTGCCATCCTGAACCTCAGGGTAAAATAGATTCAGGTTTGAATATTTGTTTCAAAAATCTGTTGCCAGAAAAATGGGAGCAAATCCAAGACTTCGCGGCGGAAATGAATGGCAGAATTCCTGCTGGCTTTGATAGCACCAGAGTCTGGCTTCTGCTTAAGATGCAACAAGGGGGGCTGGTTTGCTTCCATGGAAGATAGAGATGCCTTCCCTTGCCCCACTCAGAGGAAGTGCATTGGAGCTTATGTGGGATGAATTAATGGTTCTTAGTGGTTTTGGAGACATTCAGACTGCATTTGTTCATGCTTCAGTGGGCAGCTGGATTAGTTTTGGGGTTTTGCCAATGATAGCTGGTCTTTCACTATTAATGTCTCAGACTAATATATTGGATTTTCATAATTGTGCTCTCATCCCTTTATGTGTAAAATAAGTTTTTGGCTAATATGTCTCCTCATATAAATCTGTAAGATATAATGAGTGAAGGTAGAGGGAAAGGCAAGCAGGAGCAGGGGACAGGCTGTGAGAGAAGGTTAGTGACAAGGGGCTCCTTGGAGAGAAGGAAGATGATGAAGGAGAAGGAAGGCACAGGGCTGGCCAGATGGAGGATGCTCAGGGTAAGTTCCTTGAGACCCAGCCTCCTGCTGAATCACAGGTTTTGATTCTTGGTTTAGGCATAACCTCTGAAAAAATATTAGTAACTGGTGCATTACTATCAGATAGCAAAGGATCCAGTTCGCTTAAAAGACTAGACGCACTGCTGTGGTGGTTAATCAATGCAAGAGTTAATCATCAGTTACACAGATCCTCAGCAACTGAAAAAATAAGCAGGCCAACAGATAGAAGCTATTTGTCTCTGCTGGGTCCAGGAAACCATTATTTTGGCATGAAGAATGAGAAAGGGCAGATAATGGAATTGCCCACGCTCCAGGGCACAAACACACAAATCCTCACACATTGCTTCATGCAACAAACTCTCTGATGAAKTTTGTTGGCTCGTTCCAAATGAAGTTCATTCAGATAAAAGACGCACTTCTAAATTTCACGTCCTTCACACACACTACGAATGCAGTTGGTGCTATGGACAAGATTTAATGGCCTAATCTGCAGCATTATGATTTCACCTTCTTCCTTTAGGGAAGATGCAAAATAATCACAAAGTCCTGGTCCATTTACATCTTCTGGGTCACACTGGAGGAGCATGGTGTCGGCAGATCATGGGTTGGAGGTAACTTCTCTAGGGGCTGAAAGGTTTCCTTCAGAGGGAGCAATGTATCCAGGCCATTGGGAAGACTTTGGCTCGTGCTATACTTTTGTTGTCTCCCATATATTTGTATATGGGAAAGACTTTTTAACTCTGATGAGAGTGTTGCCTCAAAYGTGGTGGAAGCTCATGACTGCAGCAGAGAACACAACTACTTCTTAAAATGTAGGTTGATTGGTGCATAGAAGAGCTCATAATCGTGGGGGCCTGGACTGTGGTGCAGGCAGTCCTTCCATCTTTGTTTTCATAACAGCAAGCACAGTTACACAGTGAACACCCTCACTCAGCCACGCAGCTAGAGGGGAAAAGCCTTTGAAGTATCTCCGTCTGACCTCTGCGGGAGAGCTGGGGGGGCCTCTGATTGCTCAGTCCCAGAGACACCCTTTGGGCTCAGGTTGTTTTGTCCTTTAAAAGGAGCGTACCCCAATTCCCATACAACTAAAATGCCTGTTAAAAATATTGACAAATTGCATGCTGCAGTCATTATATGTGGAGAAATCAAACTCAATATTTTACCCACAGATCCTTGAAGTATCCCTAGATCATAAAGCAAACACTCAGTTGACATTTATTGTTTTTCCCCTTATATTGCTTTGCTATTTCAGGTGTGCTGGCATACTCTAATTTTATTTCTCCTCTTATGACTAATCTATGATGAAGACATCGTTGTATTTGCAAGGAGAGAACCAGCTTTATAGTGAAAAAAGCCGTGCCAAGTAAGGCAGGAGGGAAAACAATACCTCAACACTTCTTGTCTATCATTCACCTGCCCTCCTACAATGCAGGCAATTCAATGAGTATCAATTAGTATCATTCTTATTAAAACTTTCCAGCTTAAAGTGCTAAGTTCTTTCCCCTACAGAGACTTCTTTTTTATGGGAAGTTTGATGTCAAGATCTAATTCTGTTTCTGCCTCAGACTCAACCTCATACTGAAAGCCACTTAAAGTTGCCAGAAAACTTCAGATTCAACCACTGGCTGAAGATCTTCAGTGGACCCTAATGATTTTTCTCCCCACAGAATACCACAGTAATCACTAAAAATTTTGCTGAATAAATAGAAAAATGAAAGATATAGCTGCTTAMCATTAAAACCAGGCTCTATAATGAAGGCCATAATAAAAGTCAAGGTAAGAGGTAAAAAAACCAGATGGTTAAAACCCAGGAAGCAAAGGAGCTACAAGTCAGCAGTTAACACTGATGTGGAAATTTAAGCAGGATTAGCATCAGGCTTAATCATTATTAATGCAATACTTAGTCTCTATTTTCCATTCCTGTCCAGACTTGCATTTGGTAAAATACTCTTGAGAAATAAGCAGTTATCCTTATTTTGTAGTGAGATTAAGCTTTTAAGTGTTTTCTACAAAAGCTGTTGCAATGGCTGAGGCTAGGAACTTTAGGCTGCTGTATCTACCTCTTCACCATTGAATTGCTCTCATTTTGCAGGTGTCCTTGCAAATCTTCAATCCTTCCAAACAGCAGCCTCTTGTGTAGGAGGTGGACAACTGGTGAGGCAGGTGAAGGTACCAGAATGGTGCCGCAGACTTGAACATGTACTGTGAGGCTGTGAAAGCTTTGTCCTCTGCTCTTCAGCCAACACCCAGCCCTACTTGCAGGGCCTGCCTGCAGCACGCTGCCAGCCAGCCTCGCGCTGCTCCGCCTCGCACATCACAGGAGGACTGAATCAAACAAGTAAAGTCTACAGTTAATATTTTCACCAAATAGATGAACTGTGTACTGCTCTGTATATCATCCACAAGTGCACATCATGAAAGAGTCACTACCAAGGTCCCAAAATATATATCCCTTGGCAGCTATTCTCTACCAGGCGAGGTCACTTAAAGGCTGCTTTCGGTACTTACGCTAATGCTGCCTCCGTGGGTGGCAGGAGCAACGTGCCAGCTCAGCAGCTGCTGCTTGTCCCAACTTTCAGGACACCTCTAACCATTACAGAGCTGTAACTGGGAATCCCAAAGCTATTTTCCATTTCCATTTTCACAGCCTGCAACCCACATTGTGGAAAACTTTGAATCCCAAGGAACATTAAAAAACCTTCACCTTCTCTAATAGAGGATGAAAATACAGAGTGAGATGCTCTTTTTTTTATATACTGTAGCTTTTTTGAATGCTGCTTAACAGTCAGAAATKAAATTACTACCTTGGCTTCATCATTGAGGCCACAGTGTAGTTCTTCCCTTACAATGAGATGCTTGTGGAACACTAGTTGCATCAGCAGTTCATGACCACTCTGCACAGTGGTGTGTTCCCCAGGGTACTTTAATAAACATAATTTGTGGCCTTAAGCCACATTTTATGCCTTTTTAGTGCTGCATATGAATGGCAGTCCTTTAATTTAAAGTAGGACATTTGAAGTTGATTTTACAGGGAATCAGGTTTTCCTTTGATACCTGGAAACTACTCTGGGGAAATAACTATTTCCACTCTAAAGGCACCCTGAAGTCATTTGTCTCCTTCCAAACTGAAAGCAGGATGATGGTGGAATCTCAGACTGCAGTCCACTATGTGAATTGCTAGTGATTTGATTAATTTTCCTTCCATAGGAACATTCATATAAGAAAAATTGTAAAAGGAATGTTTATATTCATACAACGAGAACATTTCTGTAACGCTTTATAACCTTGGGTTATTTAAAAAATATTTTCTTTACATGAAATTATTTAGCTTTTCTTCCTCTTTGATTCAAGTCCTTTTGTCTTACTTGATTATTGCAACATCTTTACAATTTCAACCCACAGTCTCTCAGAGACTCCCCCTTTCTCTGCTGCATCCAATGTTTGAGGCTTGCCCTCAGATTTATGTGCTTCATACCCTATCATTACTCTGTGTCTTCCCTGCCTTCTAACATTGAAAGCCAGTTCCACCACTAACTGGCTTCTTCAGATTCCCCCTTCTAAAATTTTCAAATACCAACTTGTGTGATCTTCTCCATCCTGGCCCTCATGTTTGGAGGAGTTCTTTAAAATCACCTGCAATGAGGCAATGATGAGTCTTTCAAGCTCCCGATGCAATCCATCTTTGTAGGAAGGCCTACAAAAGCCTATGTGAACTGTAAATTGTGATCATGGGACCTCTGCCAGCAGTATTTACTTATAAATTGTTTGGTYTCCCTCTGTCTGTCTGTTTTCCATCTGCTTCACTCGTTTGAGTAGAGCCCGGCATTTCCACCTCTTTGTATAGTCCTTAACACAGTGGGGTTTCAGTTCATGACTAGGGGAGCTATGTGGCTATGTGCTGCACTACCACAAATAGCAAATGATACTTGTTATTTAGACATCCCAATGAGCAAGACTGAAAATTTCTCAAGCCAGGATCTGTCTTTTGTGCAGCACCTAAAATGACTTGCTTTTGAAAGATGATCAGAAACTGCTGAGTAAATATTTTGTCTATCATTAATCTTAATGCAGCAGTTTAAATGATCAATTCTGTTTACCCGAAACAGCTAAGTTTCTGCTCTGTCTACTTGTTTTGGCACTCTTGGGTCTCTTCTTTCTGCCTCCTCCATCCCCTCCATGCTTTCTGAGCACCTTCTGTGTAAAATTGCAGCAGGAGGGACTGCTAGCTGCTAGCTGGTTTCACAGAGCTCCTGCCAGTTTTCCTTCACAGAGTTAGAACTTTGCTTTGGTTACTGCACTTGTTTTGTTTTCTTTTGGGGGATATTCGGAGATACAATTTCTTTTTTTGTATTTCCTGGATGGAAAAAATTGTTTGAATCCAAACTGGAGCTACCTGTAGTGCGTATGGGAGAAGAAGAAAAGGGGAAAGAAATGAGGGGTGTAAATCCAGATCTTTGCTTCTGACCTCAAGGGGAGTGGAGAGGCTCCGCTGGACATGAAGACAGTGTCTCTCCTTCCCAAGTGCCCACTAGCCCTCAGCAGCTATAACTCACTCTAGCAGCTTCTCTCACTGGCAGATGCAGATTGCTGCTAATGAGATGGCTGGCAATATTTGGCAGCTGCTGATGGTAGTGGTTCCAGAGGCAACTTGCTAGATTTGGCAGGCCCGCAGCATCGGCAAAATCAGTCAGTCCCGTTGCATTCCCACAGATATTCTGAACACACATTTCTGTGTTTTTCTACTGGGGTGTGGCATGCTATCCTACTGCGAGCACGGAGTGTTTCTATCATTGTTCTTCATTTTTCTTTATATCATGTTACATCCAGAGATCATCCCAGTCCTTTAAGGTGCTGCTAAGCACACCCACCCTGCTATGTACATTCCCAGGGTGAGGACAAATATTCAATTGTTTTCTGAGCGAGGCCCAAGCTCAACACTGGCTGAGGTACCAGGCTCTCAAAGCCTGTGGCGCTAAGACTTGAAGTGGATAAGGCTTGTTTTTCTCTTTGCCTTGGATATCTGTTCAAGAGCAATGATTTATGGCAGTGAGTTGAAACATGAACCTGACTGGCAGTGAAATTAAAGTATGGGTAGGTTGGTTTAGCAAAATCAGATCTCTTCCCTGTCAATGTAGCTACAGTGGCTTGAGGTTGCGGGCAATAGCCCTAGGTCATTTTGGCCCAGGAAATAGCTTTGTTTTGGCATTTGTTTGTGAGCTCTCCGTCTGAACAATAAAACTGTGCTCTAAAGGATTGGGATGGTGACACTTTTTTGAGCAAGGGAGGTGGGGAGAGATTTTATAAACATGCACACTTACTTTCTCTCTTCCCCTGCTGTTACAGTCCCTGACCAGCTTTGGCTGGGAGGTAGCCAACCAGCCGGAGATGAAGCTGGGTCACTTTGAGATTGAGCTTCCCACGGCGGGATGCCACATTTAGCAAGCTTGGAATTGGTGCATGGAGGGAAGTCCACACCTTGTTTAGGCCATCTGGAGCACAGGGCCTTTGCTGTGCTAATTTAGACAAGAAATTTTGCTACAGCGAAGGGAGTTTACATCACTTGGTCCTAGGGCAGCCACGTGTTCTGTTCCCAAAGTGTTGGATGGTGACTGTACATACGCACGTGTTACCGACGTGCTTGGCATCCTTCAGTATAGACAAAGTGTTGCAGAGTGTGGTACTTTCCGGGCTTTGTACTTCCTAGGTTGAAAAGGGTCTGGGCTGCTCTCCATGTCTGGGAAAGACACAAATATGGCCAGTCCACCTGGAGTTTGTATTTTCTAAGTTTTGGAGTATGTTTTATCCATTTGTGTATAAATGGCAGAATGCCCATGTTCCACTGAAAAGCTTTGGAAATCACTTACAATGTTGTCCCTCCAGAAGCCAGTAAAGGTAGATCCAATTTAGGGAAATATTGTGTCAACTTCCCATAGTAGATAAGCAATTGTATTTTTTGTTTGTTTTCTTCAGACACTAAGTTCTCAAGGAGACCTGAGTGAAGAGAGCTTGATCCTATTTAGCTCTTCAGGAGTTGTTAAAAATCCTTTAAATCTGTAGATGACAGTGCAGCAGTGCCTGTGTGGGAGGAATGAAAAGAGAAGCTAGCAGAAGAAACCTTCTGCCCTTGCTTTGCTCCAAAGTCTGAATCTGCTTTCCCGACCTGATAATATGTAGCCACCACACAGTACAAACCCCACAATCCAGACATTTTTCATGGCGTTTCCACTTCAGATTCAGGTCTGCAGGTCAGGGAGGGCCACAGCATTTTGTACAGCACAGCCCTGCCAGCATCAACTGTGTCTTTGAACTACGAACTGGCCCTTCACATCTTTACAGCAGGGCAATGCTGCAAGGGGCTGTGGCAGTGCTAGCACACAGGAGCCATGGGCTGCACCTCTGCTTTATTCCTCACAGGAAGAGCGCTGCCTTTCCCGCAGATCTTGTCTGGCTCCCCAACCACAGGATGGGTAGGATGTCCATTGCCACACACAGGGCAACTGAGCCCTGCATGCACCATCTTTTCCTGGTTCTCCCTGTTGTTACCATACTCCACGTTTGCTGATTCCATCCAGATTCATCTTGTTCCTGGCACCAGAATGGCTCTGGAAAAAATAAGCAAAGACATAATTAGCAAGACTTAACATCAGGCTTTTAGAGGCAGTTTTGGACAAAAGTTACAAATAAGATAAATATAAAAATGTATTTTTTATTTGTACTTAACAACAACATTCCTTTTTAGCTATTTTCTATACCTGTCACCTACATTCTTCTGGCATGTCCTAGCTGCAAGAACTGGGGCTTCAGACATTTCCTAGAGCTTCCAGATGGCTCCCTAAGTTTTATATGACTCTACCTACCCCCTCTGACATTTCTTTCTAGTTAAGATTTGAGTACAAATGGAAATATTCCAGATGGCTTTAGCTGCAGCCAAGTGCCTTCAGTATTTCAGAGCTGCCTAGACAGCCCACTAACTAATTGTCCCTTCTCAGCCTGCTCATGTTAAATTCCTCAGACTTCTTTCGGGGTTACAAAAATGTTCTTCTGATATACAATATCAGTAAGCTATACTTTGTTCAGTGACATCCATATCCCCAGTTTCTTTAAAAGACTATATATAACCCATTTAATAATAGCATGAATAGCAGACCCAGAAAGAGATCTGCTTGGCCCAAACATGTCTGGCAGTTTCCTCCTCCTCCCCTCAAAAACCCCGTGGTTCTTGTGTGGCATGGTATACCTTGTAGTTTTATAAGAATTATAGATAGCGCTCATGTAAACCAAGGTATGTTTCCAAGATTTCCAAGTCTGGCCTCTCATAGTGAATAATAATGTAATCTGAATATGATTAATTATTGGAAAAGCAAATCTGGAGATACAGATTTAGAGTGATTTACATTGAGGGCTGCCTAAGATTTTTAGAGTTTGATTCTCTTTACTTTTGCTATTAGTTGCAGCAGTGTTTCCTATCTCTTTTCATGTGCTTCTCCTTGGAATTCTTAAGTATGAACATAATGAAATGAGCACAATGGCCTGCAAAATTCTAAAACTAACATCTTCCTAGCAAAAAAGAAGCTAATTCCCAAGCAAGGGAAGCAACCAAATGCTTCAAATCCTTTGTTCCGCACTGCTACCTAAGGAGTGCAAAGGGGCTTGCCTCATTAGACTTCAAAGCATGACACAGAATATAGGARATAAAAATATCAGCAAGACAAGCTTTGCTAATGGCATGTTTTTCATGTTTAAAAAACAGTTTTGTACTCTACAGGAGATTTAATCAAGAGAGAGTACCAAGGTTCATGCAATTAGAAATTAGCATTCAATTTGTCTGTTATAAGAAAAAGACTTCCGTCTAGTCAGGGCTTTAAAAGTTGCCATCACACAGAACAACACAGAAAGGAGAGCAAACTCTTATAGGGCTTAGACCTGGAAGTGCATAAAGCAGAAACCACTGCTGAAATGTCAGAAGACAGAAATCAAAGTCTCTTACAACCTTKTAGGTGAAGTTGACATATTTTTACCCTACATAAAAAGGCTAGCATAATTATGTCTATGGTATTTGAATGCATGCTATTAGAGACAAAACATTCATCAGCAGCTTTTATTAAAGACACTGTTAGCATTTTGTTAATTAGATGTATGATTACACAAAGCTGATTGTACCACTTCATATTCCTGGAGAAAAATATTGAGATGGGCATGAGAAGCTATACACTGGTTGGCAAAAGAGAATGAGCATGGGATGAAGCCAAAGGTGAGAAAAAATGAAGCTGATGAAAAAGAGGCAGGAAAATCATGTTCATTAGTTCATGCTGACTTCCAGAGGAATATAATCTGTGATTCCTAAGTCTTCCTATTCCTTGTGAACAGATTTCTATACTAGTATGCCTCTGTCCCTACTAGAGCTGGTACTAGAGCTAACATTTTCAAGTTAATGCTGTTCGCTGTTGCTCCATTGCCTTCTTGTGCAGCTCAAGTGGCAGATCTCTGTGTGGTGGATCGAAAATTTCCAGCCCTTGTGATGACMTTCCTAAGTATCGATACAATTCCACTTGAGACAGCTTCTGTTTTGAATTTGCTGTTTCTTCAGTTCAGGTCATTATACTGATATTCATAGGAATATACAATCACTACCAAAAAGCAGTGTTAAAAATGGTATTAAGCTGGCAAAGTCCACTACTTAAAAGTTAATGTTGAGAAATTAAGAAGCACAGTGGCACAATATTACATACACTTCATACCACATTACAAACATATTTGGCAGTAGTTAAGCTTAAAAGCTGTTTCACATGAGTCCCAGCACAAGAAGATCTAAATTCCCAAGGAAATTCTGCTAAAGGTTTGTGAAGCTGTCCGGCACCCTAATTCTCCTACTGACCTCTGGACTTGGAGGTAGACCTTTTCCCAAACCTGGTGTCACAGCACCTTTTATTGTACCAGGGACTTTTATGGTAAAGTGGAAGAAAGGTTACTAAATAAATAAAGGGAATCTACTGTATTAATTGAAGAGAGAGAGTCTACCAGCACAGCTCTGTGGAGGTTTATGTAAAAGCCTTGCAAGTGAACTAGAAGTCAGACTGAACTGTGCCTCTGGCAATGGGAGCAGAGGGGAAAACAACTCTCGACCTGATTTTCTCTCCCTCTCCTGTTACCTTACAGCCATGTAGAAGCCAGGTAGACTGTGAGTGTGTGCAGACTAGGCGGGAAAGGGTACTCATTTTGAGCCAAATGTTCTCCAAGCTTGACAACAGACTTTGCCAGAAATTTTGCTTTTCTTATACAGGAACCAGGTGTGGCTTATGATACAGTGATAAAATCTTCGATTAGACAAAATGTGACGAAAGTTCTGCATACACTAGAATAAAGCTGAATAATCTCTGCCTCTGAAACAACCTAGTTTGCTGCCTAAGAGATAGGGAAAAGAGGAAAGGCTGTTATAGAAGGCAGCAGATGTTTTTCTTATCTATATATCCTTTAGATGGCCTCATTAGTAGTGTCTGGGTATATTGTTCTTCTTCCTGAAGACTCTCAGGAGGTAAGGAAGTGATATTTTAGCCATTTTCAAGGAGAATTAAGGCACAGAGGATAAACAATGTCTGTGGCATTGCAGGAGGCTGATCCCAGCTTCTCAGTTTCTGTTAATCTACCTATGGACCTTCCCTCAGTTCTGTTTTTGATTCTTGTATGTGCAGCTCCATGCATGGTTTTAAGCGTCTGCAGGGAGGTTGCCTTCTTTTATGTGTATAACTACATTTATCTATAATACAAGATTCTTCAGTAAAAACAATCAAAAGGGAGGAAACAGAAGAATGAAGTATGTGCAATCTTATTTTGACTTCTCTGGGCACATGATTATGAAAGTCCAATCGCATAAACACAGATCCTTTCTTCTCCGCCAGACCCAGCACTATTCAAGCAGCAATGATAGATGGTGATTGTTGTACTGGAATGTGCTGTATTTCTATTCACTCTTAACTCTAAATTTTATAACCCATCTTTGAATTTCTCCACTAAGCACAAACTATTAAATTATTTGTGGATGTTGCTGCGCTTTCATCGCTAGAGTGCTCCGCCACCACTGAGGAAGATCAACCCAGACTCCCAGAAGTGTCCACTAGGTTTCAGTGCCTGATCGTGAGAAATTTGAGGCTGATTTCTCATAGACTTAATCTCCTCTCTCCAACTTCCATGTCATACCTTTGGGGTCTCAAGTAAGCAACCAGAAAATGAGCAACATGATTCGTGGTCATGAGTGAAAGTTTTAGCCTATATTATATAAAGGACATCTGAACCATTCAGAAGGATGTGCTCTTTGAATAAGGGACTTAGGCAGAGTATTGCTACTCAAATGCCAAACTACAGTTCTGAAACCTCCTAATTTTGTCACCATCCAACCTTTCAGTGCCGAAATGCTATAGGGAGTTTATCATACTAGAGACATAGGGTCACTGTGAGTTGTACTTCTATATATGCCTCAGCTATGACAAGGAGCAGTTTGTTACCTGGCTTATTCCTGAGCTGGCCTGGCATCTAGAAATGGGATTGTGGCAGTTAGCTAATTTATCTCAGTAACTGGTAGATCCCCCTTCTCAGGAGCATGTGTGTTGTGTTACCTCAAAGCCAAGGAAACTGTCTTGAGAAACTGGGGCCCAGAATTCCTTGTCAGCCCAAGTGGTAGCAATTTCAAATTAAATGTTACCATTTTTCATACCTACTGTATACAGGGTAGCGTATCTTGGTGTCCCTGGGACATGGGATGGTAGGAATGTCTCTGAGGTTATGGGTTAGCCTTAATAGTTTCCAACCTCTTGTGTCATCTGAGCAGTCACCTCCATTGTGGGTTGCTGTTTCTTCCTCCCTCGAGTACATGAGCAAACAAGGTCAGATGACAGCAAGTCTCCAAATACTTTTGTATTCCCCCACTCCCAAAAAATTGTGGATGTGAAACTGACAAAAAGCAGGGCAGAAACATAACCAGCCTGAAACCCTGCCTATGTTTTGAGAAAAAAGTTTGAGCTCTGTCTTGGCCAGCTCTAACTTAATTAGAGGGAGGATGCTGCTCCTGTTGTCTTTGGATGCCTTTTATAGCTGAGGTTGGGGTAAAGGAAGGTTAAAGCTGCAGCAGTGTAAATAATCTAACAGTATTTCATTTTGACTTGGGATCTTAAAAAAATATTATTAGATGACCATCCTTCTGTGATAAGAATCTGTTCAAACTACTATTTGTTGAAATAATTTTTGTCTATTTTCACTGGGTGTGCTTTCTGAAGTAAGAATTTCAGAAAGCTTTAATATAAAGCACATGAACAGCAAAGGATTGAGCTGTTGTCTTTGGTATAACTCCAGAATGTATTTGTTTATATATTAGCATTAAAAAAAATGGAAAACCAAGTTCCATCCAGGGAAGCATCCACTTATTATTCTATGCATAAATATTCAAAACATCACTTTATATTAAATATTTAAAGTGTCTAAAGTGTAGCCACTGGAAGGGTTTCAGAACCATTTTTAAGTCTCACTTCATGGTAGAACTTTGTAACTAGTGGCAACTTGGACTGAGACTGAGCTACAACACCCAGAGCCATTGTACTTCACAGCTAGTACTCCTGGGACTAGCCACGTGCTGGCCCCAGTGCGTGACATTCATTGACAGGATCAAAGTTTGCAGGGCAACAGATGCTGGATTTCCCCATTCTGGCCCAACTCTGTTTTTTGTTATTAGCTACAAATCAAAGTTGAGAGAAAGAGTGTGTTAAGATGGCAAATGCTTGATGGCATGCTTCTCCCTAAGCTAAATTAATATTGAACAACATGAAACTCATTGAATGAGTCAGCCAATGAGTCAGCAGAGTAGTTAGTGGCGAAAGTGCAAGCCTACGGCTGATAGACGTGATTTAGAATCTAAAATCCGCAATCTGTTTTCTTTATGAAACTTTAGAGATCTCAGGAAAACAACTTAACATGATTGCCCAGGCTAGCAAGAAACCTTCTCCTTTATCACATAAACACTCCTCTGTGTGAATTGAACCATAAAAGTACATCCACAGAGAGCTCATCTACTGTTAGAAAAAGTTTACACATGCTTCATTTCATTATCTTTTTTTCTATGAGATAAGAATATCTAGGCTTGAGTGAAATGATCACACTGACACCAGCTAACGCAATTCATACTGCTTGGTTTCTATTAAGTATGAAATCCCAACACGAATACAAAACAAAGAGAGGATGACTGTGTAGTCAATGAATTTATTTTCTTTTTTTTGAAAGGAAAGAGTAAAACACTCTCTGAAAACTATGATCAATTGTCTTTAAAATGTGCCCTGTTTAACAGTGCTCAGATAGGTAGTGCCAAATGCATCTTATTCAAGTCTAATTTTATACATTGACAATACCTGGGTATAGCAGTTAAATAATGAAAACCATGAAAATTTAAGATCAGTATTTTCTTCATAGGGATTTTTAAACAGAGGAATACTTGTCCTAGGCTGTGATTTATGGTATCTTACACTGTTACAGGACTTTTTGAGTTTAAAACTGCAACTTCACACATGATGGAAAAGGTTTTCAACCAAAAACAGAGTTCAGAAATGCTCGCCAGAGTTGGGCCAAAATATTCTATAATTAATCACTGTCTAAAAGGAAAACTTCAAACCCAAAAATGTTTTAGCTGCGGAATGTGTGTGTGTAGGCAGGTGTCAGGAAGAGGAGAAGAAAGATCTCTATGTTTCTGTTTTTCTTCTTTTTCTGATAAAATATTTTTTATACCAAAATTTTGACAAATATTTTGTGACATTTGTCACAGAAATATACTCCTCAATGAGGAGAAATGTCACTGAACAGTCTAACGAAAATCAGCTCTCTTGAATAGCTGGAGAAGCTTGCATTACAAGTCCAGCTCCTTCATGAATAGATTTTCTTACCTAGATTGTGAATCTGTCTTGATCCTTTTGCTGAAGCCTCACATGGCTGTTGAGCTGATGTGCCTGGCATCAGCGATGCCCTGATTTGTTATCTGTGGTAATGCTCTGTTTCAAGTTTGTCGTAAGTAGCAGATAGCCCATACACATCACTGGTGCTGCTGGAGATTACGAGGGGAAAATTGGTGCATATATGGGACTGTTGGGGATGTTGCACTGGTCCAGCTCAGTAGCATTAAAAGGTTTTGAGATTTCACCCTCTCTAGAGGAAGTGTGAGAAGTCTCCCCCAAAGGAGCTGATTATGAGCTAAAAGCACAGTTGGGTTCAGGAGCTCAGAGGTGAAATGCCTGTCCTTGTTCTCTCTTTGCTCTTCTACTCACTATCACGATGCTGCCTGAGCAGGTGTTAGCCTAGAGCTCTGTGATAATTAGTTTGGGAGCAGTTCTTATTGTGAGGGTGACGGAACACTGGAGCAGGTTGTCCAGAGAAGTTGTGGAGTCTCCAACCTTGGAGATATTCAAAACCTGACAGGACAAGACTCAGAGCTACCTGCTGTAGCTGACCCTGCTCTGAACATGTTGGGTAGACTAGACAATGGCCATAAGTCCTGACCAATCTCAGTTGCTCTGTGTTTCTATGAAGTACTAATGGTCCTGGGTAGCAGTTCTTCCTACACTAGCTCCAAGACTATCTGATTGTTCCTCCATTCAGCAGGGTAGTAGGCCCATTTCAAGCCCTTGCTGTCTCACTATGCACTGTATAACCTAGAGTGTCCCAAGAGACACATTAGAGTTAAATATCAGGCCTTCAATCCCTGCTAAAGCTAAAGTTCCATGGATTTTACTTTAACAGAAAATTAATTTACCATTTGTATTGGTGGAGCTCTCAGGATATTATKATCAGGACCTAGTCATGACAGACAATGTTCAAATACAGAGCCAAAAGGGACAGTCCACCTCTAAAAAAGTGCAGCTCAGGCATAAACCAGAGAAAGATGGATGAGAAATCCATGGAAAAAATAAGCAGATATTAATAAACAGCAACAGGAACCTAAACACATTCAAATTTTTGTAGGCATTTTGGGAATTTAGGGAAGATTTCCTGAGCATGGGGGAAAAAGATCAGCATGAAAGAAAGCACAGTAGTTCTTGTCTGAAAATGTAAAAAGTGAGTGTTGGTGGCCAGGAGATGGCTTGATAATTTAACTTTGCAGATGTGAATGATTGGATGAGTATATGAGAAGAAGGTCAGTGCAAGAATAAGATGAATACCAAGGGCAAAGATGTAAACGATGTTAGATATGAAATTAATATGAAATATAGGTTTATGCCAAAGGGAGGGAAATACATAGGTGAAGAGGAAAATGGTGGTCATACCTGAGGAGAGGTGGTAGTGACCAGAAATGGGAGTTTGAGACAGCTGTAAAAAGAGGAAGGAAAGAAGAGATGCAGAAAAACATTTTTTTCTTACGTTTAAAAATTGATATGGTAGTCATGCTTCCAGAAGTATCCCTCTGGCAGCTGGAGAGCACTGTCCCAGCTTGCCAGATGTGAGAGTGTTGTAGCCACATCCCTGTGGGTTGTGCAGAGCTCCCATGTCGGGAAAGGGAGAGATGGCTGAGCCATAGGCACGTCATGTCCAGCCCTGCAGGCATGTGGCATGCGGCTTCGGGTCTTTGTCTGTTCAGGGTGAAATAAGGCAAATATTTTACTAGCTAAATGTCATAGTAGTTAATTTATTTCCCCACTTATATTGCTAAGCTTTAGCTAGAAAATATCCCATACGCATGTCACTTAGCCAGCAGATGGGCAAGAGATCAAGCATATGGGAAGGACACTTGAGATGAATGTGAAGAAGCATAAGACACCTTCTTGAAGAAAAGCACTGGTTTTGTTCATGTTAATAGGTGGGCTTTTTAAAAAGAACCAAGGAAATACACTATCCATATATGTAAAATATGCTCTATGTAAAAGATCGATGTTGACCATAYTTGTATTAATATTATGGTGCTACCTAAAATAATAGAGTTCCTGAGGCATTAGCACTGGTGGTAGGATAAATGGGGTCACTGTATGAGCTGGTCTGTATGGCTGCCATTTTCTGAACTTACCACAGACGTTGTCATCTGTGTCCTGTGTTGCTCTGTGTGTTGCTATCCTCACCGTACAGCTGAAGTGCCAGGATTTGCCTGAGGGCACATGATGAATGGGGCAGCTGGGAGAGACACAACTCCTCTCTGCTTCCCTGACCCAGAGCTTTGATGCCGAGTCCACGCATCGCTTCTGCTGCAACAGCAGATCCCAAAACCCAGTTTCAGAGGTGTCTGAAATGTTACCCTGTTAATCATACTCCTTGCTTTTCTTCCCATCACCTCACTTCATTAATGTTTTCCAGTAAGAGCCGTGGCACTTGCTGGCTCCTGCACATGGTGGTGAGCGTGTGGATCAAGCTTTATTTGGTTTTGGAGCAATTATGATCTCGCCACCATCCTTTTTTCGGCGGGACGTTGTCTCTTCCAGTGCTCCCCAGGCAGCACGTGTGATGGAAGCGCTGCGGGTTTATGTCTTTGCAGCGTCTGTGACGAACTTCAATAAAAGCGTTGATGCTGTTGTGCGGGACTGTTATGGCAACTGCAGGGGAGCTGTGGGCGGCACTGGGGAAGGCCACRCACGGAGGTCTGTGGTCGCTATGGAAACACACAGCCCCTAACCTCCTCAGGGAAGGTGATCTATGGTGTCCTTGCTCCTCGTCTGGAAACACCTGGATGTGAGTGAGGTGACTGCCCTACAGGAAACACCCGCAGGTGCCCACCGACCCGGGGAATTGGGGTCCGGCCCCCTGCGCCCTGTGGGCCCTTCTTGAGCAGCCCCTGGTGCTGCGATGTCGGGCCTGCGGGGCCAAGTCCCGGGCTGCCGTGGGTGAGGATGCAGTGATACAGGGGCACCTCTGTTGCCCTCACCTACGAGCGCATCTGCAATGGCTGCAAAATCCCGTTTCCACCAGGCAGGGCCCCATGAAACCGTCGTTTCGGCCCTCCTTCCTTCCCGCCTTTGGGCCACATGGCATGTCTCCCCACGCTTAGCAAAGCCTGCAGCACTGCCCCTCGCAGCCTCTGAAACTCTGCTCTTCCATGAAAAATATCTTCCGCTGGAATAATACACTATTGGTCTCCAGAGGAAACTCATGACTATGCGACTTGAAAAAAAAAACAACCCAAACCACAAAACTAACAAGAACTAATTAAAAAAAGTTAGAAATTGCTAGCTCCAGCACAACAGTGGAGAAGATGGAGAGGGCCAGTTCAGTGAATCCAGAGTCAGCACCATGCTCTCCAGGCCTGTGGCGTCTAACGGGATTTTTTTTCACCCCTGAGAGTTAGAGAAGAAGATGAGCAAACAAGGGGAATACACAGATTTCTCTTAGTTTAGACTTAAATAAAACATCTTCTATTCTTGCTTTAGCTGTTTCATGTTTTGTTATGTTTTAAAAGACCTTCAGAATTGTCTCCATGTCTGTGCAGGCATTAATATTTTTGAACAATCTTGCACATTTTTTCAACATTCATTAAAGACGTCAATTTAAACACTCTATCTTAAAAGACTAAGTTATTCCAGTTGACAAAGTCTTAATGGGGAAATTACAGCTGAATATTTTAGATTCTCACAAGCTGTGGATTGCAATAGTCTTCTGCTCTGTTGTGCATTAATTCTCCATGATAAGGCTTTTGATCCTTCTAACACCTTGTATGCTACCAAATGCATGCATATGAGTGGCATCTTTGACTTATGCAGAGGTACTTGTGCAGGAATGAGTTTGAAGTTCTGGATAATATTTTTCTGTAGTGGCATTTGGCTTGATTATCTTCATCAATTACGAAATAACTTTTAAGACCATCTCACGAATGATGGATTTCCCTAGGGGACCTAAATCTAGCATAAACTTTACTCCAGGTGCTAGGTACCTTTCTCCAGACTCAGTTTTGCTSTGCCTCCTCACCACCAAGTAGTCCACTATTTTTAATTGCATGTGTTTTATATTCTTTTGGTTTTAAGACACATCCCATTGTTTCCCATGGTATAGAAAGGGAAACAGAGAGAGGTAATACTTATGGGTTATACCACAGAGTAGACTTGAGAAAGAATCCCATCACTGCACTAGAGTACAGCAGAGGATAGTACAGGGTGGGACAGCAAAGTAGAGAAGGAAAACATAGAATAGAATAACAAATCTCAGGAGGGTCAGAAGGGTGTCTTCTCTCCTATATACAATGGCCTGGATCCCATAGTGAGGAGATACTGATGCCAGAGGAGTTCTGGATTACAGATGACCTTCTTAATTCACTGGCCAGTAAGCTCTCACAGAAAGCTGGATGTCTGGAAGATATTAAATTCCTACAGATTTTATAGAAACTAGTTGGTAGTTAGTGAAGAATGGTCCCCATTGCTGTCCCATTTAAGGTACAGGTTGCTGAGTGAACTCAACACTTATCCTCTGTGTTTGGTCTCCTGGCTGGCAGTCAAAAGCATGTACTTTCAAGCCAGTCACTGTTCATGTTGCCCCTTACCCCTTTGGAAATTATGTGACTTAAAGTAGATAGAAAGTCCTTGCAAAGTAGATAGAAAGTGCTTGAGGGAATATGAGAATAAATGTAGGAGTACTGGGAGGAGGGGAGCACATGTGGAAGAAACTGGAGGTATGAGAGGATGAAGCTGGGACAAAGGGCAGAGGGACAAGGAGCACATTGGAGATGTGCAGAGAACAAGAACTCTGCTAGAGTCAGCTTCCAAACTTATGCTGATCACTTAGTGTATAAGTCGGGAGGGGTGGGGGGAGGGAGAGAAATGTTACTTTTGAATATTTAATGGCTATAAAAAACAGTTGGCGCTTCCAAAAAGATACTGCTTTTTGGAAGATTGAGTAACGAGTCCAAAGCTTTTTGCAATAATAAGAATCTTTCCAATAGGTTCAGCTGGCTTAGATTTGTTAGATTTTTAACATAATTTCTTCGATGCTGTTTTAGAGGTCCCTGCTCTTAGGAGCTCATGACTGAAAGGACAGATGTTGAGCTAAGATACGAGAGAGTTAGAGAACACAAATTATATGGATTTCTTTTTTGTTTGGTTGTTTGCCAAGTATGTAAAATCGAGGGTCTTCGGCTGTAAGCTACTTGGAACAGTAAGTGTTAATGATAAGAAGATGTAAGCTTGTTGAACTCCAAACCCTACTCCCCTCACAGATTAAAGTTCCTCCACAATTTAAAAATAAGCGTACATGTTACCATGTATATTTTTAAAACCAGTTAAAGACCAGGGTACTTAGGACCTTTGCTTTCTCTTTGTGCTGTCTACAAACAGCATGAGAAAGTTAAATGAGGCTGTTGGGTTTTCACCAGTTTTAAAGGTCACCATTGTACCATATATTCTTTCGATGAATCATGAAATTCCCTGTAACTGTTTCTTTCTTGCTCTGTGTTTTCCAAGGTATTGCTGAACCTGAGCCATATCACTCAATTCCCTAAACGAATATAATTGTGTTTTGGCTGTATATTCTTCTCCATAGCAGATTGATTTTGTACAGCTCTGTTCAACAAAATTTATCTTACCTATTTCAATATGGTCTGGTCTAGAAGARCTGGTTAACAGTAACAGGATGACACACAAGGTAACCATCTACTGCCAAGTTGGAAATTTCAAAAGAAAATACACCTGTACTGAATTCTGCTCTCTTACAGCTAATTACTGGTATTCAGTTACTTATGGAGAAAAAGACATTGAGATTTTATGGGACTTGTGAGGTCAGTTGCTCAGCTTATCTGAAAGTCAGAGCATGTGTTCAGTACTTAAAGATATTTAAAAATGTTCAGCCTGAGGACTCCATGTGTAAAAATGTTGGCCAACATGCACATAATCACGTAGGGATGGAAAGAATGCATTCTAAAGAATCTTTAATCTGTGCAAAAAACAATGGTGCCAAAAAGACTTTTGTGTAATCCAAATTCATTTTGCTCTTGAAAAGCTGTGTGAAAGGAGGAAATATGTGACACAGTTCCCACTCATATCTCAGGCTTAAATAGCCAGTTCTGATTGAAAGGTCTTATGCTAATTTACTTCCAAAGTCTTTGACATATAGCAGTTTTCAACTTTTGAGGCACTTATAATAAAGCAAGGAGGTAAAGAACATGCATGGATATGTTGTTTTTGGGGATCCAAGTCATCTATATTTGGATCCTTGGGAGCTTGAAGCGTACCTTTCCCATGTGTGTCTGTCTGGGACAAAGGCAATGAACCATGCTTCTAGTTCTCAAACTAACTCATTCTGTGAGGAGAAAAAGCAAACAAATGAGAGCTCTATTACGTATGTGGGTGCTGACAGCACCAAAACAGTTTTGGAAGTTTGTCCAGTGTCAGAGGAATGGCCTAAACTTTTTAAAGGTCTGTAAAGTCTGTAAAGGTACAGACTTCTTCGCTTTGGTGATACAAAGCTTGGTGCTACAGTCAGCCCCTGATCAGTAAGACATTTTCAGCTACTTGCTTCTCTTTCAGGTTTTCTCCATGCATCAGAAAAGTTGGCAGAGAGAGCAAACATATTCAAGAATAAATATGAAAGATACTTTCTATTCCTCTTTCCCTCTCTCCWCTGTAAGTGCACTTTATGACTCTGTGGTTCAGACCATTAACACGGAAAGATTTTAAATATGGCACAGTCACATCGTCCAGAAGGTTAACTAAGTGTCCTTCATCCTATGGTTTTTCTAATCATAACGTTAAAATTTGGTATTTTTGTCTCCCAGGCTTTTGGGTGAGTAAGTTGAATTGTTCAGGATTTTCCATATCTTTCAATTTTTTTTCAAGGAATTGATTTCCTTAACAGCAGTTATTGGTTTTTCTGCCAGATGTCAAGGCAAATATGGATATGCAAGACAATGACAGTGTAGTAGGTGCTTTCAGTGGTGTGAGCTGCTCTCTGTCCCTTTCTCTCCCAAAAGTGTTGAGTAAACCTTTTTCAGTCAGGGCATCTGAGGCCTGTGAAAAACATGCCTAAACTTATATTTGGGTACCTAAGCACAAGTTTAAGAGCTTAACTTTAATTTTTTGTTCTGGTTTTCACCAGTATTACCCAAATACCAGTCTGTTTCTCTTGGAGTGAATCGCTGAAACGCACAGTTATCAGCATGCATTGTTAAAGTCATCATAAAGTAACAAACAGAACAAAGCCATACCACATAGTCCCAAGGAGAGAAATCTGATCTTTTCTCATAAAAGAAACTTACAGAAAGGAAACCTGCAAGAAAATTTTCCATAACTCAATATGTGAAGAAAAGAAATCAGAAATCAAAAGACAGGTAATGAAAAGACAGGACAAAAAGCTAACCAGCTCACACTATTTGTCCTTTC
This sequence comes from Oceanodroma leucorhoa, assembly GCA_030449065.1. Classification (NCBI taxonomy): domain Eukaryota; kingdom Metazoa; phylum Chordata; class Aves; order Procellariiformes; genus Oceanodroma; species Oceanodroma leucorhoa. The sequence goes on from JASVER010000001.1 coordinate 3,314,730, forward strand.
TTGGAGGTGTGAATTTGCAGAGCAGAAGTGGATCACAGTTGCAAAACTCCCCTTTGAACTGTTGAATACAAAATACGGTACAGTAAGTATGGAAGAATTTACAAATGACAAAGCTTGGGAGTCAGATTTAGGATCTCAAAAAAATATTAGTCCAAACAAGGTATTTGTGGTTCATTGTCAGGTAATTTTGCCAGTGGGAATGGAAAATCTTTTATCTTAAAAATGATGACTAAGAAAGTTCTGCAGCTCCAAAACACCCAACTTAATGAATATTATAGGCCTTTCTTGAAAGACAAATGTTTTATTTCTAATTAACAAAGAAAAAAATATTGAGTTACTCTTGCTTACAACTGCAATTAGTCTTGTTCTCTAGTTAATGTCTACAGTGAAATCAGAATATGTCCATTCTGTCACATCTTCATTTCGAAGAGAAAAAATACTTGATCAGTACCAGACATCCAGATTAACAATTAACTTTATTTAGCTATGTGCCAAGCTTACTGTGTACTGTCTATAAAAAAAAATTAGGTAAAAGTGCAACAGAATTTGATAAAGTACTAGTTATCAAATAAGCAGTGAAAAGGTATAATCCCAAATGTGAACAATATTTGGAAAATCCAGGGCAAAGAGATTTATGTGRACAGTTTAATTTAAAAATATTCTCAAGATAAGTACTAAATGAAATGTGCAGATCAAATTTGGGATGCAGAAATTGTTTCCTTTCATTTTGCAATAACAAGATATAGTATAAAGAATCTCTTCCTTCCCTTCCAGCTAATCTATTGCTGTGCACTAGTTCAGTGAGATAAATAAGCATATGCCCAATTTTGAACACTTGAGTAGTTCCTATTTCAGAGGGACTATTCTCTCAAGAAGGTTAAGCAGGAGCCAAGTGTCTTACTGAACTGGTCCTTTTGGGCTTGCTGCCCTGCCCATTGGGGTCACAGGAAATCTAAACCCATGCCTTTTTCCTTTTCTGTTTCTCCTAGGAGCTTGAAACAAGATTTAGTTAGCCTTTACGGCCACAAATTCAACTTGCAGTGCAAAAAATCCTTGTGCTGCAGCAGCTTTGTCTGGGGAGTAGCTAACCTCCGTGATTGTTCCCATTTCTGCCCCGAGACTTTCCCTGATGCCCAGATTTGCAGGTGTGGGTATGCCTACTCAGGTGATGCCTGGGCTGGTAGTTCCCACCCAAACACTAGCCGGGTCCAAGACCAGGGTCAGTCTGTAGCTTCATCTCCCAGAGGGTCTGGCACCGTAGGATTGCTCACCGCCCCCTGACCAGACCTGATCCCTGGCAAAAAGCAAAAAAAATCTCTTTTCTTTTTGAAATTGGAAGTAGTAATCCCCTTTTATCTGAGAGATTATAGCTGGGAAATTGTAGGTCTCCTAGCAACCTGAGAGCAAGCAAACCCACATCCTTTGACCTGCCGGGAAGCTCAGTCTATGGGCTCTACCGAATACTGCAGGCGATGTGAGTGGGAGCTGGCACTGGTGTTAAAGCTGAGCCGCCGAGCGGAAAGAAGCACAGGGCCAGGGGAGGAGAAGGCAGAGGCAGCGCCAGTCCTGCCTGCCCATGTCCCTCCTGCGCGGGCACCTCGCGGTACATAGCTGCTGGGTACAACAGGAACCAGCTCTGTGTGCTGGAGAATACTTCTAACCTGAACTTTATATTGAATTTTGCTCGGCTGATTCGTTAGAGACCCACCAACATTACCTCTGTTACCCCTGCAGACGGATGGGTGCTCCTGCTTTGCTCGGGGTCCTGCCGGGGTCTCACGGAGCCACGCTGTGCTCTCAGGTGCCACGTTTCACACCCAGCTGCCGAGATCATGGAAGTAGAGAATAATTGAGGTGGATTTTTTTGGAGAGGGTATGACAGAGGTATGTTTTATAGTAATAAATCCTCATGGCCAAAACTAACCCCATCAAGGGAAGGATTATTTCTTCTTTCAAACACTGCTCCTTCACCTTCCGCACCTATCTGCCAAAAATAATTTTGGAAGCAGTATCCTAAATGACCATACATGCGGTACAAGCAATTTTGAATCTCAGCTGGCATCAGACCAGGAGGCTGGGAGATGTGCAATGTAGATTTGTAGCCTTGGTGTTTTGTATACGTTAACGCCTCTGAGTGGGTCCTGGTGGCACATTGCATTGGTTTGCTCTCCATCAGCATGCTGGCTGCCCGCAGGGGAGAGGGTGAAGGTTGCTGGGATGTGCCAGGAGAGTGGGGCCAGCTCCTGCCCACAGCCCACAGTCCCAGAGACGGCTGCAGAGAAGCCAGTAGAGGAGCTGGAGAGGCACCACATTGAGAAGGACACCCCCTGCTCCAGGAGTGCAGGGGGAGCGGGTGGCCAGCACGCAGCCAGCATCGACGGAGGTGGGAGGGAAGGCATCCTGGGGAGTCAAGAGGAACGGGCACAGTACGATCCCAAGCAGAAAGCTTTAGAGTTGGCCAAAACTGCTCCAGAAAGCAAGGGTACAATGGGCGTAAGAGAGATTTGTTTATAAACTCTTTTACTTCTGTTCCATCTCACCCAGTCACTTTGAGTGCTTCTCTATTTATGAAGTATTTATATCCTAATAAGACCTGTCTTTTTGAGTTTAGAAGCCTTTTGATCTTTCTGGGGAGTTGCTATAGTGAAAAGTAAATCCATTTGAAAGTGCTGGCTGGGTCCCTTCACATAAGATGTCCCTGCCAATGGCAGGGGGGTTGGACTAGACGACCTTTAAAGGTCCCTTCCAACCYAAACTATTCTATGGTTCTATTCCACTATCACAAAATTTCAAATAATTTAATGTGGATGCTAATATTAAAACTTTGAATTTTGAACATATTTCTGTAGGAAATATTTATATTATTTTGGCACTAGTTTTGATGTTTCCTTTTATAGCATTCAGAAAGAAAATTAATTCCGATCTTTTTTTAAGAGACTGGGCATGATGTATAGGCTCCGATTGCTCTCAGTTTTCTGTGGTCCTTAGTATTTTGAAAATGCTAAGAGGTATTAGGACTACAGAAGAAAGAAAGTACTGAAGGTTGAAGGTGTTTGTGGTTAGACTGCCGGTGGAATATGTCAGTCAGGACTTCCCCGTAATAATGACTGACACCAGTTCTGAGGAGAGAAAGAAATGTTCCTGCTGTGTGTTTCAGGTAACTTTGGGCAACTAAGGAACCTGAAAGTTAGCCTTGGCTATTTATTTAGGAAAGGTTGACATATTTCCTAATCATTCCTTCTAAGTAACTTGTTTTCCTGACAGTCTCCAAGACAGAAATTATACAACATCTCTGTAGACTTGGTTACAGCAAACCCAGCGACTGGGTGGCATTTAGTCTTAACTACAGTTGTTATTACAGAACCATTATGAAACCTGTGAGAGCTGGTCCTGGATGGGGGGCCCATCCGCCGGATGCTGTACAGAAAGGGAACAAAGAGATGGTCCCCAACACCAAGCACGTCAATACCTTGAGAAAACATTATAAAGCTTTGAAAGATCTGGAGTGAAAAGGTAGCTTGTGGCAGAGAGCATCACGCTACGCCCATAACTAACACGTCCACAGCTGTTTTGTTATTCAGCTGTGGGAGGGCAGAAGGGCGAGGATGCCCTTTTCTGTATTCTGGGACTGAAAAAAGACCAATGATGATCAGTTACCAAGCTTCAAACCAAGGTGAACGCTTAATGAGAAACCTAACGCAGACCCTGAAATGAACATTTGTGTTACTTACCTTAAACAGAGCAAGATGCTATCAAAGATAAAGGAAGAATTAGGAACTATTTTGGGCTGAACCAGCCTTGCTGCTTCTGCAACAGCATCTTAGTTTAAAAAAATAGCAATTAAGAGGAAAGAGAAACACCTTTGCTGGGACCAGCTAGAATAGAGCATTTTTTTCTTTAATTTTGAAGGAATATCTGGCTAGATATCAGAGACTCCCCAAGGAGAGGCAGCCTGGTAGCAACCTGTTGTTTCTCTTTGTTTCCTACATCTGCCRTGTTCTCTTTTTGACTTGGTTCAGTGTTTCCTGTCCTACCTGGGAAAGCTTGAGAGAGGCTACTGCAGTTGATTAATCTTTCTCTCTGTAAACTGCCAGGCTGTTGCCTATCCTCATCCATTGTTAGAAGCTGCGGCATATCAGGTCCTATCATCTCGGAGAGTCAGGAGTCTTAAAAAGACAGCTTTGCTCTTCTCCCTAAGTTACCACAGAGAAACATTTTTCTCACTGGGATTAAACAATATTTTCTCAGATTCTTTAATATTTGTTCCTTTGTGGGCATAACAAGGATTTTTTAAGACATAGATAAAAGCGCCCATTGACTTTGGAGAAAAGAAGCACATGCTGTGCCAGAATTACCAAGAATGAAATTTATAAAAGTATTTAGCTGTTTTAAGTGTAATTGTGATTCTTAGGTGGGATCTGCTTTTTCTGGTGAAAAGTCATCTCTTTCAAACTCCTAATCTTCTTCTTGTGTTCCTGCTTTGGTCTTTGCACAGTCAAGTACAATAACCTATTAATTCTACAGAATTCTTTCTCATGGTAGCAGGAACACAATAAAAATATCTGTATAGAAGAGATGAAATACAGTAATGATGACTAGCCTAAGCAGATGGGGCCAAGCTCACTTCTGATTTCATGGAAGACAGTCAAATGTAGAATTACACTAGGATAATTAAGGTGCACACAGCTTCCAAGAATTTCCTTTAATGGAGTGTTACTTAAGAAAAGCAAATTTACAGCAGATGCCAATTAGAGCTAAGGAGAAGAGGATAATATAATGCAGTGGAGAAACATTAAGTGCATAGGTTGGTGGCGTGTAACAACTGCATGTTAAAAAGTTTTCTCAATTTTGTTGTATTAAAGCCACCTATAATCTCAAGAATTCTCTGCCCAGAGGACTTCTGATAAGATTCTGTCAGACCCACTGAGAAGTGTGAGAAGCCTGAAGCAATTTGACCCAGGGCCTGAAACAGCTCTTAGGGACCCTGATCTCTCTGACTTTTATTTGGAGAGTGAGTGGCAGGCAATGAATTGCCGGAAGAAGTCCCAACTCTTCCACCAAGCACTGTTTCTGATCTTCAAAACCAGAAACAAAATCAGTACTGGCCTCACGCCCAGTGCACCCAYATAAGGGACAAGAGAGGAAGTGTTGGAAATCAGGATGTAGAGGGTTACTGAAATAACCCAGCAGAGACACGAAGGGTGGGGAACAGTGTAAATCTTCTGAAGAAAATAATACCTTGTCTTGGAGTAGAGGTCTCAAAACCCATCCAAACTGGCAGATCTAGTGGGATTTTTGCGATCCCTAGTCCAGATACGCATYCTTATAGCAGAGCTAGGCTTACGCATGCACTGGTCCTCTCTCTTCTTACATCTTTGTGCTGGGGGCAAATGCAGGAGCTCTGGGCGGTGCCAAGATCCAGCAGAGTCCCTGCCCTGGTTGAGGGCGGACCCACTGCGCAATGCAACAGCGACTTGTTGCTCAGCCCGCCAGAATTATCTCTAAATCACCTATCCAAATATTTAGGGGATTTAATCTTTGATATAAGCTCTCTGCAGATTCACACATATACCACTGCATAGATTGTGCTTGAGACTCATCAGACCCAGCTTTACTATGCAATAGTGATGACTAGAGGTATGTAAAAAATCTGCCATCATCATACAGTGGCTGCAAGAAATGGGGCCAGACATATACCTGCAGTTACATTGGGCTTTCATAGTCTATCGCCTATTGCGACTCCTTCTGCCTAAGTGTACTGTTTAGTTGCTCTACCATTCCATATAAGTGTGGAATCATTTCTTATTAGAAATATTCTCTGACAGCTCTAATACTAGTTCTGCTATTGACTATAATATCTTAGTTTGTCATATGGTCTACTTTTTATTTATTAATTTCCTTTTCTCAGGTTTATTAAAAACACGCTTTAAAAGTGCATCACATTAGATTATCATTGAAAATACCTTTTCCATTCATCTCATAATCACAGACTGAGAACATGAAGTAGCACAGCCAGGTTGTGGAGTTTCCGTCCTTGGAGATATTCAAAACCCATCTGGACATTGTCCTGGGCAACCTGCTCCAGGTGGCCCTGCTTGAGCAGGGGGGGTTGGACCAGATGACCTCCAGAGGTCCCTTCAAGTCTCAACCATTCTGTGATTCTATTCTAAATTTCAGATTCACGTTAGGCTTTATCTTTAGGAACAATTTGGTATGTCTTCTTGACACCTATTCGGTAATAGCACCAGTGAGACAGAAACCAGTTGATTTTCAGGAAGGGGAGAGAGTTACATTCTACAGACACATTGCTTTCCATTTTCTATGCCTAGTTCTCATTTTAGCTAGTGAATGAGTACAATGTGTTCAGCATGAATTTCAGTGAGGGACTGAAGAATTTTATTTTAGAAAATCTTTTCCAAATGCACTTATTTGCCTAAGCATCTAATTTATCAGTCTCCTTTTTTTTTTTCATAATGACCATTCTAAAGCGTTCCATGGCTTTTCTCAATAGACTAAAATGTGTCAGTGCTGCCTAGACTTTATACATCACCTATTTTTTATGGTTTTGTTTGTGTGTATGGTTTTTTGCTTTTAGAATGTGAGTTATTGTTTTTGTCAATATGTTCTTCCAGTGCTAGACGTGGATTTTTAGAAGGATAGTGTAAATTGGCATAAACTGATTTTGTTCTACATACTACCTCCAAGCAGAAAAAGAAATGGCACTTACTTTTTTTTGTTTACCACAACTTATAATTTTAAAAATTGTTTCATTTTCATAATTATGTGTGTATGAATATTGTTATGTGTGTGTATCATACTGATCATAGAATCATAGAATCACAGAATGGTTTGGGTTGGAAGGGACCTTTAAAGGTCGTCTAGTCCAAAACCCCTGCCATGGGCAGGGACATCTTCAACTAGATCAGGTTGCTCAGAGCCCAGTCCGACCAGACCTTGAACATTTCCAGGGGTGGGACATCTACCACCTCTCTGGGCAACCTGTGCCAGTGTTTCACCACCCTCATTGTAAAAAGATGTTTCACCTTACTCCAATGTGAGACACTTTCCAAGGATATAGCAASAGAAGGCCCTCCAGACACCTTGCAGCCGGTCTGTGCTGCCCCTTGTAAGCACTTTTCTAAAGTCTACCCTGATAGCCAGCTTTCAGAGAATGGGAGATGGGCACAACCATGTGCCAACCATTGATGCACTTCCACTGCCAGACAGCAGATGATGAACATCACAACAGGATCACAACCATGGGTTTGCACCAAGCTGCTTCTAGTCTAAACGTTAGGACTGAATCAGTGATGCTAAAAGGACAGCCTGAGGCTTCAAACAGTTCAATTATTAATGGAAGGAAATAAAGTTTTACTATATTTGCATGCTTGTTTTTTCCTTAGTTATGCAAGTAATTTTCCAGATTTTTCAGGCATGTTTGCAAGGAATTTTCCATATTTCTCAGGCATGTTTGCAAGTATCTACTGACGCAATGTCAAAGACACACATCTTAAAACTGATGGTTGCCATGATGAAGTTATGTAAAAAAGATCAGTTCTGCCAATTCATTTAACTGTACTTTTGTGTGTGAGCATATATTCCTATTAAAAAGCTCTTTTTTTCTTTTTTTTTTTTTTTTTTTTTTTTGCTTGCACTGGTTAAGCTGTGTTTGTGGAAAGCTCCTATCTGGCCTCTTCTCACCTCATATTCCCTATTTTAAACATAGGTGTACAGGTTTTTGGTCTTTAAGTAGATCTGTGAGGCATTTACAGTGAAAGTGCATATCATCCTTTGGGGTGGCATATCAAAAAATAATTTGTTCTTATATGAATGGTGGTAGGTGGCAATATTTTGTATTACTGGAATGGTATTTTTCAGTAGTGCCTCTCATGAGTCTGCAATAATTTAGATCAATGCCTTCAGGCTTTAAGTTTGACCTCTACCTTCAGTCTAGATCTACATGTTAGCCTGGGATTCAGGACTGAATCCAAACTCCCTGATTGTCCCTGGTGCTTGTAAATTAGCACTTACTTTGTGGAGAGCAAATGGCTGCCTGGGCAGGGAGGCTGAGGCATAGGCTGCTGCGGGGGGACCAGCCCACACTCAGGCTCTGCCCTGAAGTGGGCAGGGGGTATTCCCCCTTCAGACCATTCAGCTTTGAGAGCTGGAGTCCATAATCAGACATAGATATTAAAAAAAGTCAGTATGCATCCTGGTACTCGTATTTCCCCTCTTTAAGTGAACAGTTTTCCTTTTGCAACTCAGAAAACATGCCATTTATCCATTCTTCTTTTTTGCTGCATACTTAGTGTTGGGTCTTAGCCAAGAATGGTTCTCTTAGTTTACAAGAAAGTCTATTTTTCTTAAGGATTTTGTTAATTTGTTTGCAGGCTTTTTCTGCCATTCCCTGCACACATTCTGCTATCAAACAGGCAGGGTGCACTGAAGTCATCACACTGTGAGTGTGGGACTAGGGTTAAAGGGACTAGGGTTAAAGAGTCCTTTGGCCTCTGCCAGGGTTGGGCTCCCTGAAGCAAGAGAAGAGGGCCAACAACTCATAGTCGATGTAAGAAGAGGCCAATTCAGTTTCCACTGCAGAAGTAAGAAGGTGGATGGATGCATTCCACTAAGCTGCCAAAGAGGTAGGGKTTTTTTTGGTCAGCAGAGCATGGAAAATTAGAGACAAGAAAAGCACCAAAGCAACACTGGGGCTGCATGTTCAAGAATGAAAATCCTAAGCAAGAAAAGCAACATTTGTAAAGTCAAGCAGAAAGTGTCTAGTTACAAGAATAGTTGAGACACAGACAAATAACAGGATATGGCTGGTAGAATAAACAGGCGAGGAGTCTACAGGCATTTCCATGAGTCACCGCTGGGCTACATACAGTAACCAAATGCACAATAACGGCACAGAGAAATGACTCAAGGAGACGCAAGGGAAGTGGATGCAGAAGAAATAAAAAGGAGGATAAAAGTGTTGTAAGGCTGAGGAGACAGGGAAATGGATGAGATGGAATGATGTCATGGAGAGATACCTTTCTTGGCCAGACATGTGGAAAATTGAGGTACATAGATTATAGTTCTGTTTATGATTCGCTGCCAGCAACTGCTTGTTTACAGCACTGAGAGTTAAGATGACAGCTGTACCTTAATATGACAGGAAACCTTATTTCACAGTAAGTCTGACTGGTCTGGCAAGGGATCACGTCTGGTAGCAATGGAGGTCTGAAGAGACTTTTTAAATCTAGTACACATCTGAAAAGAACCAAAGTGGAAAAGGAAGAATATATCTTTCTTCTTCAGATTTATGGTACTGAAAAAGAAAGACCATTTTTTCCAAGAATCATTGCTAGATGCTGGTGGAAGCAAACAAAATCAAACGGGCAACTTGGAAATCAAAGCATATTTTAAAATGAAGGATTTGTTTTTATCCTCACCAGGAGTGAAAGCTGGAATGAACCTGAGCCTACTGTTACCATGTAAGTGTCTGAAATGAAATAAACAGTTTTCTGACTGAATGGCTATCCCCATGGCAATAGGAGAGGATCTTGCACATTAAAGACTGAAAGGAATGAATAGATGAGAAGGAAGCACAGTAGATCCTGATACAGCCCAAGGTACAGCACGTATCCTTAGAACTGAGCTGTGAAGGATACCTGCAGAAGGAACAGTACCTGTATTTCCAGGGTTTATCAGTAATATGAGATAGGACTACACTGCAAGTCAGGCAAGGACAAAAAGAACCCATGTTAATTTTAGAACACTGGGATTATTGTGTCTGGAGCATTAAAGGTGCATTATTTAATGGGTGTCTAAAACTTTTATTAACTCCTCTTCAGTTACATTTACTTTCTATTCCATGGCTCAAACACAGCCCTGGATAGTTACCAGGATAAACTTTAAAGCCAACAGGAGCTGTGCCTATTTATTCCAGGGTTGGAAGGAGCTCTCTAGCTCCAGCTCTAAACTGAATAACCCTAGCAAACCTGCAGCAGAGCTCTATATGAATTACTGGTTTATTTTTTTTTAGTTCTGCTGTAAAACAGGAAATGAGAAATAAAAATGTCATTGGCACCAACCAAATTCTAAGTTCTTATTTTGGCAAGAACAAAAAAAAGATGTTCTGACACAGAATGTTCCCACTTGGCACAAACAAAACCATTAAGGTATTTGAAAGAAAAGCCAAAGAAATAAAGCATTAGCTTCATAAAATATGATGTGGCGATTTCATGCCTTTTCTCCATAGGTTCAGGGATCAGATTTCTCACCCAAACTATGACTGGCTGAATTCTCTCCTCTCCTACATGCCCCATATCCTCGCAGAGCACCCCATTCTCCAGCCTGGTAGGACAACTCTAGGTTGAGCTTTCTCTCTAATCCCTGTTGATATTTTTACATTCCATTAGAAAAAGGATATGTATATTCTTTATATCACAGAGTGTGAGTGAGGGCAACTTGTTTGCTTGGTTTACTCCAGGAAGGTAAGAGGGCAGGTTTCAGCTCCCTCGGGCAGATAATGGAACTTAATTTGCATCTCTGGTATCCTGCATATTCCTGAAAAATCCTGAAAAAGCTCTGGTTCTTGAGCCCTTGTGTGACTAGGGAACATTATTCCTTTTTCTTTTATTCTGGTTTTGTGTATCTGGTTCTTAAAGCAAACAAACCAACACACTTAAAACCTCTCAATATAGCTGGACTGAATTCGTTATTTAAATTCACGCTGATTGAAATCCTAGTTTTACCAATTATTATTCACTAGAAAAAATCTACCCAGCTAGTGTTAAAAGGGAGTAAAGTCCCCCCAGATGATCTTTACAAATGTCTCCAAGCCCATATTCAGTGGGAAACACCCTGGTCTTGACCCCTCCTCCCCTCCCAAAGTCTCTCGCACAATAAAAAAAGGAAAGAGGAGATGATGGATTTTCTTCTCCCATAAGCAAAAGTATCCTCTGGAGTCTTTTATTTTCCCTGATTCTTTTAGCCCTTTCACTGTTAGCGAAGCTAGAAGTGATAGCGAAGCTATGCTACCCTGCCACGGGGTCAGGGGAGGTTTGCGATAAGATGTCTCATGTCTTAAGATCACTGGACCATCCTAAATTTACACACATTTATAAAAACAAAAAGTTGAAGCAATAATTGGCCTGGTCCTAATTTCCTCCACAGTTAGCACAGTTAGTTGCACATTCAGATTTAAAGGCAGAGGCTGGAAATAAAATGATCAATTTTGGTAGCACTATATGACATCTTTGGAAACCTCAGTGGAAAGAGCCATTCCCCAGCAATCCATAGTTGCAGGCATCAGTATGAACATTTATTTTAAACTGCCATGCAAGATCTGAAACAAGAACTTAGAAATCAGAGTGATCAATTTATTTCAGATGGCCTTTGGTTTGTGAAGGTTTTTCACTGAAAGCAGTTTAGCTACAGGAGAAAGCACAAATAGCTACCTTTGCAAGCTTTCCGTGACAATGCATAAATATGATACATGAAGAATAATAAGGTTACAAAGTCAAGCAATTTAATGGAAGAAAAAAGCAAATTCACAGAATCATAGGATAATCCAGGTGGGAAGAGACCCCAGGAGGTCACTAGTCCAACCTCCTGTTCAAAGCAGGGTCAACTAGGGGGTCAGACCAGGTTGCTCATGGTTTTATCCAGCTGGGTCCTGAAAATGTGCAGTCCCCAGGAAACCTGCTCCACTGCTGGGCTGTCCTCACAGTGTAAAAGTTTCCCTTTCCATGCAATCTGAACCTTTCTGGTTGCAATTTTGGTTCGTTCTCTCTCATCCTGCCTGTCTCTTCTTGATGACCTCATCACAGGTCCTAGAAGGCTGCTTGGAAGACCCCCTTAAGATTTTCCTTAATTAACTTTGGGAAAGTTAATTACAGTTTCCTCCTCAACTTTATTTTAGATTCCTCGTGTATATGCATATGGCATGTGCTATGATAGAGTCTCTAATTACCTGAACAAATGCTACTTCTTTCTCAAGATTTCATCCTCATTTACTGAAAAGGATGGATGGCATCTTACTTAAAGGGTAGCAACTTATTAAATTTTTATTCTGCATTGTTCAGCATGTGGTCTCATTCCTTGTTTACAGCACACTCTTAAAATTAACCCCCTAGGGAGGTTTTTCTCATTATCATTAATTCCCTCACAGGTTTCTAATAACATTGACTGTGAGACTTGTGTAGGGATTAGAATTTGCATTACATGAAATTACACAGAATGGTCTTGTATTTTTAATTTCTGATTTAGAAAACAAAGAAAAATGTTTCTGCAACACATTTTTAAATTCGAAATTGACCCATTTATGTGGAATAGCTCAGACTGAACAAAGCTGTAATTGTTAAGTTACATGATTTGTTTTCACAATTTCATGATTTCAAATACCAGGTAACCTGAAGGTGTATTATGCTTATTTTACAAGTAGGAAATTAAAGCACAGAATAAGAAAGTTCTAGGGCAACCATGTATTTTGTATGTCTAAACTGAAACACCTGAGAACATGGTTAAACAGAGAGCTGAGAGAATTTTATGGAGTCCTGAGCCCTTGTGCTCTTCCAAATAAAGAGATGAACACTTGTGAACCTTAAGGAGATTCTGATGCTCTAGAAAGAGAATGGAAGAGTCTGGAGTCTTCTCTGTTAGTCTGTGAGGGTCTACACAGGGACAAGCATCTTGCCTTAATTACATTTCCAGCTGTTTTGGAGGACAGACTGCAGCTCATACATCTGCTGGGAAGGAGAACTGCCAAAAGTTGACGCTCTGCTTACACGTCCAGTGCAAAACTAAAAATAAGTGATGGTTTTCTGATTTGGCTAGTCTGCTCCCAGACACAGCTGGTTTTGGAGGACAACACACAGAGGGGGCCAGCATCTCTGCTCAGAACAGCATCCACATCCTCTGCAATGGTGGTGACATGTGGCAGGGCATGGTTCCCATCTCCCCAGGACCATTTACCCCTGGCACATCAGAGACCTTGGACCAAAGTGAGCTCCTAAGGTTGGATGCAGCTCTGCGGCTGGGGCTGTGGGGACATGAGAGGCCTCTCACCAGAGGCCCAGCTTAGATGTGCTCCTCACTGGGTGGGTGCTGGGGATGGCCCATGCTGCCAGCTGAGGGAGCTGCAGGAGGGGGACCACAGGCTGCGCAGCATTAGAGATGTCAAACAAGATTGACAGGAGCTTCTCCAAAACCCTGCGGTACCAGAGCCTGAACCCTCAGCTGCATTGACGGAGGAGGAGGCAGAGCCCATGCTTGTGGCACTGGGAAATGGAGACTGCTGTAATGGTGAAAGCTGGAAGCTGGTGACTTCTGGCATCAGGAGGATGCCTCCAGCCCCATCTGCAGATCTGCAGCTCCAGAAAAGGGTCAGTGCCCTAGTAGCAGAGGAGAGGCTGGGTGCAGTGTCCATGAAGTCTCTGAACTGGCAGCATAAGATGGTGAAATTCAGGATCCTGAGAAAAAAGAGCAAGGCAAGGAGCAGGATCACAACCCTGGCCTTCAGGAGAGCAGACTTTGGCCTGTCCAGGAAGCTTCTTTGAAGAATCCCATGGGGTACAGTCCTAGAGAGAAGAGGAGTCCAGGAAACCCAATCAGTTCTAAAGGATCCACCTCCTTCAAGCTTGAGACTCGTCCTTTTGAGAAAAGGTGGCAGGAGGTCTGCATGGATGAACAAGGAGCTCCTGACAAATCTGAACGTAAAAAGGAAGTGTACATAAGGAGACAGGTCACACTGGAGGAATATATAGAGAGACATTATTTGAGTGAGGAGGGGTAGGGTTAGGAAAGCCAAAACCCACATGGGGTTGAATCTGGACAGGGATGTAAAGGGCAACAAAAAAGGCTTCAGCTGGTACAACAGCAGCAAAAGGAAGACAAGTGAAAATGTGGGCCCACTGCTGAATGGGGCAGGCAGCCTGGTGACAAAGGACATGGAAAGGCTGAAGTACTCAATGACACTTGCCCTCTGTCTTTAGTGGTAAGAACAGCCTTCAAGTATCCCAGGCTTCTGAGATGAGTGGGAAATTCTGGAGCAATGAAGACTTACCTGTGATGGAGAATGATCATATAGGAGGCATTTAAACAAACTGGACATGCATAAGTCCATGGGACCTGACAGGATGTGCCCATGAGTGCTGAAGGAGCTGGCTGGTGTCATTGTGAGGCCACTCTAGATTACCTTTGAAAGGTCATGGTGATCAGGGGAGACTCCTGAGGACTGAATGAAAGCAAATGCCACTCCTGTCTTCAAGAAGGGCAAGAAGGAGGATTTCAGGAACTACAGGCCTGCCAGCCTCATCTTGACCCCTAGGAATATCCTCGAGCAACGAATCCTGGAAATCATATCCAAGCATCCAGGGCAAGACGATGACTGGGAACAGTCAGCATGAATTTACGAAGGGGAAATCATTCCTGACTAACCTGACAGCCTGCTATGATGACATAACTGGCTCAGTGGATGAAGGGAAAGCAGTGGATGTTGTTTATCTTGCTTCTGGTAAGGCTTTTGACACTACCTCTCATAACACCCTCATAGACAAACTGAGGAAGTATAGTTTAGATAGGTGGAGAGTGAGGTAAATCAAAAAACTGGCTGAAGTGCTGAGCTGAAAAGATTATGATCTGTCTGTGGCATAAAGCCCAGCTGGAGGCCTGTTACTAGTGATGCACCCCAGGGGTCAACACAGAGGCCAGTGCTGTTTAACATCTTCATTAATGATGTGGACGATGGAGCAGAGTACATCCTCAGCAAGCTTGCAGATGATACAAAACTGAGAGGAGTGGCTGATATATCAAATGGGTGTGTCACCATTCAGAAGGACATTGGCAGGCTGGAAAAAAGGGCCAGTGGTTATCTCATGAAGTTCAGCAAAGGGCAATGCCAAGTCCTGCCCCTGAGGAGGAATAACCCCATGTGCCAGTGGGGATATACCTCCATGCTGGGGGCCAATGGACTGGAAAACAGTTTGGCAGAAAAGGCACTGGGGGTCTTGGTGGACACCAAGTTGAACATGAGCCAGCAATGCGCCTTTGCAGCAAGGAAGGCCAAAACCATCCTGGGCTGCATGGTGGGGAGCATTGCCATCAGGTTGAGGGAGGTGATCCTTCCCCACTACTCAGCTCTGGTGAGACACATCCAGAGTGCTGGATTGAAGTCTGGGCTTCCCTCTACAACAGAGACATGGACATACTAGAGCAAGTCCAGMAAAAGGCCACAAAGACGATGAAGGGATTGAGACACATATGAGGAGAGGCTGAGAGAGCTGGGACTGTATAGTCTGGAGAAAAGAAAGCTCAGAGGGATCTTACCAATGTATGTAAATACCTGGTGGAAGGGAGTAAAGATGGAGCCAGACTCTTAGTGGTATTCAGTGACAAGACAAGATGCAATGGGCACAAAAGGAAATAAAGGAAATTCCATTTAAACATAAGAAAAAAAACCCTTTACTGTGAGGGTTATTGAGCATTGGTGCAGGTTGCCTAGAGAGATTATGAGGTCTCCACCTGTGGAGATGTTCAAAACCCAACTGGACACAGTCCCAGGAAACGGGCTGTAACTGACCTTGCTGTGAGCAGGGACTAGATGATCTCCAGAGGTGTCATCCAGCCTCAAATGGTCTGTAATTCTGTGATTCTGTGATTCTATGACTTTTTTCTCTCTGAATCTGACATTTCAATAAACTCTCTACAGACAACAAAATGGGTGGAGCTTGCTTTCATTACAGCTCTTTCTTTCTGTTCCGCTTTAAAACATTCTCAGAAACCTCTTGCTTGTGGTCTTTTGGGTCTTTATGGATTTTGTGGATTTTACTCCATATATTCTAAAGTGTAGGTCCTGGACACTACCACTACTCAGGACCTGTGCGTAGCTATGCTTGGCCAAAGCAAGGTGTATGTACAGTCCATAGTCCCATCTGTGTTCTCAGTAACAGATGGCAAGAAAAGGGTATCATAAGGTCATGCTTTCCTTGCTGTACCTTCGCTGCCCCAACTTCCTGCAACCTGGCAGTTGGCAGTGTTTTTACCTGTGTCTTTAATGGTTTTCAATGGCCTTTTCACCCATGCCTTTATCGAAGTAAATTTGAACCAATTTATCTTTTTGGATTCCCTAATGTCCTGCAGCAATCATTCCACAACACTTATGTTTTTGACTACGTCTCTTTGCTTTAAAGTTGCTGCTTAGATTCATTTATTTATTCCTGTATTGTAACTAATGAGTAATCACTCCCTCTTAATGTTCTCCATGGTGCTAATGATTTCATACACTCTCAAAACATTCACCTAAGGAATCTTTTTCTGTGCTAAAGAATGCTAATCTATCTACTTATAAAGCAGTTCTTTCGTACGCCTACTCATCCTTGCCACCTTCCTCTGCCACCTTCCACTGTCCTCATTCTATTAGACGTGTCCATGGACTGGGAGGACAGGACCATACATAATGCTCAAGATGTGGACAGAGAGTAGCATCATATTTTTTCTTTTCACTTTTCTTTTCTTTGACTCTTTCCCTTTTCTAATAATTTGTAATGTTTTGTTTTAAGTACCAAGCAGACATCTTCCTAGAATGATCCACAATGCTTCCACGATCCTTTTCCTGAGATGTAATAACTGATTTAGAACCTTTCAATGAGTATGTCTAGTTAGGGTTGTTTTTCTCCATGTGTTTTACATTCATGTACATTAAAACTTACCTGTGATTTACAATTTTGCTAGACCTATGGCTCTCCCACAGCAATACCCCAGTTTTGTTAGGCAGTGGTACATCCAGTCTTTCTGGCTTTGCTGGGCTTTGGTTCAGCTATCTCGTCCTGCTGTATTTGTGGCCTGCCTGCAGCTGCCTTCTCCACAGTAGATAACTTGTGACCATTCTTTTGGTGGTAAATTAAGGTGCTTTATCTGTTTCTTTATCATATTTACCCATCCTGAGCAACCATCTCATCAAAAGATAGAGCTAGTTCTTGCTACCCCAATGCTATTGCAATGCCATTTGAATGAATTGCATTCCAAGCCATATGAAATTTTATATTTTTTTTTCTTGTTTCCAAAAATTTCCATGCCTGATATCAGTGTATAGCAGTGAAGGTATCTTGTTTCAGTTTTCTGCAGGGGAAAAAAATGTCCTATATTTCCTTAGTGAAATTCTTACCTTAACTGAATAGTGTTAAATACAGATGCATGTCAATCTCAGTGTCTTTTTAGGCAGGTACTATATTTTTGTCACTAACTTATTGCAACTACTTAGGCTAGAGGTAATTGGAGCTAGCTAAATATATTTTTAAATTCAAGTTTCACTGCAAACTCATGCCTACTGAAAAGCATGCTGTAGTCAGGCCAGGAATACTATATTCCACAAAAATAAATGTATATAATCATTTGTTTATGCATGGTTACTGTCTAGGATTGTAATCTCAGGGAAGGCAGAACAACTATAATCAACATCATCATAAACAAATATATATAATGTTAAAAAATCTCTACCTGTAATTCCTTAATGGACCAAGTCTTCCTATATCACAAGCATCGGCCCTTTCAGATGACTTGCTATATATATTCTTTGTACTTTTTGTAAACCAAACAGCCTTAATGAAAGCAATTGTTCTTTTTAGGTCAACGTTAAAGTCTTGTCCTACTCTTAGGTTTTTGATTCTGTAAATCATCCTTATACCTATCCTTTGAAACAWTTTTTTTCTATAATAGCTTGGCAAGCATTATCTTGGTGCTTTCAAATAAAATCTCAACAGTACTGAAAGCTTCCCCTACAATGGGGTCTAGGAATACACTGTACTGGTTCTCCAGGGCTATTTTTTGTAGGGTCTTGTTCCTGACAATAATGCCAGGAATAATAGTCCTCATTTTCACCTGAAACCAGACCACATTTTTAATCAGATTCACAGTACATAATATACCTCTTGACTTAGCTCCATTGCACTGTCAAAATGCTCTGAGTGCATCTGCAACCACTAATTCTTTCCCCACTTGGTGTTCAATTTGCAAATCATACATTTGTAGCTGAAAAAACAAGCTCTATTCTTAGCGGCAGCAGAATGGTTTGCCAGGCCTCTTTTGGCACTGTCAACAAGTGGTTTATGGTCAGTGTCAGCTAATAGTGGCCTCCCATAAATAAAAACATGAAGCATTTTTCACACATGGACTGAGACCAAAGCCACATTCTTTATTTGAGTTTATTGAAAGCTTGGGTTTTGTTCATTCCTATGATGATTATTCTATTGGGGTTTTTAAGTTTTGACCACACCATTGTAAAGGGTTGTGCAATGCTTTTCTTAGAGCCATCAGTGAACAAACTTGTTTTGCATTTATCATCATAGCAACTCGTGACTGAAATCTCATCGACCCCTTTGATCTCTTCCTTTTTTAAGGGCCAGAATGAGTGTTTTGTCTTTATTGGGATACCAATTTACTACAGCCTTGTCGTTCATTAAGCACAGAAAAAATCACTTGTATTTGCCATTTCTCTAAATATTCCTCTCCCTTCTAGGTAACAGAAAATGTTCCATTTTACTGTGACTATTTAGCTTCTTGGAGTTGACATCTAAATGAAGGGTCCTTTCTCTGCACTAAATTGCGTGTGCCTGGACATTTGTTGATTCTCCTTGTTGCTGTATGGTTCTGAAGCAAAGAGCCTACTTCCCTATCTTCTCGCCCCAGAATTAGGAGGTTTTGTGAGATCGCTGGGATTTTTCAAGTGTAATACATAGAACACAGGTGTTAACTTCTCTTTCCTCTGAATATAACCTTGGAACATGTTTGGCACAGCTGGTTCCCCTGCCATCTCCAGTGAATGCATCTGCTGGATGAAACCAGGGGGTTTGGCACATTTCTAATGTGGTCTTTTCCCTTAGTACTAATTACAGGGAAGGTCTTTGCCATACTCTGTAAAATGGAGTGTAAACACCTCACACAGGAAAAGCCTGGAAATGGTTAATGAAAAGATATTGCTACCATACCCTTCCTTTTGTTTTTTCACACACACACATACACAAAGTTGAGACCAGAGAAGCAATTAGAAAATCTGCTGCAAAGGCATGGTGAAGGGGCAATTGCTCAGCGAGCTGCAGAGTTGCAGGGGGAGAGCATCCCGAGGCCAGAGGAGATGGACAGTGAAGCCACGAAGCCGCAGCCCACGGCTGGCCGGTGAGTGAGCTCAGCGGGAAGCAGAACGGGCCGTTCCTGGGGAAGATCRATGATGCCCAGCAGCAAAAGGCCCCACGGGCAAGAGCCTCCTGCACARGGGAAGCCAGAGCCCAAGGGACCCATGCTTGGGTGTGCGCATCAAGTTGGGCTGCCACCCATCAGGGGCTTCTCCAGCTCACGGGTCCTTGTCCCAAGGCACACGAGGGACACCAACACTGAGCTCTGTTGCTTCCCTGATTATAAACATTGGATTATGGCAGTCTGTTTTCTTCTGTCCATAAGGTTGTTGCTGTTTTTTTCCCTCGGAGCAAACATGTTTGCTTTTGGCACCACTTTGGCTTCTGCTCCTCTGACTGTGTTATGAGTAATGTGTCCCATTAGCTCTCGGGCTGACTGTCCATTTGTGATCTGCTGCATCATTGTCCTACGAGGCTTGTYTGAGCTAGCAATACACTGGCGTTCGTTGTTCCTCCTGTGTGTACGCACCACAGAAGTRTGCCTGCAAGGTTTTGTATCTTTTTCCATATGCTTGGCATTGGCAGTGCTGTTTGGCAAGGGATACAGGGCTTTTTGTGCTGTTTCCTTGTGGAATTTTATTTTAAGCTCTCCTATACTTTTCTGTCCTGGGTCACTCTTTTTGCATGTCTTCCTGGGTTTAGGTATCCACTCCCAATGCATGTCATTCTGGACAGGTGGGCTCCTTTCCCAGAGAAAATCTAATGGCTTTGTCCAAAGGTTAATTTTGGGAACTCCACAACAGTCTTGAGGTGTTTTGTCTTGCATCTAAATCCTAATTTATCATTTAATATGTGATCTGGTTAGTGCCACATACCTTCTAAACTGCAGCCTTCAGCTGCCAGCCTTTGTTCAACCTTTTTCACTTCTTTTTATTTCTTAGTGTGTTGAAACCTGGTTCTCCTAAGTTTCACCTTCATGTAGAGACACAGACAAGATAAGAAACAGCAGAGGACAAAGTCAAGGTGAAATTATGCAAAATCAATAGCTACACTATTGTTTGTGTAACACAACGTGTGAAATGAACACAGTGCTACACTTCACTGAGTGTAAAAAATTTTAGCTTTCCTGATTTTTTTCAGTTACTATTGCTCAGACTTTCCTAAAATTATCACTTTCAGAAAGTTCAAAACATGAGTAATTTCAGCCCCCAGACTCTGACATCTATGAAGGTATAAAGAAAGGGCTGATTTTTAGTAGAAATTGTTTTAGTCTCTTAGCTGTTTAAGCATTGACAGGAATCTGCTGCCTCTTTGTACTGTCCCTTAAAAATGGTATTTCAATAAACTTCCTTGTCTAATGCAGCAAAATGGAAATAAAATTAAATTTTGAGCTACCAAATGTTGTTGTTGAAAAAATATGTTCCCAGTGTATGAACAGGAAAAGACTATATTTGTTGCCTGCTTTCTCCTCCAATTCTGACCCGAATGACCCACTCCCCTGCCTTAGCATCTTAGCAGATAATATGAACCAGCTCCTACTTCTGAAGGACAGTCATATAATTTCCATCACTCAGCATTGCAGTTTGCCTCTCCATAAAGCTTTTCTGGATGGAGGGCTAAGCATGCTGACTTTAAATATGGAGTCATAGAATGGTTTGGGTTGGAAAGGACCTTTAAAGATCCAACCCTCCTGCCATGGGCAGGGACGTCTTTCACTAGATCYGGTTGCTCAAAACCCCATCCAATGTCGCCTTGAACATGTCCAATGATGGGGCATCCACAACTTCTCTGGGCAAACTATATGCTTCAGTTCTTACCCTAAAGACATTCGTATTTAATTTGTATTGGTGCTTTTTCATGCCCTCAGTAAAACAACTCTTCCTCTTCAGGCTGGGAGTGTTTCTTCAGAGGAATGCTCTCTTCTATGATGTCGGTTCTCCCACACTGACCCACTAACACTGGTCCCATACAGCAGCCCTTCACTGTGACCAAAATCCTCCTCTGGCTTTTGCAGAAAAATAGGCATTGAACAACATGAGAAGCAGGAGCTATTCTACCTCTCCACACCACCTATTAGTAGAGAAAAACCTTCCTACCATGAGTCTAACCACTAAATAAGAGCTTTCCAGCCTGACACCCTTTACCACTGTGAATTTCATGGTCTGCAAGCACCTTCCCAGCTTCCTCCGTAGTGATGTTCGTGGTTACAGCACCCACGGATGCCCTCCGAGGTCCCTCAGGCCAGAGCCCTTCCTGGCATGTGCAGGTCCGGGGCTGTCGCTGCACCGTGGGGCTGCCACGAGGGCCGGGGCTGTGCACGAGGCTGCGCCATAGGCAGTGCCAGCTGGGAGCCCCGGGCACAGATGGCTCCCAGACACCGTGTCCTACGCGCTGGTATGGCTGCCTGCGCTGGATCTGCTCACAGTTAGAGAGGGTTTGATTTTCTCTGCATATATCCCTTGGAAATTAACTGTTTCTGTTTCATACATCAGCCACTCTTCTAAATTACAGGTACAAAGTTAGTGGCTGATTGTGTTCTGCCATGGCCTCCTGTTGACGTATTATTGTTTGAACATCTGCCTGTTTAAAAAAACCCTGCTTGCTCTAATTGCAGCTTTGGGTAGCATCTTGGCACAATGCACTTCTGAGGCTTGATTGACTATTTTGTCTATTTTCGTCTTCTGTGGAATGATTTTGCTCATTTACAACAGGCATGGTCTTCTCTGGGAACATCTAAAATTATGGCCGTACAAATTACTGCAAAGACCAGAGGGTGAGACATTCTCCCCTCCCAACATTTCTGAGTGCACATGTTGGCTGGTTAAGTGCAACGCTCTTACATGCACTGGATCTGGGCCAGCTGACACCGCTTGTGAATCTGGCACTTTGCATTTAGACAAAACTACTGTTTCATGTAGAATCTATTTTTTTCCTCTAAGGAAGGAGTCCAGGAACTGCAGTCATGAAGGGGTTTACAAATGAGTATACAATTTAGATCCTCAAAACTGCTGTTCAGCTGCTGCCTTATCCTGCCCCAAAGTGCTGAACAGCTAATGCCATCTTCTTAAACCAACCCCACTAGACCTCTGCATAGACACACTGCGGGTAAGCAACCTTGCCTGGGGAATGCTGACAGATTGGGCTCTACAAAAAATGCAGGAAGCAAAGGCAATGGATGCAGACCCCTTAGTTGCCATCACCAGAAAAGGGGATACAAGGCTGTGAGGTTTGATGAATATTGAGTTTACAGAAGTAAAACTACAGCAGTATTTAGGCTCTCCCCCTGGGTAGGTAAGTATATTGATCACTAGTCTATAAAATAATATTCACTGTCCCACTGAAAGTAGGAACTTACCTATAATGCCATTCCTGGATTCAGGCATAAGTTTGTATTCTCTCTTAGTAACTCTGAAAGGTCTCTTCTGTTTTGTTTTTTTTTTACCATTACTGGAGTTGTATACATAAATGAAGATTAACCTCAAATGATAGGGAGCTAGAAATTAACCACAGCATGATTTTAAACAAGTGAGATATCTTGTATGGATCTATGATATTTTTAAACTACCTTTTTCATGTATAATTTTGAGTCCTGTAGCTCACCAAGAATTCTTTTTCCCAGAATTTTAATCCATTTTTCTTTGTTTACACTGAAAATATTCTACATTCCCCAAGTATAGAAAACTACTCTGACTATAAAGCCTTACAGTTGCATCTTTTTCTTTCCTGTCACTTCCAGCAGTTAGTCTTATTTATGACTTTAATATAAATTTCTTCCCTAGTGTATTTGTCATTGTGATCTTGTCGAAACTTTTAAGTCGTAAAAGTTCTTTATCCCCAAAGGCATTATTCTGTATCAGAATTTTGTCTTTTCTCACCCCTAAAAATGAAACTTAAGGTTTTCTTGATACTGTGTGTTAAATCTCTCCATCTTTACAATTCTTTTCAGTAACTGTGATCCCTCTTAGATTTTATGCATGTGCTTTATTTTAAACTTGTGATGAACTCAAAGAGACTGCCATTTGTCTGAAAGAATGGTGGGATGGACAAGAAAGGATTTGTGCCCCTCATTTCCCAGACTTTGGGCTGGAGACAGAGAATGATACCTAAATATAAGCAACTAATGTAATCTGAGATATCAGATGGCTCAGATGTCTCAAATGTCCTAGGGCATTTCAAGTCTATGGCCCTTGAAATGGCACTAAATGTCTATGTTCAGGTAACTAATTCCCACCCCAAAGAGGTGGGATTAAGACACCTGAAGTTAGGTAGCTAAATATAGGTGTTTACATGTGAGCTAAGTGCCCAGCTTGCATTATAGTCAACAGGGCTCAATTCAAACTGGCAGCTGGAGGCACGCTATCTGACGTCGAATGTCACTCCACATTTATTTTTAACTTTCATAAAGAGTATGCAATGCAGCTCATATGTCGTGCTGGGGTGACAAGAAATCACTCCTCAGCCAGAGGTGTGTCAAAGGCTTTGCACAATTGCCTTCTTTTCAAACAAAATGGATTTTCATGGGCATGCACGCGCTGGGTGGCAGGTGGACTGTAAAATTAGTCAGAGACATACAAAAGTTTTGCACCCACAGCCCATCATACAAGGTCCCATGGCAGAGTATGACCCTTGCAGGCTCCATGTCCTTCCTGGTCCCGGCCATCACGGGTTCCCACACGGCTCCTGCAGCTCAGCAGCAGCACTGTGCCCAGGAAGCAGAGCTGGGGAAGCACCGGCACCTCCAGGAAGGCAGAGGCCTCGCCAGCAGACACAGCAGCATGCCCCAGGCACGCGGTGA
Organism: Oceanodroma leucorhoa; assembly: GCA_030449065.1. Taxonomy (NCBI): domain Eukaryota; kingdom Metazoa; phylum Chordata; class Aves; order Procellariiformes; genus Oceanodroma; species Oceanodroma leucorhoa. Next base: position 3,338,640 of record JASVER010000001.1, read on the forward strand.
CGATGACGGCAGAAGTGCCAGTGCAGTGCTAGCAGGCAATGCCTTGCTGCCGCACGTGCTAAATGGACTGTGCTGGTGTGCAGTGGATGCAGCAGTGCCCTTGCACAATTACAGGGTTCACGTGGAGCTGCCGAGAGCTGAGCACAGGGCACTTGCCAGATGCAGGAGGTGGAAATATTGTGGGGCGTGCACAGACCCACCACAGGCACATTTTGCTCTTCAGGATGCTGAGCAAGAGCAGAGTCCCCACTCTCCGTAACCAACATGCACAGATTGACCCAAGGGCCTGAGTTTTATCTACAACGTCTACCCCTGTAAGAGTATGCACATCCTCAAGCAATACKTGGAGAGAATAGGTGGACCATGAAGCATCCATCCTTCTTTTGTAAAGCTGAAACTCTAAGTCTTTAGTCAAAAAAAACCCAGACTCCCTGCACAAATGTTCTTTCAATTTAGTTTTGTGATCAAAAATACTCTCCTGCTATTACTTTTTGGGTAACAAATCATGCTAGCTAGTGCAGTGAGGTTGTAGGACTGGGATACCTAGACCTGCCCAGATATGTACGCTAACCAGTCAAAACATATCAAAGATTGAAATTTCAAATAACGCTTTTCAGTGAAACTTGAATTTTGGCACAATTTAAAAAAACTGGTACAGGATGGGAGAGCTCAGTGAAGCTCCCACAAATCTTTAATTTAAGGTATCTATCTGTTCTATACCTAAATAATTATAAAAGTGTTGGCATCACATCCGGACTTTTTGGTTACACAGTCTCTCTTAAAACAGGGAGTAGTTAGGGTCAGAACCATATTAACTACTTGAAGGCCCTAAAATATGTCCACATCTTAGGTATTATAAGCCAAAGCCTTTATCTGACTAGATATAGCTCAGATAGGTGTTTTAAGGATATAATTATGACTAAGACAATAAAGATAATGTCTCAACAACACATTTTCATTCCCAAAGAACTAAACAATTTTTCCTATTTCCATAGCAAATGCCTTAAGGAAAGTGAACAGACTAAATTTCTAACAAACAGTTTCATTTTTTTCTAAAGGAATCTTGAAAACTGCTTTTAAAAATCACCCACATCTATTCAATATGCAACACATTACATGAATGTCAAGTTATCACCACATTAGCAATGGAAAGATGTTTTTCAGTAGAAATTTATGCAGCAGAACAAACTCTGAAAAGCGTTTGCCGTGTCTTTTCTGCACTGTGGATTTGTTTTCTGGAAAGGTATGAATGGCTTCCTAACACTGAATCCCAGCTAACACAATTATTTGCAGAGTCAGACTTTGATGTCTTTTTTCCTTAAAGCACTAAGAGTGAGACTCACTTTATACAGGGAAAAAGAGGGAGTTGTAGGAAAGAGGTTCCTTCACAACATTGCTAAGGTAAGACCTGTTGGTGCTGGGCATGTAAATGTATGTGGGCTGAATAGCTGAAACTTCTGGCCTTGGCAGAGCTGAAGTCCCTTCCATGTGGCTGCCCATAAAGCGTGGCAATCAGCATCCGCTGCCACCCCTGCAACTGATGTTGGAGAAGTCAAGATGTTCTGACAGTGCAACCTGAAGTGCGAAGGCAATGATTTATCTTTGCCTTCACAAAAATTGCATTGATATGTGACTGTGTTGTGATCTTTATTCAAATTTTTTTTTTTTTTGTCAGATGATAATATTTGGAAGTAGATGAAAGAAGCACAGGATGATGTGGGTATGAAGAGTAAGGCAGTAGAACAGAGATTTACGGTCAAAGACGGAAGAGAAACATTAATATTCTGTTGAAAAACTTCCGAAGTAAGTTTCCTCCCAAAATTATAAGAAAAAATTCAGACTGTTTTTAGACTCTTTTTTAATAAGCAGTTTGGACAGTCCACTATTACTAGTGGGACAAATCAGGTCCTTAAGTAAGTTGCTGATGTTTGGGGATAATTGAAATTTATTTACATTGTGAGGCCAGCTTTATGTCAGCTCTTGTCTGTACTCTTGAGGGTACCAAATGATATCTTTCAGAGTAATTTTCAGAGTTAGTGAAAACGTTGTACCTATGTGTACAGGTATGAGGAGAAATGACAAAGGTCAATAATAAATAGAAGTTCTGATTATTTGTTGTACCTGCTGATCTGGGTACAATACAAGTACTATGTGTTGAGTGATAACCCAACATTTACCTTCTAAAGAGGCTGCAGAAATAAATGTCTTAACCCTATTCCTCATCCTAGGAGGGATGATTACCTACTTCAGGTTTYTTTAGTGGCAGCATAACGTCTAAACACTGAGATTTCCCTTTCTAAATGTTAGGATGAAACTGCCAGCCAGTTCATCTGCAATTCCACTCTATGAAAAGACCTGTAGTATCACCTAGGTCAGGAAAAACACTCTAAACACTCTAAATTTAATACATTACTAAGCTACAGACTTTCTCCTGGGAGAAGAAACACGTACATCAGTTTCTATCAATTTAATTTGTGGCGAGTTTCTTAGTGGAAAACAAGCAAGTAATTGTGGTGAACCAGCTTTACCTTTAGATTTTTTTTTCACCTAGCAGCACAATATTTTGGTGAAAACACTTGAACRCAAATCTTTGAAGACTGTGATCTCCTCTTTATGGCTTCTAAAAGATCTGACATATCATTCTCCTTTTTTTTTAACACTCAATTACATTTTAAAAGGCCTCTATTAACCTCTCTTTTTGAGTTAGACTCAAACCATCCCCACCAAAAAATTATTTAAAAAAAACTTTAAAGCCTAATAACTTCCCCTCAAACACAGAAGAGGGGAACCCTCTGTTACCCCTACAGAAAATTGCTATAAGTCGCATAGTAGTAATATCCAGAGGACACTCTAAAGACCCACAAACAGAATTTCCTTAGGTGAATCTTTTTCCTTCAGAGCAGGCATTGTAGGTTTATTTTGAAACCACTTAGATCGTGTTATTACTTTCTATAGAAAAGCTGTAAAAATATATTTTGTATAAGCAAAAAACTATAACATATTTCTAGCACTAGCTTATTTCTCAATGCCTTCAAAGAACAGTGAGAGGGGAGGGGAAGGGAAAAAAAGTCATCTATATCATGCTATACCCAGTAAATACTGCAAGATTAGATTCCTCAATCTACTGTAGTCATCCCACTACAAAGTTGTGTGTGTCATGGGTTCTGAAATGTATCCCACTTCTGCTGATGCGGGCACCTTTTTAGTAGCTGATATTTTTGCTGCCATGAGAGCTGGAGGGAACCTCTGGCTAGCACTGAATTTCTTCAGAGAAGGGACACATCCTACTGTCATGGTTTAACCTCAGCCGGTAACTGAGCACCACACAGCTGCTAGCTCTCTCCCCACCTGATGCGGTGGAGGAGAGAATTCGACGGGTAAAAGYGAGAAAACTCGTGGGTTGAGATAAAAACAGTTTAATAGGTAAAGCAAAAGCCACGCACACAAGCAAAGCAAAACRGGGAATTCATTCACTACTTCCCATCGGCAGGCAGGTGTTCAGGAAAGCAGGGCTCCATCACACATGACGGTTACTTGRGAAGACAAACGCCATCACTCTGAACGTCCTGCCCTTCCTTCTTCTTCCCCCAGCTTTATATGCTGAGCATGACGTCATATGGTATGGGATATCCCTTTGGTCATTGGGGTCAGCTGTCCCAGCTGTGTCCCCTCCCAACTCCTTGTGCACCCCCAGCCTGGTGGGGTGGTGTGAGAAGCAGCAAAGGCCTTGACTCTGTGTAAGCACTGCTCAGCAATAACAAAAACATCCCTGTGTTATCAACACTGTTTCCAGCACAAATCCAAAACATAGCCCCATACTAGCTACTATGAAGAAAATTAACTCTATYGCAGCCAAAACCAGCATACCACTCAAAAAAATATATATCAGGCTATACCTCATAGTGATTCCCAATTTTCTGCTTTTAGTAAAATTTTAATTCTCCTTCATAAGAAGTCACCAGGATATGATTTAGGTAATCATATGCTTTAAATATTTTAGCATGAAATATCTTCGTATATCTTAGCACCAGAATATAGTACTTTTTTGTCAAGCTGAAATAGATGGATATTTTGCTCCCACCTCTTGAAATAGATGGATATTTTGCTGCTCATTTCAGGACAATGAAGAATTTCCATATTGAGCATTTCTTTATTCTAAAAATATTGAAACAGCCCATGGCGTAAGGACTTACTCATCATAAATGAAGACTACCGCAGCCTAGTCATTAATTACTGAAGCTATACCTTCTTGATGTAAAAAATAGAAAATTGTCAGAGCACAAATAAGCTCTAACAAGTTGACATTCAAAGTCCAGGGAAAACAATAAAATGCATTGTGTGATTAAGCTGCTGAAGACTGACATCTGATATTTTCTGAGTATCCATTAAAAAAAAAGGTTTAAATATAAATTGCAGATTGGAGTAATGCATTCCAGATACTTTCTTGGTCAAAAAGGAAAACAGAAATCCAGCAAGCAATTTTTTTCCATAAGAGGTGAGAACGCTGGGGTCCTGTCCCTGCTGCAAGGGTGAGAGGGTGCCCAAGACGTTCGCACAGGCTTCTATCTGGAAGAAGGAGCTACACCCAACTGGTGATGGCCTCTCAACAGAACAGAGACCAATAGAAGAGTTTGTTGGGGGTGTGAGGAGGTGAGGGGGCCCTCTTTTGCTTGGTCTTCAGGTTGGGAGTCTCTGCATCCCGTTTCAGAGCTAGCCTGGCAGCTGGAGCTAATTCAAGAGAAGCACAAAAAGCTTGTAGGAAAAGTCAGCTTCAACCTGGCTGCTGTTTCTGGAGAAGACAGTGCCTTCATCTGCTAGCCAGCTCACCGGGTTGACGTGCGAGTGGGCTGAGTCCMCAGGGGCTGTCTGTTAGTAAGCCTTGCTATCAATGCTAAACAAAAGATTTGTAATGCAAACTAGGGAGCAAAAGAAATCACAACAACAACAGCAACAGAAATTCTGTGTGTTGGAGTCTCTGCACTTCAAGTAAGCAATTCAAAATCCAAACTGAACTCCCTCCCTAGGAAGGAAACTCTTCARTTGCAGAATCAGCTTTATTCAATGTCATGAGATTCCTCTGGCAGCCCCTCAAAGTCACCTGCCACAGAACAGGGATCGCAGATTACACGGCATTCCATCGGCATGCGGGTTTTTCAGGGTCTGATATTTGATTATACTCTCCATCCTTCTTAAATAAAAAGGTTGTACATATTTTTAACAAGAGTGCTAATGTGTGTGTGCACATACATTATATATATAATAATGTGTATGTGCACTAAATCATAATATATATCTACAATATATATAAGATATGAAAGGCATTACGTAATTCCAAGAAACTGTCAAAACCAGCCTTTGAATCACTGCTGATTATTGTTCAGTGATTTAAAAAGGTGAGTGATGGATCCCAAACTGACATTTTTCTAATGTGTTTTGTAGATAGATGCTGTCCCCAGGCAAGGCACCTGCAAGATGCAACTGTTATAAGGCAGGTGTCTGATTCCCTCATATGCACAGTAAAAGGCATAAAAGGCACACAAACCTCTAAGCAGAAGCTTATTATTGCTATATGGAGGCTGTGTTATATCTGCAAGGTGGTGGCAAGTCATGCACAGACCTGCACATTCACTGTCTTGTGCCCCTCGCCTCTTTCCAGTCGTACATCCATTTGCACTTCTTCATTAAATCATTGCCATTCTCTGCAAAAAGACCTGGGAGGCTCACACTCTGCCCTCCCTGCTTCCCAGCGCTCTCCAACCAGTGTCAGCTYTGGAAAGAGCAGGGGCAGTCCATGTGGACAGAAGAGTTTAGGGAACTGCCTTTGCCCTCTTTGTCACCAAAGGCCTGACTGAGGACATGCTGCCAACAGATTACCTCTCCTGCAACCTTTATCCCTAGGGCCAGTTTTCAGCATATTGGCAGCAGGCAAAGGACACTGTTCCCAGCCAGAGATGACACAGAGGTTTTCTCAGATGACACAACATCTTTTCGCTTTCCCTTTTTGCTTCTGCAGAAGGAAAGGGAAAACACAGCTTCCCACTCCTGATGCACAGCCAGGTCCCAAGCCAGGTCCTCCCCCACCTCCACCACGATGTGGCTGGCAGTCAGGATCTAACATGAACAAGTCCAGATGATTGCATTTCCCCTGTCCCGATCAAAGCAGGGAGTATATCCATGTATTGAGCCACTCTTGYGTGACCGGGGTCCTCAGCAACGAGATGCCTTCTTTCTAGAGATGGAAGTAGGAGAAAAGAAGAAGGAGAGAGGAGGAGGAGGATAGGCTACTGTAAAAGCCTCTCATTTCTTCCATGCTTGGAAATAAGAGGTTTCCACCAAATCAGAAGTGGTGCAGGCAGGGAGCCGGGCCCACAGCCTCCGGTACCCTATGCTCGGCAGTGGTGCTTTTCTGCYGGGGGATGGAAGGGGTGGTCACCAGCAAGTCAGCTGGTGTGTTTGGGGAAAGACATGGATATTTAAGAAGTAGAAGTGGCATCACGATGGATAAACAACGTCTTTCACTAATATCTAAATATTTTCAGAGTTCAGTAGTTGTTTAGTGTGGAAAAGCTGTGGAGAATCGGTGCCAGATTTGGCATCAGCAGGGATTTAGATGGCAATCACTGACAGAAAGTTACACTGCTTTTTAAAATAAACTTGGCACCAGACCCAACAAATTTTACCATCACTGCTGCAGAAAAAAAGATCAGTGGAAGTATGAGAAAATATTGGAAATGAATATTTTATGTGCAGGAAGATTAACAGGGAGGCCTAAGAAAAAAATTACAGTGTTGTCCTCATCTTAACTTGTTATTCCACATCTTAGATGTTAATGTAAGAAATTAGATAGAGTTTTTATATTTTGGCCTAACTTGGAGATGATATCAGAACATTTTTAATGGAGTACTCTTTTACTTGTAATTTAGTCTTGCCTGTATCTCATACCTAGGTGAGAATGAACRTTTTCTTTGATTCAACAGTCATGAAAGATCACTCATGACATAGAAGAAACTATGTTGATATTTCTTCTGTGCCCTTTAAAACCTGCTCACTTAGTACCCATTAAAAGCAGAAAAAACACTGGAATCGGCAAAAAAAAGGTTTAAATATCTTTCCTGCTTTTGATTAACCTTTCAATAGATGACTGATTTGATTTTCTCCCAGAAATATATGGTTTAGAGTTGAACCCCTTTTTTGTTTGTTTACCTGTATGGGATGAACTAGGCTTCAATTTCAAGAACATTTTTACTGTCTGAAGAAATTATATTAATATCCGCCTCTCCTTCTTATTAACAGGAGTTTCCAGAAGTTGGCTTTTGAGCATTGGTGTATTTTTTTTTATTTTGTTTCTCATTGATAAGAAAATTAATATATGGAAAAAGGCCTACATAATAAGACTAGTCATTAAGATACATTTTGATGCAGTGAGAGCCCTGTAATTATAGTAGCCTAATGTGCTGTTTAACGTCAATTACATCAGCGAGGTGTCACGTATTCAATTAGATGTTTCATGGCATGGGAAAACAGAATTTTTTTCTGTTGTTTATTTTCACAATTGGGCAAGTGGGTAGTATAGCTGATCTTCATGTCCTTCATATCTCCAAATCAAATTTGAAAATCAGGTATGATAACAGACCTAATAAGATAAAGCAGATTACTTACTTAATATAGCATGATGCCAAGTTTGCCAATTAGTTGTGTTTTTAAATCACTGTACAAAAGGTAGCTATTACTAGGGAGTTGTTTTTAACTCTAACTGGAAAACAGCTTTCATGAAGGATAATTGCCTGCTAGAGCAAATGCATTGAAGTCCTTCAATCATTAAAATCCTTCAAATATGCAGGCAACTCTCATAGTTCCATCAAATTCAGTGTAATAAGCTACATGTGTTACTATAAATAGTTTGCAAAATTCCAGTAAAATCAACTGAAAAAAAAGAAGTATAGTGAAGCATCTAATCTCAGCAGTAGAAAATTTTTCTTATTAAAAAATTTCTTTAAAAAATCAGACTCATATTTGTTTGCTACCTACCAGAGCTGAAGAATGTCAAGAAGATTTATCTTTTGTATGTGGAAAATCAGAGACTGATGGATAATATAAATGACTGTTTGAGAACCAAATTCCGAAGTAGATGCTATTATACACTCTATGCCAGTTAACTGAGTGCTGGTGTATCTTATTACCTAAGAGTCTCATTTTTTTTTATTTTATCAAAAACAAAACCTTCTATTATTTTGATTACAGTTGATAATCAAACCACTAGCAGAACATGTTTTCATTAAAATAGCATAGCTCTCTTTAAATGCTTTGTGAAGTCTTGTCTTTTTTACAGAAATTTCATTTATGTGAGGAAAAACCAGGATGAAAGGCTCTGGCAATGTCAAAACAGCTCATTTTGACATTTTTAAATGAAAGTCTTATACTTTCCTTTTTGAAATAGCTTTTTGCTTTAATTTTTGTGTTTCATACAGACATATGTGAGATGTGTAAAAAATCTACACTGGAAAGAATTGATCCATCTGAAACTAGATATTTTTCATTTTGCAGAACACTTTAATATTGAAGTTTTCTTGAATTGGGATAAAAATATCTCTAGAAAACTCAAAGTTCAGGAAGCATTTTCATTCTCCATATAGTTCTAGCTTTGTTTTAAGTTATGGAACAGACACGTTACCAGAGTTACAAGTAAAATGGCCTATAATAACTCTCTACACTGAAGTCTACCCTGGATGTGTGAACAAACATGAAAGCTTTAAAAGAAGCATCTATCCAAGCACTTTTGGGGTGCTAATTGAAAATTCAGAGACAAGCACTTCTCTCTGGTAATTCCATTTTGCATATTTTTGAAGAGTAGAGCTGAGACGGAGGAACCACATCCACTGAGTATTTTCTTCAAACAACCGGCATCCACCCTTGTATGATGGACATATGCTTTTGGAGAAAAGGAAAATTAACCCTTTGTTGCGGTTTAAGCCCAGCCGGCAACTGAGCACCACACAGCCGCTCACTCACTGCCTCCCCAGTGGGATGGGGGAGAGAATCGGAAGAGTAAAAGTGAGAAAACTCATGGGTTGAGATAAAAACAGTTTAATAGGYAAAGCAAAAGCCGCGCACACAAGCAAAGCAAAACAGGGAATTCATTCACTACTTCCCATCGGCAGGCAGGTGTTSAGCCATCTCCAGGAAAGCAGGGCTCCATCACACGTAACGGTTACTTGGGAAGACAAACGCCCTCACTCCGAACATGCCCCCCTTCCTCCTTCTTCCCCCAGCTTTATATGCTGAGCATGATGTCATATGGTATGGGATATCCCTTTGGTCAGTTGGGGTCAGCTGTCTCAGTTGTGTCCCCTCCCAGCTTCTTGTGCACCCCCAGCGTACTCGCTGGTGGGGTGGGGTGAGARGCAGMAAAGGCCTTGACTCTGTGTAAGCACTGCTCAGCAATAACAAAAACATCCCTGTGTTATCAACACTGTTTCCAGCACAAATCCAAAACATAGCCCCATACTAGCTACTATGAAGACAATTAACTCTTTCCCAGCCATAACCAGCACACCGTTTGAAACCTAAGAAAGGTTCAAGCCTTGCTTTTCCCTTTCAAGATTTCCTGCAAACCATGCAGTGGTTTGGCTTGTGCAAAATGAGGCTTAGCTATCTCAGAGTGGTTCTCCATGGTTCTCCCCGAAGTTGTCCTTGAGACAGCGAAGAATTGGAAGCAGAAATAGGTGAAATTTAAGGATGTCATTCCAAAAATGGAGGCAAAATAAAGAAAAGTCTTAAACTTTGGGATCGCAAGATTACATTTTTCAGAGGTGGCATAGTGGATTTGCCAGAGACCAGACTTCCCAAAGAAGCCCAGGTCCCCTGGCTCCTTGGGCATGGCAATGGCATATTGTGGTCCAAGCTGCCACCAACCCTGGTCCTGTTTTGCAGCTGGCTTCAGCTGATCACGTGAGCCTTGTACTGCCCAGACAAGTTCTGATGCCAGCCAGGAGGAATGGAGATGAAAAGCTGCCTGCTCAGCTGCTGGCATGACCTGCCACCTCACCTCTCCCACAGGACAGCAAAGAGGACTAAGACAGAGTTGGTGACAGAGCAGCTCCAAGCACAGTTTAAAGTTTTTTAGCATCATGATTGCCTACAGTGTGGTTGGGGAATGACTTGCACGTTTCCAAGCTGTTAAAAAGTTGACAGCCCATGCTGTCCCTCTTGCTGCAGCAGCTGCTTACATTCACAGCGAATGGGCAAGGGGAGGGGACGACATGCCAAGGTAGGACGACTGGCAGGGCTTTTGGAGGTGATGAGTGACAGACAATGCTACCACTGGGACATTTCTCACAAGAAAGAGAATGACTCGGGYAACTCTGCCTGCCCAAATGAAGCTCCTGGTCAGGCGAAATAGAAGCTGTTGACATGCTGAGCATGTCAGCACCCACTGCAGGGTTTCCAAAAGTGAGCTGTGGTTGTGCAAGCCTCTGTGCCCTTCTGTCTTCAGAGAATAAGCAGGTACTCAGGACTTGTTGAAAATCCCTAAAGACTGGGAAGTGGGATAAATCCAGGCTTGCACGGTGCTGGTTTGTAATGCGAGTCTTCTCAGTTCTGTCCYCAGAATAGTTTATCCTCAGGCTGAGTATCAGCTTACCAGTGGGAAAACCAGAATTATTTAAAATGTGTTATGTAAAACCAAATGCATAAACAAACGGAGATAATCTCTATCTTTTCCTTGGTTTCTGTTCATTATGAAGTATATAGCCAATTTCTTTCCTTTTTCCCAATAACCTAGCTAAGTAAACACAGTTCAGACAGTATTTACAATATAATAATACATGCACATAAGCTCTTGCATCAATAATTTAAGCAATCTTTATAAAACAAAATTAAAAAACTACAGAGTAAGTGAAATGTCTATCTTTTTCCTTTTTTTTTTGCTTTGTGAGTTGAATTCATATGTTTGGGTGGTGCAGTTAAATTCCAATTTAGACAAATTTTATAGTACTGTAGTGAAGACTATCAGGAGAACCAATTAAAATTTTTTATATGCCTTGCTGTTTATAGTAGTCCTGCTATATTATAATAATAACACTCAGGTATTGGAAAGATTTCCCACATGACGCTGTAAATGTAGTTGGATTCTGATTTTTGGTAATCTTTCTCTAACGTCAAGCCTTATTGGAGCAAATGTGGGGAAGGGCTACAAACTGTATCTATATACAACTCATTCCATGTTTGGCTTTGATTTTTAATACTATGCAGTTCTATCAGAGCAATAGAAACAAACTGCAGTACAGGCGATTATATGGACTACATTTAGAGCTAGATCTCCAGAGATTAAAAGCTGGAGAAATATCCCATTGGATTGGCAGGTTTGTGCTCCAAAATCTCTAAATTCACCAGTCTCTCATAGATATAACTACCAACTTAGTAAAGAATACCAAGTCACTGGAAAAATAAACATGAAACAAGATATTTTAAGATATAGGTACTACATACTTTATGTTACACTATATATGAACTGTGGTTTGAGGTTTGGAACAAAAGCAATGGCTCAATAATATCTCCATAATAATAATAACCTTGTATCCCAGTACCCTGCCAATGACCTATGGCCACAAACGAGTCCTCAGGTCCCTATTCTCATCTGGCTGAACAGTCAGAGGTGCTGCATACTGGCTTGTTGAAAGTTAACGTTCCCTTGTTGTTCATAGGAATTTGGATGTAATACATAACTTAAAGCAGCCAAAGCAGAAGGAAGTTTCTGAGCATCTGTGGCACAGTAAACCAACAGCGCCAGCTGCTCACCAAAACCCAAGAGCCTGACCCTGAGCCAGAGGCACATTCTACCGCATCCCTGGACACCCTGCATAATCTACGTGGGGATTTTATCCTACCTCCCCAAAACAGTGTGACTGGCCTGCCTCTTACCGCTCCAGCCACATGGCTTAAGCCATCTTGCCAGGATGGGAAAAGGGACAAACAGAGAGCAAAGCAGTGGAGGAACCTTGGTTTGTTCACATATCAACAAGGTGCTTGCAGGTTTCAAATATTATATTAAACTAGTCAATAAGTAGATAAATTACTTTTGTGGAGAGGGGAAAGGAATGTCAACATCCACTGGAGGAGAGAGGAATATCACTCAGGTGAGCACACACTCAGAAGATTGTACTTCAGACTGTAATACTTTGCGATAAAACAGCAGCATAACTTGGTTTCAGTATGGGTTTAATCCACTCTTTGTCATCTTGCTGTTTCCACTTGTATGCTTCAATTCAGGGTTGGTTTTTTTTTTAAAGTGGTGCTCGAGTGCTTCATGATTAAAATTTTTAAGGCATTTTAAAATTATCTGCAGGGTAACTGAGTCAGATTTTGATTGGTCGTGTATAATAACAGATGTTTGTTAGTACTGTAGAGCAATATAACAACATGCTACAAAATGTTCCATTAGAAATGCATACTTGTTATAAGAATAAGAACATTTAATTGATTTACCCTGTGGTAATAAATTTTTTACTCTTAGTCATGCATTAAAATAGATGTATTTTACATAATGACAAATGTACAAAACATCTCACTGACTAAGCAACATCCTCTTGTGTCAGAGTTATCCTGACTGTGAGCACAGTCCTTTCCATCTGTGGTAGATGCAAACTGTGTTGTTTTTGAATATGAAGGAAGAGTAAATGTATTTAATCATGGGCTCTTAAACCATCTTAAGGATGATAGCAGCAACCTTCCAAAAACGGGGGGGGGGGGGGGGGGGATATCATTATAACATCATCTGAAGTAACAAATTATTACTCCAATTTTACAGATGGGAAACTGAGGCATAGACATGCCACGTAATTTCCCCAAATCTGCTCGAGGAGACTGCTGGCTGTGCTGATAAGAGAACACTGAGCTCCTGGCAAACTAATGGACTTGCCATAGTGTCCTCCATACACATCCAAGATAAATCAGCAGCAGTTACATTAGAAAACAATCTTCCTTCCGATGCTTTCTCATGAGATCTTCCCTTTTTCTAAACCAAGAATTAATTCTTCCTCTTACCTCTTTCCATAAAAGTACTTTAATCTGAAAGTTGAGATCCTAATACAACTCTGGCCAAGATCCAGGTTGCTTTTATGTCCTGTCCCTCAGCTAGCCTAGAAAAGGGGAGGTGTGCATTTCGGGGGTCTTTCCTGCAATGCGTTATACTACCCGCATAACTCCCAATTGTGCGATTAATTAGAGAACTTAAAGAGTTTTCAAAAAAGCTGAAACAAAAATCCCAAAGACTTCATTCCTCTGCACGCTGACACCTCAGACAAATGCTTTTCTGATAAAAAACTACAGAAGGTTTACAGCCCCTGTAGTAAAATTATTTGATATCAATATAAACCTTTCCCTTGTTTATTAAAATTTTGTAAAACGTACATCCTAAATTGTTCTTAAAAATACTGCAGAGAAAAGCTCTTCTCAGGCAGATATCTCTATTGATCCTGCCATAAACTTGATGCTCTCATGTCATAATAAAATTGCTTAGTCAAGTCCCATTCTGCATGCCTCTACAAAGGAATATAATGTCTAAAGTGAGTAGCAAATCGCAATTTTACTCACCTGAAGTTGTCTGGAACAAAATGGGCAGAAAGCTGAACGTGCTAAATCGCAACATGGTAGATGATGAACCCTTTTAGTAACACACTTACTGAAAATTGGGGAACTTTGTAAGACACTTCTAGTTAAGCTCCCTTCCAGATATTTCCTGAACGTGTGATCTTTGCCTTTCTGTCTCCTTAGAAAGAGTTTGTGCCCTCTGAACAAATGAGCAAAGTTAAGGGTAGGAAGTGGAAGCCTTCTGGGGGCTTCTTTCTTCTGCAGAAGAAGGGATCAATAATTGGCATGAAGTTCTCTATTTAACTTTAAAAACCAATTGCTATTCAATACCATAATATCGCTTGGAAAGGGAGTAGTAAAAACTTTTCAAGATACAAAGCAAGAAGAAAACAAATTTAAAGGTGTTATAGTGTGGTAGAGCCACCACTTGTAGCAACCACAGAAGTACTAATTGAATAGTTGTTTTATATCAAAAAAGAATATTAGATGTGTTATTAAGCATTTTATTTTGTCAGAGCTCTGGAACAAGTCACTGAAATAATTGCATTAGAAGTCACGAAAGCCGTGGTCCTCAGGAAGACAAATTGTTCCAGATCTGTGAAATTGCTCAATCTTTGTAGTGTTGCTCCCAAAGCAGACGTATGTTTCTGGTGATTGCTATAAGTAATATAGGTACCCACAGTTACATGCAAAATTGAAAGTCTAAATCTAGGAGGAGTGTATTTCCTACATGCTACTGGTATAAGTGCATAAGGTAAGGCTACATTTAAAGCAACAATAAATAAATGAGGATAGTCTTCTTTATACTATTTCAGCAGGAGAAAGAGGAGTGCATGTAAATATTTACTTCATAATTTAAAATAGTTCGTTTACCTGCAGTTACATGTATTTCAAGAAATCTGTAAGCTGCAGATTTCATTTTAAGTAACTGTGAGCATCTGATCTAGTGCAATAGTTTGACAGCTGGTAAGCATAGCATGGAAAATGTGTAGGATTTTGTGTTTCCACAGCCTAACACCAGTCAGGCTTCCACTACTCTGCTGCCTTTGTACCAGCCTCTTTCATCGGAGCATGCATTCTAATGAAAAAAACATTGCAGTAATCAGTTTGAGAACTCTTGGAGCCAGGGATAGAACCGGGCTTCAAGAAAGCTAAAGCCTGGGAATGTTCTCCAATGGGAAGCAATTAGAACAATACAGAAAAGTTAGGTGTTATTGAATGCTACAGGAGGTAAACAGCGCAGCGCAGCCATGGAAACCACCGCACCGGCAGGTCTCCTCTGATGGAACRCGCAGAACCTCAGAGGGACACACAGAACTACCCAACCTGCACCTCCTTCCTTTCTTCACTTCCCGCTTACTTCCTCTTCTGTCTCGATATGAATCATCATCAGTGGGCAGGTGAAGAGGAACTGTCAATCAGTATGCCTCTCCAGGCTCCAGAGATAGGCTTTTGAAGCTCTTGTCAATAAAGATAAGCATGTTCTTCCCCCCACAGAAAATGCATTATTTCCTAGTTGCCCAAAGCCCCAAATCACAAGACCTATCATTTCTTTTAAAAAATTTGAGTCCCACTTGAAATTATTGACTAGCCAGCACATGACTGCACCAAATTGCCACAGTTTTAAATAGTGGATGCACAGCTTCTGAAAACAAACAGAAAAGCTGTCAGACGATATATGCAAATGAGCCAAATATATAAAAATATGTGTTTTCATAATTTATAAACAGGTACCAGCAAATAAATAGAACCCACAAACTACAATATTCCATTACTCTTGTCTTATTCTCTCTTAACTACAGAACCACATGTGCTACACAAAAACCTAAAATAACCAAAAATAATGAGCGGTATTCATTACTGATGTCATTCCACCGAAGTTAGCACAGACACAATAGGGAACAGATTCTGGATCAGCATCTCAACTCCCCTTATTTAGACGAGCACTAATTGAACAAACTCCATTCAGCAATTGTTCCTGCAAACACTAATCCTCTTAATATGTAATCACTTGTGGTAGTCATTAAAAAAGATATATTTAACTTAAGGCTAAACACTTAAGATACAATACAAAATGATATCACAAAAATATATAAAACACCTCAAAAAGAAATAGAAAACAAACACAGACACCATTTACCATGGCTGGCTGTATAAACTCAACACGTTCAGATGATTAATATTTTGGAAATTCAAATAAAGAGGGATCGCCCCGTCTGAAATTTAATTGTTTCAGCATACTTTTACATGGTTACTTCTTTACGTATCTGCTCCCTTCGGGGAATAGCTCAAGACTGGCAACGCTTCTAAACCATTGTGTAAGCAGTCACAGAAGTATTTAATCATAACAGCATTAAATTCACGTTGACCAAATTTAACAAAAAGATGTGTTTTCTACTACGATGTTTTTACCATCATTTACACACAAGTCCAATCACAGCTGTGATGGTGAAGGGACTGCATGGATAGGGGAGCAATACTTTTGATTTGGTTTTTGGGGCGTTGTGGAGTTCTTTGGGAGTGGTTTGTTTGTTGGGGTTTTTTTCCTGATTGCATCAATTTTTCTTTGCAATTCCTTTGAGGAATTACTTAACGTTTAATAAAAGAGCCACACTGCGTGCGGGGAGGGGGGAAGAAGGACATGTCCTGCCATCCGCCCGCGATGCCGCTCCCCGGTGGCCGCTGCAGCCGCTCCGCGGAGCCCCGGGGGTCGGCCGCCTCCCCGCGGGCGGGCACTGGGGGGGCTCCGCGCACCCCTCCCCGCCGCGGGCCGCCACTGCCACCTGCTGAGGGCACCGAGCTACTGACGGTCCCGGCCCCCGGTGGTCCCCCGGGCCCCCGGCGGCCGCCCCCGGCGGCCGMCGGGGGACCGGGGGACCGCCGGGGGCCAAGCGATGCGAAGGATGTGGACGGTCAGCCCTGCACGTCGATGTTGGTGTTCACCAGCAGCATCACAGTGCTAAGGATGGTGTCAAATAAAGATAAATTTAGGGCCGCTGGTTTTCTTTCTCTTCCCCCGCAACTGGTCGGTTTACCAGCTCCAGCTTCCTAAAATAGCCAGTTAGTGGGTCTTAAGTGAGAAGAAATGTTTAGTGGCATCGTGATTGTGGGGCATTTCCATAATGTGTGTTTTGCTGTAAATTCTTCCCTTTTACAAAGCATATTGTTTAATTTCATAGAATCATAGAAYGGTCTGGGTTGGAAGGGATCTTAAAGATCATATAGTTCCAACCCCACTGCCATGGGCAGGGACACCTTCCACTCGACCAGGTTGCTCAAAGCCTCATCCAACCTGGCCGTGAACATTTCCAGGGATGGGGCATCCACAACTTCTCTGGGGAACCTGTTTCAGTGCCTCACCACCCTCATAGTGAAGAATTTCTCCCTCATATCTAATCTAAATCTACCCTCTTCCAGTTTAAAGCCATTARCCCTTGTCCTATCACTACATGCCCTTGTAAAAAGTCCTTCTCCAGCTTTCTTGTAGGCCCCCTTCAGGTACTGGAAGGCTGCAGTAAGGTCTCCCCAGAGCCTTTTCTTCTTCAGGCTGAACAACCCCAACTCTCTCAGTCTGTCTTCACAGGAGAGGTGCTCCAGCCCTCTGATCATCTTTGTGGTCCTCCTCTGGACTTGCTTCAACAGGTCCATGTCCTTCTTATTTTGGGAACCCCAGAGCTGGACGCAGTACTCCAGGKGGGGTCTCACCAGAGCGGAGTAGAGGGGGAGAATCTCGACCTGCTGGTCACATTTCTTTTGATGGAGCACAGGATATGACTTGCTTTCTGGACTGCAAGTGTACATTGCCGGGTCATGTTGARCTTCTCAGCAACCAATACCCCCACATCTTTCTCCTCAGGGCTGATCTCAATCCATTCTCCGCCCAGCCTGTATTTGTGCTTGGGATTGCCCTGACCAATGTACAGGACTTTGCACTTGGCCATGTTGAACTTCATGAGGTTTGCATGGGCCCACCTCTCAAGTCTGTCAAGGTCCCTCTGGATGGCATCCCTTCCCTCCAGCGTGTTGACCACATCACAGAGCTTGGTGTCGTCGGCAAACTTGCTGAGGGTGCACTCGATCCCACTGTCCATGTCACCGACAAAGATGTTAAAACAGCGCCGGTCCCAATACTGACCCCTAAGGAACGCCACTCGTCACTGGTCTCCACTTGGACATTGAGCCGTTGACTGCAACTCTTTGAGTGCGACCATCCAGCCAATTCCTTATCCACCCAGTGGTCCATCGTCAAATCCATGTCTCTCCAATTTAGAGACAAGGACATCGTGCAGGGACAGTGTCAAATGCTTTGCACAAGTCCAGGTAGATGATGTCAGTTGCTCTTCCCTTATCCACTAACGCTGTAACCCCATCGTAGAAGGCCACCAAATTTGTCAGACATGATTTGCCCTTAGTGAAGCCATGTTGGCTGTCACCAATCACCTCCTTATTTTCCATGTGACTTAGCATAGTTTCCAGGAGGATCTGCTCCATGATCTTCCCAGGCACAGAGGTGAGACTGACTGGCCTGTAGTTCCCCGGGTCTTCCTTTTTTCCCTTTTTAAAAAGGGGGGTTATGTTTCCCCTTTTCCAGTCAGTGGGAACTTCACCGGACTGCCATGAATTCTCAAATACGATGGATAGTGGCTTAGCAACTTCATCCGCCAGTTCCCTCAGGACCCATGGATGCATCTCATCAGGTCCCATGGACTTGTGCACCTTCAGGTTCCTTAGATGTTCTCAACCCCGATCTTCTCCTGCAGGGGGTGGCTCTTCATTCTCCCAGAGCCTGCCTTTGCCTTCTGTGACTTGGGCGGTGAGGCTTGAGCACTGGCCAGTGAAGACTGAGGCAAAAAAGTCGTTAAGAACCTCAGCATTCTCCATATCCTGGGTAACCAGGTCTCCCGTTTCCTTCCAGAGAGGGCCCACATTTTCCCTAGTCTTCCTTTTATCCCGACGTACCTATAGAAGCTTTTCTTGTTGCCCTTGATGTCCCTGGCCAGATTTAATTCTATCAGGGCTTTAGCTTTCCTAACCTGATCCCTGGCTGCTTGGACAATTTCTCTGTCTTCCTCCCAGGCTACCTGTCCTTGCTTCCACCCCCTGTAGTCTTCCTTCTTGTGTTTGAGTGTGTCCGGGATCTCCTTGTTCATCCATGCAGGCCTCCTGGTGGTTTTGCCTGCCTTCTTCTTGGGATGCATCACTGCTGAGCTTGGAGGAGGTGATTCTTGAATATTAACCAGCTTTCTTGGGGCCCTCTTCCCTCCAGGGCTTTATCCCATGGTACTCTACCAAGCAGATCCCTGAAGAGGCCAAAGTCTGGTCTCCTGAAGTCCAGGGTAGTGAGCTTGCTGTGCGCCCTCCTCGGTGCCCTAAGGATCTTGAACTCCACCATCTCATGGTCACTGCAGCCAAGGCTGCCCTTGAGCTTCACATTCCCCACCAGCCCCTCCTTGTTGGTGAGAATAAGGTCCAGCTTAGCACCTCTCCTCGTTGGCTCCTCTATCACTTGGAGAAGGAAGTTATCACTGATGCATTCCAGGAACATCCCGGATTGCTCATGCCCTGTTGTGTTGTCCCTCCAACAGATATCGGGGTGGTTGAAGTCCCCCATGAGGACCAGGGCTTGTGAACATGAGGCTGCTCCTATCTGTCTATAGAGGGCCTCATCCACTCGGTCTTCCTGGTCGGGTGGCCTGTAGCAGATCCCCGCTATAATGTCCCCTGTCCCTGCCCTCCCTTTAACGCTGACCCAGAAGCTCTCAGTCGGCTCCTCATCCATCCCCAGGCAGAGCTCCATGCACTCCAGCTGGTCATTGACATAGAGGGCAACACCCCTCCTCATCTCCCCTGCCTGTCCTTCCTAAAAAGCCTGTATCCTTCCATTCCAACACTCCAGTCATAGGACCCATCCCACCACATCTCCGTGATGCCAATAAGATCATAGCCCTGCAGGCATGCGCACGTCTCTAACTGCTCTTTTATTCCCCATGCTACATGCATTTGCATATAGGCATTTAAGCTGGGCCCCCGAAGAAGCTGACTTTAACTGGCTGGAGTGGCTAGAATTCCTTTGTGCTGCTCTTCAGGTGCTCTCCTGCTGCCCTGTGATCCTTCTCTAGGTTCCAGGCATCTGTTGCTGGCACTGGCATTGAACTGGTAGGAGTGGGATGGATTGAGGTTCCCCTCCCCCAGCAACTTTAGTTTAAAGCCCTCTTCACCAGCTTGGCAAGCCTATGACCGAAGATGCTCTTCCCCTTCTCTGACAGACAGACCCATCAGCCCCCAGTAGACCAGGTTTCTCAAAGCGACTCCCATGGTCTGAGTAGCCGAACCCCTGGCTGCGGCACCAGTCCTGTAACCATTCGTTGATTTGCCAGATTCAACTGGTCCTTTCAAACCCCTTCCCTTTGACTGGGAGGATTGATGAAAAAAACACCTGCGCTCCAGAGTCCCTCACCATCACTCCCAGGGCTCTGGAATCCTTCTTGGTACTCCTCAGATTGCTCCTGGCTCTATCACTGGTGCCCACGTGAAACAACAGCAGCGGATAATAGTCAGTGGACTGTACGAGGCTTGGTAGTCCTCGGTGACATCCCTGATACGAGCTCCCAGTAAACAGCACATCTCTCTAGAGGTGTGTCAGGTCGGCAAATGGGTGCCTCCGTACCTCGCAGAAGGGAGTCGCCTACTGCTATCACCCGTCGCCTTTTCTTAGTTGTGCTGGTTGTTATATGGGGGCAGATCGGGCTGCCTCACTCAGCTCCAACATCTCTCCTGGTGTGGTGGGTCTTTCCCCTTCAGCCTGCAGAGCGGTGAAGCGGTTCTGCAAGGGCACCTCAGAATTCAGGGGGTGTCTCTTCCTGCTGCTGGTCCTTGCTGTTGCAACTGTCCATTCTTCTGCATTATTGGCCCCCCTTCCTTCTGTGTGTGGGGGAGATTTTGGCTGTTTGGCCATGGGCTGTGGGTCCACGGCAGACTGTGCTTGGAACCAGCTATTTAACTCCTTCTCCGCCTCCCTGATGTTACGCAGCCTTCTCACCGCCTCCTGCAGCTCATCCACTTGCTGCAGGAGGTCCTCCTCCTGGGCACACCTTTGGCAGGCAGGTCTGCCRCCTGTCCCTGCCCTCAGAGAAAGGTCTAGGCACTGCCTGCAGTCTGGTGTCTGCACCGCAGCCTCTCCCTTCAGCAGCTCCATCTGGGTGGAGGCATGGGCCACTGCTGGGGTAGATGGCACAGACCCCCCAGCCGGAGCCGCAGCCTTTGTGCTCAGACAAGCGCCCACCATTCTGCCTTGAGGTTCAGGTAGGATGAGTGCCCTTGACCTGTGCAGATGGTCATAGAACGGTGCCCGGTTGCTGGGTTATGTGTCAAGTCTCCCACTTGGCCAGTGGAATGCCCCTCCTTTGAAGAAGTGCCCTCCCTGCGCGCCCTCCCGCRCCGCGCCCTGGCTGACGTGCCACGCTCTGTTTGCCCGCCCTGTTCGCAGCGCTCCTCAGAGGTGTGCTTTAGGAAGGGAACGTACTGGTTCAGTGGGCAGCAAATAATTATGCAAGAGGAGGTAAGGTTACACGGTGGAAATTATTACTCCTAACTAACGCGGTGCATAAAACCAGAATGCCTTTAATAGGGCTCCTCAGCCAAAGGCAATGTACAAAAGAGATTGTCATATACTATATTAAAGGAAGAAAACCTGTTTGTTTTGTAACGGGGAATAAGATCCTAATCAATATTACTTGGGGTCTAATGCAACATTGCTCTTCTGAAATGATCATCAGCATTGCAAATGCTCCCCTCAGTCAGTAATTCTTCATCAGCTGAGCAGAAGTAAACAATAAAATGTTTGTTACTATCTGGGACTCACTTATTTCAGCAGGAAACTGCCTCCACTGTTACGCTACTCAAGTGGACAGATTCACTCTGGTAACAGAGAGGTATCCTTATCTCTGTGGATTTAAATATGGAAAGAGAGAGTGAATGGAAAGAACAACTTCAATCAGATATTTTAAGTTACATCTAAATTGTGTGTTTATGGCCCCAGACAGTGTGCTCTGCAAAATGTTCCAAAATACTCATCTCTAAGCTTTCAACTATTTCTCACTTCTGCTCCAGTGAAACATTTTGAGAAAAAAAAAATACATTTGCTATCAAGATCTAACATGAGGAAGGTGGAATAATAGTGAAAACCATTTCCAACTGAGTTACGAAGGTAGTTTGT
Source organism: Oceanodroma leucorhoa (assembly GCA_030449065.1). Classification (NCBI taxonomy): domain Eukaryota; kingdom Metazoa; phylum Chordata; class Aves; order Procellariiformes; genus Oceanodroma; species Oceanodroma leucorhoa. The sequence continues at coordinate 3,360,442 of JASVER010000001.1, forward strand.
TGCTTTTATTTATCACCCATCATTATCACCTAGGCCATCATTTCTTTTTGAAATATGTAAGAGTTTTGCTTCCAGTACATGATATTTACACTATAAAAATCATTTTAGAACCRTAGTTTTATAGTGCACCTTTTAGAAGATAATGGCTTAAATTTCTAGTTTCTCTTTTTATTGCAGTGATAGGATAGCTGCTTCTAAAAACCAGTCTAGATAATATGTCATATCTCCCTTCAGCAGCTACTGCACACACGATATAGGAAACTCTCCTGCTACTGGTTACTCATTAAAGTTAAGTGATAGGGATCCACATGGCAAGGTTAAATTTCAACACTTTAAACCCTGCTGAAAGTTGCTAATAATAATGTTTAATTTTCATTCCAAGCTTTTATGGTATCATCAACTTGAGCCGGTTATTTTCTTCTTCTCATTAGTTGGAACCAATGAACCTCCCTGCAGATTAACAATCTTCAAGCAGAATAACAAAATAGAGGCAGAATTTGACCTGCTTAAATTAAACAACCTAAATGGTTTTAATGCGAATGTCCTATTAACCAGAGATAAAGTCTGATCAAGATTTTCAAAAAGGACTAGAGATTTCAACATCCTAGTAGTGAAATGCTAACAGAAACATGATTTTCAGACCAGGAGCACTTAAAACTTTCTTAAAATGGTCTGTTACGTAGGGCAACTAAAATTACTGCTCCCTTTTAAAAAATAAAAATTTTGAAATGCTGCCTTTTTATTTGGGGAAAATAAGTTTTGCAACTAGACGTCCATAATCTCTTGACACTGAAAAGTCTTGCTGCAAAAAAATTCAGCCAAGTTCAAACCATCTCACACAGAAAGAAAGGGATGAGAAAAGGAAGGATGTTTGCTATGGCAGAGAGGGCTAGAGAAAGGAAGGGGAAGTCAATGGGCTACAGAGTGGTGGAACCCATGGCAGAGACAGGGCAGGCATCTGGTCTTGTGCTGTTCCTTGTGGTTATGCTTGCATGGGACTGTGCTACAATGTCTCTCTCTGCTCATTCTCCCATCCCCCTCTTTTTGGAGAAGCAATCAGAAGAGCTATTACATCAAAGGCAGAAACCACTGCTATCCTTTCAACCCTCTGCCCCCTGCACATRAAGTTTGTGATTTTGCAGCAGGGCCAGGATATCAGCAGTGACAGATGCTTAAGGGCCCTTACAGTACTGACCAGGTCAAACTTATCAATGGGTTTTTATTTCACAGGGTAGGTCATAAAGTATTCATTGCCCTAGGTCATCTAGACTCAGGGAATAATTTAGGTTGGAAGGAACTTGTAGAGGTCATCTACTCCAACCTGCCCAACGCATGGCTCTCATCAAGGTTGCGTCAGGTTGCTTAAGGCCTGCTAAGCTTTGAAAAACTCCAAGGACAGCAATTTCACAGCCTATATGGGCACCTGTGCCAGTGTCTGACCACCCTCATGGTAAAAGGTTGTGGGTTTTGCCTTCTATCTATATTTGTACGTCTTGCTTCTCATGTAAATACTCCCCTAGTAAATTTGGCCTATGACATTTAATCATCTTCTCCCCAGCCCTACAAGGATATTAAAAATCACTTTTGGCTCATGTTTCCTTGCAGACAATGATACATGTGGAGACATCAAACAAGTTAGCTTTAGACACCTCACAGCTTCTTTTTTGAAATGAAATAACTACCTCCAGCTTTCTCTAGGAATACAGCTGTTAGACCATCCCTTTAAGCTGTGTGGGAAAAAGCCCTGTTCTCTACTATTATCTTATCCCCCATTTTTATGATTCCTGTTTACCTGTTGTTGTAAACTTTCTATCTTTATTGTTGTTGTTTTCTCACAGCCTCACTGGATCGCCTATATTCCTCTTAACCTTTGCTTTCTTGTTTTTCATCTTTCTCCTGATGGAGATTTTTGAAGTRCATGCTTTAGGATGAGATTTAAGAACATGGGTAAGTCAAGTGCTTAACCATGCCTGTAGAAGCCTAAGGAACTCCCTTCTGATATGCTACAGTTCCAAAAGTTCTGTCTGAATCTCATTACTCATCCAACAGGAGCTCTTGAAGGCCCTACTGACCTTAGACAATTTCCCTTCCGCCTTTATGATTTACCTAATGACAGGAATAAATCTCACTGAAGTCAACAGGAATGCAGTAGCAGAAAGGAGGAGCCCCAAACATGCAACTCCTACAAAAGGTTTCCAATGACTAGTTGCCCTCTGATACACTAAACAGCACACGCTGTCAGAGTTTGTATCTATTCCAGCTTTCTGTGGTGCCTCTAGCTTATGAGTAATTTCTCGTTATGTCACTTCAGTAATTCAGAGGGCACATCTTATTCAAATTCTTTGAAGATCATAGATGCTGTCAAATTATTTCAACAGGCACATCGAAAAGGCCAAATATTTTTATATTTTTTATGAAAAATGGCAGTAAACTATTTTTTATTTTAAAATGTACCTGCAGAATATGTTAGGTTGGTGATTAACCATCTAATTTAGAAAGAATGTTACTCCAGTTACAATGAATTACAGTAATTTAGTTCTGAGTCCTGTATTTATGTTATGAATAAAGCCTAAGACACAAGAACATTTGTATGCAAGATGAACAGCTGATGATCTTTTGAGAATATTAAATCACTCCTAGATCTCAACAAAGACTTTACATGCCAGGGAACTCTGTGCTCTAACCCCTAAAATTTTAAGTCTTATTCCAAGAGCAGAAACCAGACTCCTATGTTAGGACTAGGCCGTTTCAATAATGCATGAAGCGTATAGGCACCTCCATACGAGAGTCGCAGAAGCCAGGGCGCCAAACAAGGAACCTTTTTAGCTGGCCAGAAACATGCAGAGGGTATCATCTCCTCTAAGAGTTTGTCCTGTACGTGAGATTAGTGATGCTGCCAACCTGTCCTAGTGGTCAGTGGTCAGAGTACTCCTTCCAGCCTCAGCATGGCTCTGCTGCCTGGGAGCAGCACCTACAGATGTTCAGCATTTCTGAAGTGCAAGCACCCTGAGGTAAAAGCACCTGAAGTGGTTGGCTCTCTCCATGCAACTCTGCATAGATTTTCTTAAATTTATTTGGGCCAGAGAAAGCAAAGGTGAGCATATCTCCTGTATCTACAAATTAGTCTGTGGAAACAAACAGCATAAATGCAAATTACGTTCCARCTGACTCAGGTGAAGACTGATGGGCTTCTAGGTATTTTCAGAAGAAAAATTTCAGGTGATTCTGAAATATTAATGTCAAAAATTTCAATGCTTCAAAGATTAGGCCATAGCTGAATAGGAATTTTCAAAATCAGAACTGCTATAGTACAAGTGGAAAAGATGTGCAGAGAAGGGGAAAGAGGAGATGGCCMGAAGTTCATGTCTGGCAAATAATGAAGGTCGCTATAGTCTAAAGGAAAAGCTCATAATGAGATACATCAAAATATCAGCCAACAGCGTCTTTCAGGTACATCTGTGGATGATCTAATGCATAAACTAAGATTATGTATTGCTGTGTCTTAAAGGAATTTTGTTAACTCTAGAGATCAAGCTGAGCTTTCACAGAGTATTTCCTCCATACCCAAAGAAACCAGAAACAAATTCAAACCAAAAAAATCCTTACTTGTCTCCTACACTGGAAACCTGAAAAAAAAATCCTCTTGCTGAATTCCTAAGYAGGCATATTCGGACCTTGCTGGGTTTCTTCAGGTCTGTTATAGGTTGTTACCATGCCTGCTCGAAGGAACTGCCGACTTGCAAGCTAGCCAAATTGCACTCTTCTCCTTGAAAACAAGCAATTTTGAAGACAATATTCCAAGGATCCCAAGAATCTCTTTTCTTATTTAGAAACTGTGTTTGGCTACAAATGACTGCATTAAACATTAACATTTTTGATTGGCATGTTTTCTCCAAAACTTCTAGGTATTTTGGGGAATATGATTTTGAAAATCTAAATATTTTCAGAAATGAAACCTTTCTATCCGAAAAAATATTTCATATGCTATTATATTATATTCCCAGCTCCTGTGTGGTAAACTGCTCCGCAGTATGTCTTTTTTTTTCTTTTTTTTTTTTTTTTAAATAATCAAATTCTTTGGTTTCACTAGATTAGAGAGTGGGAATGGTCTATGGAGCAGGCCCTGCACCTGTGGCAGAGTTGGCACCACTCAAGACATATGGTCTTGTTTTGTCACTAGACTGTTTGCTCAGGAGTCCAGCTAGTTCAACCACAGAGGGAGGACTCTTAGRAAGGAAGGAGGAAAAGCACCACAAAATAGTAAAAAACAAACAAACAAACATAAAATGAAAGAGAAAGTAAAAGAGATGAACAGAAGACCCATTTAGGGGAGAGGGTATTGGGGTCCGGCAATGACTTTACAGAGAGGCATGCCTTATTAACAGAGAGTGATGTTTAGATATTTAGTTAAGTAGGAATGAACGAAATCAATTAATTCTCTTATCAGGGATGAATATCTGATGAGTGAGAGGAAATACTAGATGTCAGGAAGCAAAATGAACATTTTGCTAGGACAGCCAGACAGCACAGAAGCAAGGCCAGGAATTTCTGCTGTTGAGCTGGACCAGGCAAGGAGAGGAGGCCAAACCATTCCTCTAGCTGGGCAGGAGCAAACAGCTCCTGGCAGAGCAAGGGGCCCACTAGAAASAGTTTGGGAACTGGCCCTTGTTTTTACAGATGTAATAACCAGGCAGAAGTGTTTCTAGCACACCTCCAGCCAAGGAGGCACAAGTACTGCGAGTGAGCCATTCACGTCTTGTACTCCCATTAAAATTTAGCCTGTGCTGGTAGTAAACTAGAGTGATTATCAGTGCTGGCCGTGGTCTGCTTGGAATGAAAGTCTGGTCTCAGGACAGCTCTTTGTGGAGACAAGTCTTCCTCAGAATTAGCAACCTCGTAGCAGTCTAACAGCAAGGTCAACACATAAAAGGAACATCAAAACTAAATTACTTTTGAAGGTACTCTCTCGAGTTCAAGGTTAAGGGATCTCATGATCCAAGAAGGTTGGGCAGTTCTTCTATGTTCAGTGCATGAATGCYTCATGCTACTGACAGTCTTACTTCTTTCATTTATGTGAAAATAGCTTGCRGGAAAATATTGCAACATCTTGCAATATTAATGTAATATATATAATATTCCAACATTTTGGAATATTAATATCAGAGCCCTGCTGCAGCTGCTAGCATGTTACATGCGCTGACTAGACAGCTTGTAATATGCATCCTAACATGCTGTTCACCTCATCTGACATTTTGATAATGATTTATTACACAATAGTGATGCTCAGTTTGGGGTTTCCTGGAGATGCATACCATGTATTACAGGCCATACTACAGGTCCACGTAGCAAATGAATTGTTCCGAACACCAAGTGCTTTGAAAACTTATTCCTGACTCTTGCATGCTTGGCACCAAAAATAGCTGTGTATCCCCTCCTCCATATAATTAGGCAGAAAGCTAAAAATCTTACAAAGAGATGCAAAACTAGAGCGCACATGATACCTCACTGTATTATATAACACAAAAAAGCTTATTAACAAGCAACTCAAATGAACTCAAAACATGATACCACGGTAAACTGACCTTTGCAAAGCGTTGCTACGAAGGCCCTCCAGCTTGCACTCTGGCTGCTTTTCTGTTTAAAACAGCCACTGTATGTACGTGATTTGCACCGTTGCCCCTTTGCAGCATTTGTGTCTTAACACTCTTCCATGAATTTATGCTAACAACCCCTCTACAAAYGAATTGCTACCGCCCCGTGACAGATATGTAATTGAGGCACAGGGAAATTTTTCAAATCYATGTAAATACTAAAAGCTGCATATAGGTACACAACTGGTTTTCACCAACTCGATAAGCATCTGTCTGTGACTAGAGGCAACTACAGGCTCGGGTACTTTGGACTTGACGTGGGCAGGCTCCAGCTCCTACCTGGCCTGGCAGCACAGAGCGAGACAGTGAACTGGACATCCTGAACTCCAGCCAGTGCCCTCCAACACCACTGGACTTTTTTCTTTCCCTCTTTTTTTTCCCTGTAACAAGGTTCTTCTATTAATATCTACCCTGTGTCACCAGTCACTGATTACACCAGTGCATTTCAGTATTCCCGCTAGTCATCTCCAAATTTAATCCTTGTGAAGGCCTGCTTTAACTTCTAGTGTGGCTAACCCCAAAAATCACAGTAAATGTCTTAGAAAAGAAGTTTACATGCTGTTGCAAAAACATATTTTATTATAAATAAGGGAATAAGGAACTATCACTGCTGTTTAAATGATTTCCTCTCTTTTATTAAAATGGAATCCAGAAACACTGTTTTAAGACAACATATCACAAGTAACACATCTGAAAGAAAACCCTGAAAATCCCAAACATATGTAACATTTTGTTCCTGATCAGAAAAGATTATATGTAACAGTTGATCCTTCCACAAGKCAGGATACATAACATTTGATGTATACATTCGGAATAATGCAACACAATCTTAAAACCCGTGATCTACAATTTTGGAAGAATATGTTGTTGGCATTTGCCATAAAGCACAGTAATAGCTACTCCCCAACTGCACTTTAGCATGCCATTTTCCTTGTCCYGCCTGTAGGTGGGATATACTGTACCTGCAGCCTTGAGAAGTCAAGATTCCTTGGGATGTTCTTGCCTTGGAGATTTCGTCAAGTAGATCCTCTTACTGACACCTGAACCCAGGGCAACCTTGGACCATGCGGACACACTAGAATTTCACATGACTCATCTCTGTAGGTATTATATAGTCTGAAGCCAAAATATCAGGGGAATTTGTTGTCGGATAAATGTAGACCCGTATTTTGCAATAAATACTTAGAGGAGGACTAGCTTTTTTACATAGTGCAGCTCCTCTGTCTGGTACAGGGCAGGCAGCTGCCCAAGTACTCCGCATTCAACCAGTGTATCATGCCCTGGTTATCGGACATATTAACAAGTAGGAATTAGAACAACTACATCAATCTCTTTTCATAACACATACTTTTTAAAACATTATTTAATAAAAGATAATAAATGGGAAAATACTTYTGTTCACACACTGTAAAAATAAAATACTTAATCCATCACTAAGAGTATTACTTTTGTTTGCTTCATAGCATCTATGGCTACATTTCAATATTGGTCCATACTATTTGTGCTCACAGGCTGCTTTCCTTACTATTATTTAAATTAATAGATGATTTTAAGCGCCACTAGAGGGCACAGAATTATAACAATATTTCTTAGTGGATCACAAAAAGTACATCAGGAACAGGAGTTCAGTAATTTTCATAGTTTATTGTCTAAATCCCCAGTTTAAAGCCCTGATCCTATCAACAATGATGCATGCGTGCAGTTCTGCTGCTGCAAGCTGTGCTATTGCCTACCCACGGCAATTAAACAGAGCTCACGGGTGAGCGTTTGTGGGACGGGGGCCTTACTGAGCCTTACTGAGCAGGCTGGACCATGTGCTCCTGGATGAACAGCACAGCTGAGCTTTCTGGAACTTGAGTACCAATCCTCAAATATCTTACTCAAGTGACTAAAGCCACTTAAGAGTATAAATCCAAGCATGGTGCCAGAGGCCCAGCTGATGTCAAAGGCATGCTATATACATATTCGGCTGTAAATGAGTACATAGGGATGAAAAAAATGAAGAGTATAAACACTTGCATATCAAACCAGGGTAATGCAAACAAGTAGTAAATGAAGGATTAGCTAACTCAATTTACAATTCAAAGAAAGAGGAGTAGGTATGTGCCACTGGAAAGCTTAAATATTAATGGGTTGCTGTGGATACTTATATCAACTACTTAACATCTGTTTTGACACGCGTGCTGTTTCTACCATCCCTTATCACGAGCGTGAGTGGCCACTGCGGTTCACATGTTAAAGTTCCTGTTTGAAGCTGCCTGCAGTGGAGGAGGAAGCGCAGTGAAGAAAGGAAGAAGATTAAGCTCTTTAAATAAAGACAACTGATTGAATGGCTCTGGAGACACTGTACCAGTAACTTAGTACTGTTGATGTTTCCACGTTGATTTAGTAGAGGCACAAGTTAATGTCCTCAGCCAGACTTCACCGCTTACATCTTCTTTTCTGGAAGTTGGAGACGGGGTGTTAATCAAAGGCTTGAGAGCCTGGCCTCTAACTAGCCAGTACAAAGAAAAAAAAACGAAATTGAATTTCAGAATGCCTCTATTGATTTTCGCATAACATTAGCGTCCACATTATTACTTTCCATTAACCCTTCACGAATTAGCATCACATTTTCACACTGCGGTGCTCAGGCTGCAAAACCTGCGACACAAAGCTATTTTTCATGAAGTCCGTGCTGARGTGCCCCGGCTCGCCCTCTCGCCCGGGCACCGCGGGGCTCCCGCGGCCATCACGGCGTCCCCCGGGGGGCGGCGAGCGCTGCCGAGCCCCGGCGAGCGGCACGGGCGGCGGCTGCCCGCAGCAGGCAGCCGCGGGGAGGCGGGG